>OX459101.1:4839457-5243693 GCA_949775045.1 Metridium senile | reverse complement strand
CCCATCCCAGGGGTTTCATGTCCCCTTAATTCATCTCTTAATTGAAAGTTTTGTATTTTCTCCCTTGTCCTATAAGCAAAATAACTGTTTTCCTAAAACAATTTACCTTGTGTTCCCATGATCCAAACAAATTGTTCCCTAAAAAAATGGAAAATGATGCATGACATCAGTTCCTTGAGATAAAGAAAAGCTTCTATAAAATGAATCGCTACCAATAGTCGATTAAAAAAATGAAAATACAAAACAATTATGTAACTGAGCCTTTACCAAGCATAGAAAATACTGCACACTAATATAAAAATCATAGTGATAACTCTTCTACACCGAAGAAGGGCTAAAGCTCGAAACATCCACGCGCACAAAGTTAAGTTAACATAATTTACGGTGTTACATAGCCTTTACGAGATTACTCGCCAGTTTCCATCAAAATTCATCATAAAGGGTACTTCAAATTTAACTTGAGACTATGGTCACTATAGTTTGGCGGGGATATACCCTATCCAGGTTCGTTACCTAAAACCCCTGGTTCATCCATCGCATCAAAAGATTAAAACGATTCATCACTTTAAGATTACCCTAGAAACTAGAGGGTTTCTTGATCTAGTATTTGCATCACAATCCGTCAGATTTACAAACGCTAAAACAAATAGAAAATAACCTCTGGTACCAAGGGTACTCTAAAATAGCACACTTTAATTAAATCTACAAATGCACCTTTTGTTAAACAGTACAACCAGGGCCGTAGCACCTTGAAAATGATTGGGGGGAGGGGGAGGGGCTCACCCATTGATTTCTGAAAATAGCCCTGAAAATAACTACCATCCAATAGACTCAAATCATGGTTTTCAAAATTACGGCCCTGACAACGTTTTCAAAATTACGGCCCTGACAACGGTGCTAGATAGCTTGAAACTGGAGAATTACCGAGATACCTCCTATCACTGTAATTGTATTTTTCATTGTAACTAATTGATTGGTTCAAAAAAAAAGAGTAAAACGAGGAGTGTTTCAAATTTTGCATCTTGCTATTCAAATGTATATCTGATTGCAAAAAGTTGTCATAAAGGCCAGTACACGAGAGAAAATATGGTGGCTTGACCATATGCTTGAGATAAAAACAAGGTTTTTTCTTTTATCAGAAATCTCCGTCTGTTTTCTAAACTTATTTACATCCGCCCCTTTGTGTCTACCTTCCTTAGTAAAAAAAACAACAATTCGGGATTTAAGTTGTGCCACAGCTAGGGTTAGGCTTGAATGGTGTGGCGACAGTCAGTCAGGCAACATTTACAAGCCTTCAACCAGCTGACCCAACATGACCACATGGAGCCGCATCGTCGATATCCAGCCATGAGGCTGCAATGAGGAATTAATGGTAAAAAGCAGTCAATATATGGTCCTGAAATTAGACCACTCTCATACTGAATACTATAATATGTACCGGAAAATGATTTTTCAAGTAAACAGATATTTTAATATTTTAGCACTGTCATATGAAAGAACCACCTGAAATAGGCATGTTTGGAAGGTTTTAATGCTCTGGCTAAAATACCAAAGAAGTTATGCTCAATGAAAAATGTAGAGATTTGTATGTAATTTTCTCGGCTTTGATGCCTCGATTTGGTGTTCTGATTTTTCAAACTCTTCTAGCTTATTGCAAATGTAATCGTTTGTTCTCAAACTTTTACAAGTTTTTTTTTTATGGTGAATGTCTATCATATAATAGCTTTCGTTTTCTTAAAACATCAAATTCAAAAATTATGATAATTAGTGGCGGCCATTTATGAAAATCGTCTATGATAGGAACTTGTCACTAAAATCGATAATACACTATATCCATGATATATAATAAAATTGTTACTATATAAAGTTGCAATGAGGTGTTGTTTCTTTTTGTATTTATGTTTCTGGTTGATATCGGATAGTAACTAAATGGTCACTAAATAGAATTAAAACTATTAGTTAGTAACTACACCTACTTGCAGTAAGGCTGTCATACAAAAATGTACATTTGTTATAAAGAAAATAGAACATTTGTGATTTAGTGCGATAGGAATTGATTAAAAGACAAAAGAAGATTACTCAAACTGCACTCTCTCTTTTGCCTTTTAATTAATTCCTTTCACACTAAATCACAAATGTTCTATTTTCTTTGTAACAAATGTTCTATTTTGTATGACAACCTTACTGCAAGTAGGTGTATATTTTGTTCCTATTTTATGATTTAGTGATTTTGCTTTAAAAACAAAATATGAAATAAAACAATATACAGAAAATGTCATTCACATTGTCCACCAAAAAAGACATTTACACTAAAAGGAATTGTCGCTTGTGACACAACATCGCCCTATAATTTTTATTAAAAAGAATTGTCGCTTGTGACACAACATCGCCCTATAATTTTTATTCCAAGCTCACTGTTTTGAATTTTCAATTGCTGAGCACTAAAAAAAGAGTCACGTGCTGTAAGAATATAAGTGAGCAAGTAAACAAGTGAACAACATTAATAACATTGAATGTTTAAATATTATTTCTAAGTTTTATCAGTAGAACGTACCACTATTATATAGAGCTGTTCTAACTTATTAACCAGTAAAAAAGGTGTAATAGTTAGATTTTGATTGTCAAATAACAACAAACGAAAACAACGGAATTAATTTTCAGTCCTCCCTCCGCAAAAATGAACATGTGAGCAGAGTTATGTGCCAAAATATTTAACATAGAGGTAGTGAGTGCATGAGCTTCTGAGCGAACTCCCCAATTAGTAGGGCACTTGTGTCTGCGTGCCAAATACATTGAGATGTTAAAAACGTGATTTGTTTATTTTATTTTAGGTCATCGATTGAAAGAGTACTACACTGAAGAATGTGCATGTTTCACGGGTTAATTATCTTGTTTGCTGTAGAGTTGTTCTCATGATCATTAACCCGTGAAACATGCACACTCTTCAGTGTATTACTCTTTCAACTAACACACAGTCCACTGTAAAAGCTGTCTTGTTCTGAAAACAAAAAAATACGCAGGCTCCAGTCAATTCCTTTGAGCAGTATAGACGACTCTCATAAATGGCCGCCACTAATCATTATAATATTTAAAATTGATGCTTTGAGTAAAAAAGAGCTATCATATGATTTCATTGTTATGGCATTTACGAAATAAACAATTAAATTTGCAAGAAGCCACCAGCAACTATGCTGTTTTCACAGTGCATGTAACGAATACGAGACATCAGTAGGTAGCAATCGTTTATGCCTTAAAAAATAAATTAAACTAAATAATTTGAGCTCAAATATTAAATGAAAAGGGACGTGTAAGTTTGCTTGTTATGAATGTAATGACGTCAAGTTTGACCTCATTTTACGAATCGATATAGATAAGCCGGAGATAAGTAGTTAGAAAGGCAGGAGAATAAGACCTCGTTTGTCACAAGAACTGTAACTGCCTTCAACAATTACGTGCTCGCGTTTCACTGGCTTTAATTAATTATGCTTTTAATTAAATTCATCAAAAAAACTATTAAATGTGACAGTGGAAGAGGCTAGTTCTTTTTCGTAGCTTGAATCGAAATGCAAAAAAAAATAAAAAATTAAGTGAAAATGTGTTGAAATGTTTTCGTAATAGCAATTTTTCTGGCTTCCGTTTTTAGCATTTTCTAGCTAGACAAACATAATTCATATACATATAAAAGCATTTAATAAACAATAATAAAAAATAAAAAATTTCTCAAAGCTAATTAACTGATGAAAAATTTCACAAAAACTCCAACTTCGTCGTTGTTTTTAGTCTCATGACAATAGCAAATTTCGGGCTAAATTGTCTTCCTTTTTTAGCATTTTCTAGACCAAAAAAATTCATATACATATATCAAGGAAATTTCTGAAAGCTAACGAATGAAAAAATTCAAAAAAAGTCTAGCTTCGTCGTTGTTTTTAGTTTCATGACAATAGCAATTTTTCGGGCTAAAATGTCTTCCTTTTTTAGCATTTTTTAGACCAAAAAATCCATATACATATATCAAGGAAATTTCTGAAAGCTAACGAAGGAAAAATTTCACAAGATGTCCAACTTCATCGTTTTTATTTCCATAATAAAAACAATTTTTCGGGCTAAAATGTTTTCCTTTTTAGCATTTTCCAGACAATAACACTTCACTACATCTTAATAATTTATCTATTTCTCAAAGCTAACTGATCAGAAAAATTCACAACTGAAAGTCCTTCTTCGTCATTGTTGTTACATCCATGCATACATTTCAAACACGAGTTCCGTAACATCCTTTTTAAATATTCACAAGAAAAAAAATCAATAAATCAACGTCGGTTCTCGTAGAAAAACGCCTTAGCTTTAACGCTTCAGTTAAGCCTGAAGCAAACATCATACATTTTAAGTTTAAAATGCTTTTCATCGACGTAGATTTGAACTATCTTCAGTGTTAAGTATGCCTTCTCATTTCCCCTGCTTGCAGACGTGCGATAGAGAGTCAGATAGCGTGAGATATCGTAGGGTCAAAACCAAAGATAGCAGGATTAGCGCATAATATCACCAGAAAAGCCGGTTTAAAATAAACTAAATCTGCTATACGTTTCACCGCTATGTCTTCTGTATTTACTTTGTATGTCTACGTTCCGGCTATCCTGGAGAGAACAAACATCCAATGATGACAAGTATATATACAATTTTAACTAACGTTTAGACAGCGTCAAAAGAAACAAATTGGAGTAAAATTGGTAACACACATTAGCTAGTCCATATAAATGAATTTATGTTTTGGAGCAAAACTCACGTTTCTATGATTTTTAATGATAAGGTTTAAAAGTTACCACATTTAGTTCAGAGAGAATTGACGTCCTAAACGTCAGCAAGTAACATTTTTTTATTATACGCTGTGCATAATTTAATTGGCGTTTTAACTGCAACCAAGAATTGACGTCCTAAACGTCAGTAAGAAACCCTCTCTTTTATACGGTGTATTAGTTACCATTTTTACACCAACAAAGGATTAACGTCCTAAACATCAGTAACACTCTCTTTTATACGGTGTATAAGTTACCATTTTAACTTCGATAAATGACTATGGTCTCAAACCTCATAATTCAGTACTCTATTTTAACTTTAACTAATTTTAACTCCAACATATATGATAAACAACCCAAAACGTCAGTAAGTAGATGAAGATGAAAACAATGTTTCCTCCAATTTATCAGATTCAAATTGGCTTTCTTTGCAACCTAATTAAATTAACAAAGTCTCACAAACCTAGACAGTTTTTTAAATAATAACTAACAACAAGTGCAGATAAACCTCAAAAATCTTATTATAGACGTAATTGGATGAGATGTGGCTATTTGCTGTGGATATTGCATAGTTTAGTTAGCTAAATAGTTATTTATGAAGGGATTAGCTCTAGCCTACACATATAATTAACAGGCCTCTCGCCAACCGGACGAGAAAAAGTGTTAAGTCAAAATGTTTTTTGCTTTTTTTTTCAGTTGGTACAGTTCAATAGCACCTTTAACTTTCATTTTAAAATAGAGAAGAGAAGAGAAGAGAAGAGAAGAGAAGAGAAGAGAAGAGAAGAGAAGAGAAGAGAAGAGAAGAGAAGAGAAGAGAAGAGAAGAGAAGAGAAGAGAAGAGAAGAGAAGAGAAGAGAAGAGAAGAGAAGAGAAGAGAAGAGAAGAGAAGAGAAGAGAAGAGAAGAGAAGAGAAGAGAAGAGAAGAGAAGAGAAGAGAAGAGAAGAGAAGAGAAGAGAAGAGAAGAGAAGAGAAGAGAAGAAAAGAGAAGAGAAAAACACACTTTAATTATTTTCAATAAGTAATTAAGAAATAAGTGTCATCCTTTATTCCAATCAAAATAAAATTATCAAGTTAATGCTAAAAAGTTCAATTCCTGTAGCGAATATCGTTAAAAAGAAAATTGTCAAAAAAATGTCCTCTTGTAAAAAACAGCAGTCGATTTAGATCGCGAGTCCTTATGAATTCCATTTCATCAATTCCTTCAATTCTACAGATTGCTTTTAATACTCAGGCTCAAAAAGGAAAGCTTTTGACTCTAAATAACCCAAACTGTCTAGATTGAACAACAAATTTGCAAAGTTAGGTTGTAATTAACGGTGAGATTGGCCTGACAGCTCAATTTCACTTTGTCAAGCAAAAATACTGCAAACAAATGGCCATCTTTTCATATTTATGTTAATTGAAAAAGAGCTTTATATTTTGATTTAAGCGAAATACCACCTTTCAAGACAAATTCTCGTTCAAACAAGACAGATAAACATTACATGTTCTAGTTTTAACCAAAATTGACACGGAAAAATGCGAAGAAAAATATCATTTGTTTTGTACGGCAGACTGATGTCGGGTTTTTTACTTATACTTCAGTTTAATGCTACCAAAAATAACAATAAGTAAATAAATAAACTAAATTTTAACTTTCAATCAAATTGACGTCCATTACAAGTCAAATATATTTTTATTTTTTAACGAGGGAGGAACAAAGAGAAAATTCCTGTTTTAAAACACATTAAGAAAAATTAATTATTTATTTTTAATCTTGGAAATTGTAAGAAAAATTACAAGTGAAAATTGATATGTTTGACCACACGTTCAGACTCTTCTTCGACAAGGAAATTTGCTTTCGCAGATTGTAAAAAAAACAAACATTTTTTTCTTGACAATGATATTGCTGCCACGAGCAATAAAATTGTGGAGGAAATGGAGAAATACGTGACTTGGAAAATTAATACTTATCGTATAAGTTTTACAAGCCGTGAAATTGTCAAGAAAAACACCACTGTCAAGGAAAATTGGTATTTAAATTTAATTAAATTCGCCATAAAAAAGATGTCTCAACTGCAATGAAATTGATGTCAAGAACAGCTCTCCAGGAAAATTGTCTTCAATATGATCTAGCATTGAAATTGTCAAGTAAAACTTTTCATGAAAAATTGTTAATCGTTTTCCTGAGGATTGACTCTGTCAAGACAAATTTTACGAGGAAAACTGATTTCTCAAGAAAGAAAATTGCGCACCGTCCTCACTAGCAATGAAAATGTCAAGGGAAATTTGACAAGGAAAAATTGCTGATGGTCTTCACGAGCAATGAAATTGTCAAGAAAAAATTGCCGGTTGTCTTCACGAGGAATAAAATTGTCAAAATAAACTTGTCAAGAAAAAATTACTGATGGACTTCACGAGGAATGAAATTTTCAAGGAAATGGCTTGTCAAGAAAAATTTGCTGATCGTCTTCACGAGCAATGAAATTGTCAAGGATAGCTTGTCAAGGAAAAATTGGTGTTCGTCTTCACGAGCAATGAAATTGTCAAGGATAACTTGTCAAGGAAAAATTTCTGATCATCCAGGCTTCACGAGTAATAAAATTGTCAAGGAAAACTTGTCAAGAAAAATTTGCTGATCGTCTTCACGAGCAATCGAACTGTCAAGGCAAAATTACTAATCGACTTCACGAGGAATGAAATTGTCAAGGATAGCTTGTCAAGAAAAGAAATCGCCAAGATGCAGTACCCAGTAGGTAGTTTCTTCACGGTCATGTCGCACTGGCTATAATCTATTAAAATAAATCATCAGAATACTAGCTAGCTCTTGGCTGTACATGCACCTGCCTGCCGCGGGTTTGAGCGGTCTACTCTATTGTATTCAGAAACATTGACAAGTCTCTTCATTGGCT
This sequence comes from Metridium senile, assembly GCA_949775045.1. NCBI lineage: Eukaryota > Metazoa > Cnidaria > Anthozoa > Actiniaria > Metridiidae > Metridium > Metridium senile. Next base: position 5,236,011 of record OX459101.1, on the reverse strand, counting down.
GTCCAGTGAAAACCAAATTAATGCAACGCAGGACTGCTTCATACTCTAATATATAAAGACAAAGGGTTACGGATTCGAATTCAGTTGGGCTATTCTGATGAGAGGGTCAAGTGGATTGTTTATAGTATAAAATTTCCTTCTTTGAGTTTCACAATATATGTGATTACATGTGATAGGTTCGGTGCATTGTTAGCACATAGCGTGCACGACTACCAAGGATTAAAATTCGATGACAGTGATTAGTAAGGATTTTCAGCGGTATATCCATTTGTGGTTTTAACTAGTTTACTGAGCGAGAAGAACATTTTATTTACTTACAGAACGCGAGCTTAATTAGACAGAAATGGCTGTGTTTTCGAATATATCCGAAACCACAAAAAGAAACTTTACTACGGGAGATAATTCAGGTGATATTCTCGAGTCCTATCGCCTTCCTCTATCGCTAATGGCCTCTGGAGTTGTTGCTGGGAATTCCCTCGTCTGTGCTCTTTTCTGCACTTACCGAAAACTACGGAGTATAACTAATACATTTGTAGCGAGCCTTGCAGTTTCGGACTGCTTAGTCGCTATCGTTTTCGTGCCATGCTTTCTTCTACAGGGTTATGTGGAATACATACAACTTATCGTACCGTATATTATTGGATACATACTCTTTGCGTACTTATTTAACTTTTGTGGAGTAACTTACGATAGATATCAAGCAATAGTTAGACCGTTATCGTACAACGCGAAAATGACTCGCGTTACTGTCAACAGAATTTTAGGTGTTGTGTGGACAGTACCATTTGCAATGACATTAGTTCCCGCAACGTGGGAAAACCAACCGCCAAAGATTAAAGCCTTAGCAAGAAGGATTAACCAGGGATTCCTGATCTTTTTAGTGACAGCTCTAACGCTTGTAATATTCGTAGCCTATTGCAAGATTTTCACAGAAACGCGAAGACAGGTAAAATGGATGGTTTCTACGCTCGCTTCATCCGCAGGAAGTGCATTGCCATGGACAGCAGCGCCAGTGATTGAAGGTAACGCGCTTTTAAAAAGCGCTAAAGGACTTAAAAAGATCTACAAAAACAAACAATTCTCCAAAAATATTGCGACTGAGGTGAAAGCCGCGAAAGTTTTTGCTGTTTTGATTGTAACGTTTAGCGTCTGTTGGCTTCCCCTAATCATCATCAACATCATTGAAGCTTTAGGGTTCGCCTCGAGTGTTCCCAACAAACTGAAGGAAGTGTCTCTCTTTACTTTAGTTGGAAACTCTCTTATTGATCCATTCATTTACTCATTATACAAGTCAGACTTTCGACGAGCTCTCAGGCGCTTTTTCGGCTGCTTAGAAAGTCGAAAAGAAAATGACATTACAAGCAACGGTAGCTACTCCAATTGCAAGGAGTCTTTTCGAGTTCCAAAGAATAATTCTCCAACTGTCAACGCGATAGGAAGTAGTCATCGTGTACCGTTAAATGAGGCTCTTAGCGACGAAACCTTTGTCTAGTAGAAAAAAACAAAAATGTTATTTACAGTTCAATGAATGCAGTAATATCTGCCGCATTATCAATATGATAGTCAATCGAAAAATATAGAAAATGCATAAACACTAAGTACTCATAATATTTTATCTTTTTTTGTACAAAAATAAAGTAAATTAAATATTTGGTTTTTCGATAAAGATATTTGAATATCATTGTATAAAGAGTAAAATATGCGACAGAGATAAGTAATCTTCAAAAAGGCTGTAAATGTCTATTTTATTTGATATATTGAAAAATATAGCATATTCAATAATATGAAAATAATAAAACATTTAAATATAGTGAAACGTAGAGCAAATGCGCAAAATTGTATGCGGTGTGATCACTTTATTAAAATTCTGTATTCAATCGAAAAAATACAGTGATTTTTCTCGATTTTTGATCAAGCTCCAGTAATCATATTAAAAGGAAAATAACGCACAAAGAAACAATTCTTAAAGTGCTTAATATTGTTTTATTTCTGTAGGAAGTGTACAAGAAAATAAGAAGATTTTGATAAGCTTTTAATTAGGTTTTCCTAATACGAAAATTTTCAAAATGTCTTTTTTTTTTCTAAGAAAATGGCCGGTTATTATATTTATTCATTTATTCTTGCTAATTATTTAACTTTAGGTTTTGATTTGAAATCAATACCAAAATGATAGAAAAAGAAATAAAAAGAAATAAAATGACCGTTTTGATTATATTTTTATTTTTTTGTTTTTGATATTTTGAATTTAAATCAACACGGCCTTAGCTAAGTGAATTTTAATGACGGTTGAATACTGTTTTGGTAGTAAAAAATTAGTGGTCCATTGTAATTAAGAACTCTAAACAAAAAAATAAGGTTTAACGAAATGAGGTTTATCATGATAAGAGATTGAAATCAAACTTTGTTTCAATATGGATCCAAAGAGAGAAATCACAAGTAAAAAAAAACTAAAGTAAATAAAAATTATAAAAAATATCCATTTTTGTTGATTAATTCTGTAAATAGCTTTCTTTTCTTTTTCTATTTTTTTGCTTAATTGATGTTTGATTTTCCTTTTTAATTTTTGTCCAAAATTATAGAATTAAAAAAAATAATATGCTTTTTGTTAAATATGTGTTTATATATTTTTGTTTTTTCGACTATTACTCACTAACTAAAGTAGTGAGTACTTTGTTGCACGAACGAAGGAAATTTAAATCACTCTATACAAGCGAGTTGTCCCTGCAGCGTTGCAGGATATAATTCTATCCTCTCGTGTCCCCCGGGGATACAAAACATGGATTTATCCCGGCTAGCATGGCGGGAAAACTCGCTTTCATATCAATACTATTTTGTTATTATTTCATAGTTCTAGAGTTTTCTATTTTCTTTCATCAAGATCTCAGTAGACAAGCATTAATCCATAGCAACAATAACACCAATGATGAACTTGTAAGGTGAACTTTATTATAGCTTTAACTGACTGTTTTGATTTATTGTCCGTTGCCAAAGGAGTATCACCGAAATAGACCTCTTAACTCTACGAAAAGAACACGCTATAGCTTAAGTACTTTTTGCTTTTGAAAGTAACTGGGTAATTGTTATATATTTTATTGATTTTAAATCAGTAATATCGTTTTAAAACTGCATATATGCAATAACTATACCAGTATATCGTACAGTCCTTTAATATGTTTTTTTAGTTCTCATATATACAGAAAATGTTCGTTCAGTTCCTTTATATTTTACTTGTTAAGCGCATTGAGGTTGTAGTATGCGTTAAATAGTCATTATTATTATATAAATGCTTTGTGATTACTTGTTTTTGTTTGTTTGTTAGTTAGGGGACAGACAGTTATATATTTGTGGGAGGGGCAGGCGTAGCTTTAACCTTGAAAAATTCTACCACGCACCAAAAAAAAAACTGAAAAAATATCGCGAAAAGCGAAAAAAAAATATCCTACACAGCCCTTCCTCTCCTGTTTGAAGAATTGTAAAACACTTTGAAAAATGTTTAATTAGGTTTCATAACTACACTTAAATATACATAATCGGCTAAAATGTTATTATGTAGTCCACCCAATTCAAAACCTCTCGGAATAAAAACTTGTGTTCTAAAGATTTCTAAGTGATGTCGAAATGCAAGACAAAGGCTTTGTTCCAAAATATTTGAATTAGCCAAATAATGGATAAAATATCCTAAAGGTGTAATTATTTTTGTTATTAATATTATTTGATATTATAGTTATAATATATATTATAGTTATTTCTTTACAGAATAAATGTTGTTGAACAAATACCTTATATACGTTTTTACAAAAGTGGTTGTACAGTGTACAAAGCTACTTATTAAAGTTGCACATGTTTTTAGTTTTTTTAGTTCGTGCATCAAAATTGCATCAAAAAAAAACTAGAATTTCAATCCTTTTTGATTCATAAAGGTAACTAAAACAAATAAAATATTTTTTTTCGTGCCAGCATAATGGGAGAACTTCCGCTTAGCACTTCGATATTTTGCTTCAAAAGATCATGTTATGTAAATATTGAAGATGTTTTGTTTTCTTATTTCGTGATATTTTGGATTTCTTAGAAGAGAACTTATTATCTTCAATTGGGGGTAATTGTATGAAATTGTATGAAAAGAAAAATTATGACCAACAATCAATTTAGGAGACGATACCATATCATCATCTTCGCAGTAATTAATGAGAAAATTTTCCTTTTTCGTTTATTTGCTGAGGATTATATTATATGCACCATTATCATCATCGTAATCTTTTTCATTTCATATTATAGTCAAATTAATTTGTGCATAATCATCGCTACCATTATTATCACATCCATTGTTTCGGCCATCGTCATCATGATTAGCATGTCTTTGCTATCACTATCATTATCATCGTTATCGTTGTCGTTGTCGGTCGTCATCATCACCATCACCGTTATCGTCGGTCGTCATCATGATCAGTATATCTTTGTTATCACCATCATTACCCCATCATTATTAACCTGAGTATCAGGCCTTCGGGGAGGGGGCGGTGAGGGACTTCCCTCTCTCCCTTCTTTCTCTCCTTCCCCCCTCCCCTAGAGCCTGATACTCAGGTTACATCATTATCAGCATCATCGTTATCATCATCGTTGTTGTTATATATATAATCATAATAATTATCGTCGTCAGCAACATCTTTGCTATCATCGTCATTATCTTCGTTGTAACAACTACATCTTCGTCATCATCATCATCATCATCATCATCATCATCATCATCATCATCATCATCGTTGTTGTGATATATAATCATTAATAATTATCATCGATCATCATCATCGTAATTATTCTACTATATATCTTTATATAGTCATATCGTCAGCTGCATTGTCGTCTTCGCACATAGAGCATATTTCTTATGACTGTGAAACGTTCAGTGCCGTGTGCGTGCCTTGCCGTGACCGTGATGTTTTTGAATATTTTGATTCTGGCTTGCCGTGCCTTGAGCGCGTTTGAGCCTTGGGCTAGCTTGGCATAGTCAAAGGAAATCTTCTCTTTATATCATTGCGAGAATGCAGTGAACTCAGTTGAAATGAAACTGAAACTGATATACGACCATCATCATCGTCATCATCATCATCATCATCATCATCATCATCATCGTCATCGTCATTATTATCTATGATAGGTAATATAATGAAATTTGTAACACCGTAAAAAAATGTTGACTTAACTTTACTGACGTTTTGAGCTTTAGCCCTTCATCTGACTAAAAGGTGTTACAAATTTCATTCTATTGCCTATCGTTTATATCAAACACCGACGCAGCCTATACTAGTTTACTCGCTAGTTTTTATTTTTATTTTTACGGTGTTACAAATTTCATTATATTACCTATCGTTTATATTAAACACCGACGCAGCCTGTACTAGTTTACTCGCTAGTTTCCATCATTGTTATCATCATCGTCTAGCCATCATAATAACATATTTTTTATGGAAAATTCAAAATCAGATCACTCTATTTTCAAAATAGTGGTAATCTATGGTAAAAAAGTAATTATATAGTTTTCTATTTAAATTTTTGTTTTGCTACTAATTGGTGTTTGCATAAAGTAAAAGACTTGACGACATTAAAGGGCTGCCGAACCGTAAGTCATTTACCGACATTTAGCATTAATACAAATATAGTTCCTTGGTTACAAAAGACAAAAAAGGGTCTTCTGTCTGCTTTCTGCAGATGTACATGTCTGTGTTTTCAATGTAGATTTATCACTATCGCCATATCATGTTGCCATTAGCAACCATGTGATGGCGATCATCTGCAGTATATCGTTGACTTAAAACTTAAAATTTGTTTTTATTTATAAAATACCATTTTACGATGGCGATTCTTATTATTCAACAAATTATATTAATTGTGTTTTGATCAGTCAGTTCTTACTGCATTTTTTATATCACCCGAGAGACTTTAGTTGGATAAAAATATAGAAAAGGTTGGTAAATCGTCAGTATTTTTTCTTTCTATCCCCAATGCAGGCTGTGTAGTGTAGTGTAGTGTGTGTTTGTATTAGCCGGTCGACACTGAGTGCGGTCGTAGCCAGGGTTGGTTACATCCTTAATGCATGGTTCTTTTACATCCCCCAATGCTGCAGGTTAGTGTACATGTGTAGTGTTGTAGTATAAGCCATTCACTGAGTGTGGTCACAGCCAGGGTTTGTTACATCATCAATGGTTCTTTTACACCAGGCAGGTTAATGAGTGTAGTGTGAATGTGTGCGTTATAGTATAAGCCAGTCACTGAGGGTGGTAAAAAACACCCCCACCCCCACCCCATCCTCTCTATAGTTATGGTAAAGCAGTACCGATGTAGAGACGGACTTACGGCTTAAACTCTCTTAGCTAGAAGAAGTTTTAATCTAATGTTGCAATTACGCAGTTTGGACAATATATTGTCAAAGAGGAAGTTTATACTATGATATTGACAAAATGCTTAGGAATTATTCATTGATCCGCTCAGTTCGTTTCCTATTTTACAGCAAATACTTGATAAAAATCCTTTTAGATCACTAAGTGACTGGCTTAGAATGTTTTTTGGGTCGTTGATACCCTTATTAATATATAATACTGTCTACAGCATTACGTCATAGCTCTATAAGATCTCAAGGAAGTTAGAACTGTTCTTCTAGATCTAGAGATGCTTTTTAAACTATTTACTACAAGTTAGATTATCTATCTTCATTCTATATTCGTTGGCTTTACGCGTTTCTGTATTGGTCCCTAACGATTCATTAACACTCAATTTGCTCATTTTATTCATCTATCCATCTATATCATCATTCATTAACTAATCCATTCATTCGTTAGTCCATCTATCTATATATTTTCAAAAGAGTGGCTTTTGGACAAATTTTGATAATATAAGACAGAACACTTATTTCACGACGTTTCGATGTATTCTTTCTATGTATTCTTTCCTTTACTCATCCGTCCTCCAGCCATTCATTTTTCATTCATTCATTCTTTCATTCATCCATTCATTCATTCATTCATTCATTCATTCATTCATTCTTCCATTCATTCATCCATTCTTTCATTCATTCATCCATTCTTTTATTCATTCATGCATCCATTCTTTTATTCATCCATTCTTTCATTCATCCATTCTTTTATTCATTCATCCATTCTTTTATTCATCCATTCTTTCATTCATCCATTCTTTTATGTATTCATCATCCATTAATTCTTTCGTTTATCCATACATGCTTTCATCCGTCCATTCATCAATCCATTCAATTAATTATATCCATTCATTCATCCATCCAACTACCCATCCATCCATTCATCAATCCAACCACCTATCCATCCATTCATCCATCCAACCTACCATCCATCCATTCATCAATACAATATTTCACCCGTCCATCCTGATCCATTAATCCATCAATGCCATTTGTAACACGCGGTACGTACAAAGCTGGTATTATATACACCTAATCCAAAAAACGTTGTCTGGTCCGCCGCACAGTCCTCGCGCCAAGACTGTGAAAGATATTGGTTATATCTAATCAGTAATTAATTTATTTGCATGTTCACACTCTAGTGTGGTACTTTTTTCAACGAATTAGTGTTGTGCCTACCTTTATTTTCTTGTTTTATCACTCTCATCAAAATATTCACTGTGTTTTCCTTCACAGTCTTGGCGCGAGGACTGTGCGGCGGACCCGACAACATTTTTTGGATTAGGTGTATACAGACAGTTTCATTCCGTTTCAGTTTCAGCTACTTTCATATAACCCACTCATAACGAAATTTACACTGGACATTGCTAATAAACAAAATCTATACTATGTTCCCACGAGGTAAATCCTCTACAATGTGCATGTCCTGTGTGACCCCTGGGGGGTGGGGTAATAACTATTGCAAATTCATATAAATATCATTCATGCATTCATTCATTCATTTATTCGTCCATTCATTCATTCATCCATTTGTTCATTCATTCATTCATTCATTCATCCATGCATTCCTTGATTCATTCCTTGATTCATTCCTTCCTTCATTCATTCATTCATTCATTCATTCATTCATTCATTCATTCCTCCGTACAATCATCATTTTCAGTTTGTCGTATCTTTCCTATAATTCCGTGTTCTTATTATCACATACAGAACATTCTTTCCGGCTATATTTACGACAAACTATCTTGTATCATTTCCTATTTCCACGAGATACAAATTTCTCTAATTAAAAATATCCTACGAATGCCTTGTATCTAAGGAAGGAAATGACAAACACTGATGAACGGAGGATAAAGGTTTGCAGTGTTGATTCGGACAAAAATAGGCGTATGGTATACACCTATTTCAAAAAACGTTGTCAGAAGGAGATCTGAATCTGCAATCTGAGACCAAAATGAATTGTCCCTGTTTTTTTTTTGCACTTAGCACCTTCAGATTTATATTTTACACGGCATCGCCATATCCGAAGCCAGAAAGTGCACGCAAACAAATTTTTAATGAGAAAAAACTGCCGTACCTCAGAATTCATTTTGGTCTCAGATTGCAGATTCAGCTAGATCTCCTTCTGACAACGTTTTTTTAAATAGGTGTACACCTATTCCAATATAATATACGTTGTCCATCTGGAATGGTCGATCTGAGACCGATAGGAATTGTGGGAGCTCGTTAAACTGCAAATACATTATTATAATCACGCTCGAATATTAATGTTTACTTCTGAAATACTATTATCCATAATTCAGCACCATTCAAGTGTAATTAAAACAACACATTTGGAAGTTATTGAACTCCCACAATTCATATCGGTCTCAGATCAACCATTCCAGATGGACAACGTTAATTGAAATAGGTGTATACATGCAATCAAAGGTCTAAGATGTCTAAGGCACAAGAGGACTGGTTGAAGGCACTAAAATTTAATAATGTTGTGAAACCTTGTACATAATTAATAAATAAGGGACAAACAAACAATTAACAGACAAACAAGCGAACACACACAGAAAATATAAATAAACAAACAAACAAACAAGCAAGCAAGCAAACAAACACGTACAACAAACTAAATATACAAATAATTACATGTCAAAATAAATCAATTAATGGATGTATGGATGAATGAATGAATGAATGAATGAATTGAAGGAACGATTGAACGAATGAACGAATGAATGGAAAAATGAATGAATGAATAAACAAATGCATAAATAAATGACTTTACTACCAGAATCGAATATTCAATAAGACACGCGATATTTGGAGTTGTCTATGTTTTTTGCATCTGTTACAAAAATACAAAGAGTCGAAAAAATAGCTTTGTAATAAACCCTCTATTGTGTTCATATCATTGTTTGGCTTATCTGAGACAAAAGACAAACGTCAACCATTGCAAAATAGCATAATAAAAAAAACAGTTGATACATGCAATGCATCTCGAAAATATTTTTTGGACGTTATCTGATTACGTATTTTCGAATCCGTGTTAATGAAATAATTTATATTTCACGCCTTGTCTACCTCTTCCGAGATGATAAGCCAACATTATATGTCATCGCACAAGTTTCAGAATAGGCGAGAATAGTGTTTAGAAGTGTTGGTAATGTGATGCTAATTTGCCAACCATTTTAACAATAGATTTTGTAATTTTCTTTGTTCTAATAACAATGGTTGGTTGGCAAAACCATAACAAAATACGGCACTATACGTCCACCTACAACATATTAAAAACTTGAGTATAAATAATTTTTGGACGTTACAAATTGGCGTTAAGCTTTCTATTCGTGCATGTAGATAAATCGATAGATAGATCTTTATGAAAGTATATACCTTCGGGTATCAAAGCAGAACTGCTCTTTATCAAGTTTAAATGCAAAATTGACTTTGAGATTAAATAAAAAGCTTTTTTTGGTTCCGAAGCTGATAGAAATGATATGTGCAGCGCGTTTGCCTTGAGGAAACCTTTTTTTAATGTTTATATTGCGCGATAACACTTATTGTATAGTTTCCTTTTTATAACTAAAAATATCTCTCAGCCGCAAAACACCGAGTTATTATCTGGGAAATCTGCATTGAAATATGTGGAATATAAAACTGGGCCAAGTTCAAACGTCGCACTTCGCATTAGCTAATAAAAATCAAATGAGCAAAACCTAGGGGGCTGTATATATGAATGCGAGTTGTCCCTGCTAGCAGGGATAACTCTATTGTTTTGTGTTCCGAGGGGAATATTAAAGAAAAGAGTTATCCCGGCTAACAGGGACAACTCGCCTTTATATAAACAGCCCCCAAGTGTTTGAATTAATATGCTTTATTGATTCTGCACATGTGTGATGCGAAGTTTGAATTATAGGTGGACGTACAGTGACGTATTTTATTTATGGTTTTGCCAACCAACCATTGTTATAAGAACATGCAGAGAAAATTAAAAAATCCATAGTGAAAATGGTTGGCAAATTAGCAACACAATACCAACACTTGTAAACTCTACGCTCACCTATTGATTCGGCACGTGAAATGCGACGTTTAAACTAAGCCTTAATTGATAATTGCCTTGTTTCACGGGTTAAATGTTTTGATTCTAATACTATGGAAATCAGTAGACTTGTAATCATATCATGCCCCAAAAATACCGTCCACGTGACCAATTTTTTTTGTACCATGTGATCGCTTCTGGCCAATCATTTTGCTCAAAATTGGTCATGTGGTACAAAAAGACACACCCCCAAGGCCAAATTTTCAACGTACATTTAACCTCTCTAGTGATTTTCATAGTAAGCAAATTATAACAGCACATTTTACCTCAGTCTATCAATTCGTGTTTTCTCCTTTTGCTCGGTATGCTTTGTGCTTTGAGCCGGAACTGCATCTTTATCTACACAAAGGTTAAGCCTGGTTCACACTAGCGACATAAGCATAAGCATAAGCAACATACGCAGACTCAGTTGGGCTTTGCTCATTAGCTGCACTTGTCTTTTCTCACACCTAGTCGAGAAATGATTCACTGGGTCTGCGTATGTTGCTCATGCTTATGCTTATGTCGCTAGTGTGAACAAGGCTTTAGCCCTTCATTTCGACAAACTTGAGAAAACTACTATTTAGCTAGTAAGTAAAATGAACCATTTCACGGTTCTCGTGGTTCAACCTTGCCTGGTTGCATTGCGTTCATTAACACGAGCCAAAGTTTACAAAATACCGGACTTCCTGTGTAAATAATTCCACAGGAAGCCCACGAAGTCCGATGAAATTATATGAAGACGTTCTGAGGTTGTTTTTTTTTTTAATCTTTTTTTGAAACAGTGGTATGCCTATAATTCCTTTCAATCTTAGAATGACCTATAGCCTTGGAATTAATTATGTGGTGTTTTTTTTTAACTTTTTGGGGAACAGTGGTATGCCTATAATTCCTTTCAATCTTAGAATGACCTATAGCCTTGGAATTAATTATGTGGTGTTTTTTTTAACTTTTTGGGGAACAGTGGTATGCCTATAATTCCTTTCAATCTTAGAATGACCTATAGCCTTAGCTTGGAAATAATTATGGTATGCTAACAATTCCTAAAAAGCGAAGGGGAAAGGCCCTGGTTACGAGGTTGCATTCATTCTCGTCTTGGTATGGCATATCACAATCGTTTTGAAATATAGCTGTATGCTTGTTATTACTTTTGGTCTTGGAATGACCTATGAAAACCTTTCTGAAATCGCTTTGCATAAAATTTGTTTCTGTCTTGGACAGCCATATTTTTTCAAATAATGTAAGTTAGTGTATGCCTATAAATCTACTCCTATCTTGACATGACCGGTACCTATATTGTCTTGGACAGCCTTTCGGAAATCGCTATGCATAAAATATATACCTATACTAGCTTAAAATATATAGCCTATACTAGATTACTTGCTAGTTTCCATTTATGCATAAAATATATTAGTTTCTGTTTTGAACAGCCTTACTTTTTCAAATAATTTAAGTGTATGCCTACATCTATCTTTGCATATGACCTATTGTCTTGGACAACCTTTTGGAATAGGTGTATGCCTATAATTCCTTTCCTTCTTGGAATGACCTATTGTCTTGCACAACCTTTTTGAAATAGGTGTATGCCTATAATTCGATCCGTTCCTTCTTGGAATGACCTATCGCTTTGGACAACCTTTTTGGAATAGGTGTATGCCTATAATTCGATCCGTTCCTTCTTGGAATGACCTATTGTCTTGCACAACCTTTCTAAAATAGGTGTATGCCTATAATTCCTTTCCGTCTTGGAATGACCTATTGTCTTGGACAACCTTTCTAAAATAGGTGTATGCCTATAATTCCTTTCCGTCTTGGAATGACCTATTGTCTTGGACAACCTTTCTAAAATAGGTGTATGCCTATAATTCCTTTCCGTCTTGGAATGACCTATTGTCTTGGACAACCTTTCTAAAATAGGTGTATGCCTATAATTCCTTTTCGTCTTGGAATGACCTATTGTCTTGGACAACCTTTCTAAAATAGGTGTATGCCTATAATTCCTTTCTATCTTGGAACGACCTATTGCCTAGGCCAACCTTTTTTAAACAGGTGTATGCCCATAACTCCGTTCCTTCTTGGAATGACCTATTGTCTTGGACAACCTTTTTAAAATAGGTGTATGCCTATAATTCCTTTCTGTCTTGAAATGACCTATCGCTTTGGACAACCTTTTTGGAATAGGTGTATGCCCATAACTCCGTTCCTTCTTGGAATGACCTATTGTCTTGGACAACCTTTTTGAAACAGGTGTATGCCTATTATTCATTTCTGTCTTGAAACGAATGGACATCCTGATTTTAAATCGGTGTATCTCACAAGTCTACAGCTGACTATCAAGTTTTTGCTGGTTTCTCCGTCTCACTGAACTCACTTTATTTATCGTGTTAAGTTGATAGGCACTTTGTGACAGCCCTGCTGTAAATGATGAAATGTTTCTGTTAATAGTCCACGGTAATAGACTAATTAAATGTCTTCTAAATACTTTGTTTATAACAGCGTATATGATCGGATTGACTGCACCGCTGATGTAGGCAAACAAGGTGTAACATACGTAAGCCTGTCTTGGTAGACTAGCGGCACCTAGAAATGAACAGAGATAGTCAGCACGATGACAATAATAAAGACAATGATCGTGATGATGATGAGGACAATGATGATGATGATGATGATGATGATGATAATGATGAAGACAATGATGGTGATGATGATGATGATGATGATGATGATGATGATGATGATAATGATGATGAAGACAATGATGGTGATCATGATGATCATGATGAAGACAAGGATGGTGATGATGATGATCAGGACAATGATGATGATGATGATGATGATGATGATGATGATGATGAAGACAAGGATGGTGATGATGATGATAAGGACAATGATGATGATGATGATGATGAAGTCAATGATGATGATGATGAAGACAATGATGGTGATGATAACGATGATGATCAATTATTATGATGGTGATTATTGATTGATTTATTGATTTTTTTTTTTTTTGCCATATAATAAATTACAAGTTTGAAATTAAATATTACAGAAAAAGTGATGGCGAGAAGATTTAAAGAAGCCATAGGCTTTTCGAGTTAAATCTCCTCAATTATGACGCTGAAAATGATGATACTGATGATGGTTATATTGATGATGATGATGATAATGATAATACTAATGACGATGATAGCAATGATGATGTTTATGATGAAATTGAGTATGATTATAATAGTTGCTAATAATGCTGATAAAGAGAATGGAGGTAATAACAATAGCCATGGCGATAATAATCACCACCATCATCATCACGTGCGATATTTTACAATTACCTAGGATTGAGTTCATCATCTCCACGACTGTAACAGGTATCCAACAAAACACGAAGGCAATCACCATACAGAACAACGTCCGCGTGACACGAACCTCACGCACATGTAACGCCGTTGTCCTGTCACGGTTGGATCGGTCACGCATCGAGTGCTTGATCGTGATCACATTGTTGCGCACAATTTTAAAGACTTTATAATAACATACGAAGATGGTTACCATTGGAAACACTGTATACACAAAGACTGCCACTGCTACGTACGCTTTTCGAATTGTCTCAATTTTATGGTAAAAAGTCATGAAACAAGTTGCTTTTCCAGGACGAAAAATAAACTGGCTCCAACCGGTAATTATTGGTGTTAGTATGTAGACGATTATTGTCGCTATAACAACGGTTACCATGACGATAGATGACTTTACACTGAACCACTTCTTATAGAGAGTCGATCGGACGACGCAGAAGTAGCGGTTGATAGCTGTGAGTGTCATGATGTGTAGAGAGGACCATGCGAGGAGGAGGACCATGAAGCCTTGGAACTGACAGGCAAATCTACTGAATATCCATTCACCTTGGGAAGACAGAAAAGAAATATCAGATATGTGATGGTGATGGTGATGGTGGTTAATGATGATGGTGATAACAATTAATGATGATACTGATGTTGGTGATTGAGATGGTGGATAATGTAGATGTTAATAATGCACATGTGCGAACGCTCCTTTTATTTCGTTTATTAATCATATGTTTACAATATTTGATAGTACTTTATGTATAGTTTAATAAACGAGCAGGAGTGTTTTATCAGGTTTAAAATCCCGAGGGCGAAGCCCAAGGGATTTTAAACCTGATAAAACACGTTCTGCGAGTTTATTGAACGGCTTAAAAAACTCATTAGTAATTCATGACCATTTTGTCCAATATCGATTAAAAACAAAAGAAAATAGAAGGTTGTTTGCATTTGGGAATTGATCTACACTAATAATAGAGGAATGCTAACCAACTTGAATGCTAATGAACTTGATGACTTTTCGTTGCAAACTTTTCATCGATTGCCTCAGTGGCATAATGGCTTAAGGCTCGGATACAACCAAGCAGAAGATCTCGGTTCGAATCCTGGCGTTGGCACTCATGATCAAAGTATTTTTTTCGCCAAAAATCTAAAAGTAAATTATTTCTAAGTCTGATGTTCACTGTCAGTAGAGATTTGGGGGAAGGGTAATACCTGAAATATGGACATGAAGCATTATATAATGACACATGTGCCATTATATAATGCTTCATGTTCATTTGCATTCCATTGTTCTTCTATTGTACATCATCATTCCCCTGGGCCGCATTCAAATCCCTCCGCGTTTCAGCCGTAGATTATGCGATATACAATGCTTTCCTCGTGACCAGAGAGGAGCATCGGATTGGACAAAATGGTCATGAATTATTAATGAGTTTTTTAAAGAGATGTAAAGTCTGTAGATAGAGAGAGAGAGAGAGAGAGGTTCGAACGTTTGTGCGCCCTGTAATAAACAAGCACGCACGTGTCTCTAGCTTATATAGATACAATGACGTCATAATTATTAACCTATCAGAGGCGACCTACGATTTGTGACCTACAGTGATGATGATGATAATTATGATTATGTTGTTGATGATGATGATTGTGGTGATAATGATACTGAAGGTGGTGGTGATGATGTAACTTCGAAATAATGATGGTGGTGATAATGATGATGATGATGTAAATAATGTTTATGGTGACTTGATGATGGCGACGAGCCGATGATAATAATAATAATGGTGATGAGGACAAAAGCCTTGATATTGAAAATGCCAGATATTGATATCTGCACACTGGATCGATCAAATACATGTGATATGATATGATCATGACATTATGAGTATTTTAATACTAATCTAAAAAAATAATAATCAACAATAATAATATTAATTATTAATAAATAGAGGATATTACACGGTGGCGCGAAGATATGGATTTTATTTTCGAGTGGTGAAAACAATATTTTACGAGTGAGCGCAGCGAACGAATAAAATGTTGTTTTTACCACGAGAAAATAAAATTCATATCTTCAAGCCACCGTGTAATGTTCTTTTTATGGACAAAGTGAAGCAAACAAAATTAAGAATAAATGTTGAATTTTAATTCAATGTAAAGAAATATTCATTACAAGTGAACGTGCTTTTTTTTTAAAATGGGCGGGAAAGTTGTTTTGATTTAATTTGACGCGTACGTACATCCGGGACTTTTTGGTACATAACTTTTTCATATTTTCACTATAGTGAAAATATGGAAAATACGAGTGTTTTAGTTTCCGGTAAAACACTACTATCCATATAATAATATGAATTATTATACGACTATTACGTAACTTTACCTTATAAGGAGAAGAGAACTCGAAAAATATGCAGCCGTATTTATCGAGTTCTGTTCCGGTTAACCCCCCCCCCCCCCCCCCCCCCCCCCCCCCCCAAAAAAAAACATTTTTATCATAGAGTCGTATAATAAATAACTTATTTGTGGTTTTCCCCGTAATACGGGCAGACATTTTACTCGTTATTCGCATTTTTCCTCGTCCCCGGAGGGACTCGAAAAAATACATTCACAACTCGTAAAATATCAGCCCGTATTACGGGAAAAATCACAATTAAGATATAATTATTAATAATATTAATTAATTATCTTTAATTATATCAATGAAGGACATGTACTATAATAATAATAATTACAATCAATAAAATTTATATTAAAAATATAATTAGATAATAAATTAAAATAATACAGTGATACCTCTATTAAGGGGTCACCCATTAAGCGGTCACCCTTTATTAGGCGGCCACAATAAAAAGTCCCAGTTCTATTCCTATACCTATTCTATACCTCTATTAAGCGGCCACCCTCTATTAGGCGGCCACAATAAAAAGTCCCAGATCTATTCCTATACCTATTCTATACCTCTATTCAGCGGCCAACCTCTATTAAGCGGCCACTTTGGAAAGTCCCAAGGATGTCGGATTAATAGAAGTACTACTGCATTAATTAATCATATTTAAAAATTATTATTAAAAAATATTAATGATTTATTATCATTATGGGTAGCAATTACAAAATCAATAATGATAACGCTATGGGGAAAATAAATGCTTACCTTTAATGAGAATCCCAACAGTCCAAGGCATAGCCAACGCTGACATTAACACATCAGAGATAGCAAGTGCGCCCACATAAACATTTGTCACTGTGCGAAGCCTCGGTCTCTTATAGAAGACATAACAAACAAGTAAATTTCCGGTGAAGGCCAATAACTCAACAAATAAAAACAGCATCGTTTCTAGAGCAACTTGGTCAGGAATTCTTGATTTCAACAGCTTGGATAAACGTTCAATGCCGAGTAGCTCTTTTTCGTCCATTTTAACTTTCTAGATCTCCTGCCAGATTGTGGAGTGAAAACGTTTGAAAAACTGTGATACTGGCAGAAGTTATTCAATCGTAGCTCACTGCATGTCGCCGTTATTTTTGCATTTTGAAAGCACAACTGAATAGAGAAAAGCGTCCGTTTAGAATGTGAACGAGCGCAGTTTCAGTTTATGGTAAATCAATCCTCGTACGAAACTGAAAAAGGATGCCAAGTTCCTTTCAGCGTAAATTTTTTGAGTTATTTTTGTCTGTGTAAGATTCATTCACTCTCCTAGAAAAAAAAATTATCAAATTAAACAAAACTGCAAACACACATTAGAAGAATTATATGAAGAGGAAGAGGAGAAGGAAACAACACTGATACGTATGTGGGTCTGATCCGCGGTTATATGATGTGTGTATGATTATGATCGTCGCGGAGAACCACATACGTATCTACATATCTCACTCTGTGGTTTATTGAACTCAGCAAAATGACCTCCTACCAACATATGTGGCTTCATAGCTCAGTTGGTAGAGCATTGCACCGGTACTGCAAAGGTCATGGGTTCAAATCCCGTTGAAGTCCCGAATTTTTATTTTCGGGCTTCTATAATTGCAATTGCATAAATTGCTTATTTCTCCGCGACGATCATAATCATACACACATCATATAACCGCGGATCAGACCCACATACGTATCTACATATCTCACTCTGTGGTTTATTGAACTCAGCAAAATCACCTCCTACCAACATGTGGCTTCATAGCTCAGTTGGTAGAGCATTGCACCGGTACTGCAAAGGTCATGGGTTCAAATCCTGTTGAAGTCCCGAATTTTTTTTTTCGGGCTTCTATAATTGCAATTGCTTAAATCATAGTTAATAGCTAATAGTTAATAGTTAATAGTTAACTATGCTTAAATTGCTTATTTCTCCGCGACGATCATAATCATACACACAAACAACACTGAATAGCAGTAACAACAAGACTGATTAAGACGAAGAAGAGGAAGAAGAAAAATGGAAGAAAAAGAAGACCAACAACAAGAGTAAAAAGAAGGCGAAGAAGAGAGAGGAAGAGAAAACAAGAGCAACAATAAAAGCCACAACTGAGAGTAAGACGACGACGATGAATTAAGACTGAAAAAGATGAGGAAGAAGAAGAAAAAGTACAGCAACAAGAGTAAGAGGACCGCGACAAATGTTAAATCTTTAAAGACAAAAACGATGAAAAAAATGAGAACAGTAACAACAAGAGGAAGAAGAATACGACAAATTAAAAGGAATAAGAAGAAAAAGAAAAAGTAGAAGAAGATCAAACGACTGAAGAAAAAGAATGTGAAAAAGAAAGAAGAAACTGAAAATTTGTTAAAAAGGACAATGGAGGAAGCATATAAAATCAAATAAGATTTCACTGATGCCGACAAATATAAGAGAGAAAAATAATAATAATAAGTAACGGAGCAAAGCTAGACGATAATGATAGAGAAAAGCATATAAATATACTACTTCATATACAGAAATAGTTATAAACAAAGTGAAATTAAAACTACAATATCTTACCATTCATGTCACAAATCGATATCTCAGTTTAAAATGCTTGATGTACACTTTACTATCTACGGGTGCAGCAATTTATCATTTTTGCGAAATATTGAAAATTGGGCTTTAACTCCACGTAACATACCAAGTAATCGAAGTAGTTTATTTCAATGGAAGACTCGAAAATACGAGGCACAATAATCCTTCTTCAATAAGCGCGTATCAAGGGATATCAAAAGCTAGCCGATATATCATTTTCGAGAATATAATGTGAAAAATCCTTTTTTCCCGAACTCAAACACATCAGATCCATTTAACTTTATAAAACGGAAGAACCAACCGATCTTTTGATGTTCGTTTCCTTGTTAAGCTGGTTGATACAGCATTAAGTGCACCATAGTTTTGTTTACAATTGGTGTAAGTTAGAGGGATTAAACATAATGCAAGACATTAAGCGTTTGTAAATTAAACCTCCCCAGAGGATCTTTCGATGTCTGTGTCAAACAAAAGGTTAAAGATATACCAATGTTTCTCCTCAACAAAGTTGTCTTTCATCAGTATAATATAATCATCTTTAATTTAGTATCCAACAACTTATGGTCTATCACAAATCGCGCGCTCTCATTGGCTACTCAACCATGGGCTATTGGGTGTTATAATTCAACAACAAATTTTACTCCGCTCTCATTGGTCGAGGGGCGATCACGTGACGCGATAGTGCCCGCCGCGGAGGGATACTATCAGCGCATAGTGCCCGCTGAGCTTTTCGTACGCTTCGGAAAATTTTGTTGTTGAATAATAAAAACAATAGAGCAGTTAGAATCTCGGGCATAATGCTGTAATAGTTGCCCTTGGAAACTGCATGTTCCTCAAAACTTCAACTATTTGTTTTTCTGAACATCCAGTTTCCGCGGGCAACTATCACAGCATAATGCCCTCGATTCAACTACTCTATTGTTTAAATAGCCCATGGTTGGGGAAACCGCCGGTTATATAAACTTTGAAAAAGTTTCTTGATTCTTCTATTTCTTCAAAAACGGCTTAGTACTAAATATAATGCTTTTCTTTGAATCGTTAATTACAAATACGAGCAAGAAAATGACAAAAAAGCGCATAATTTTGATGTTTTGTGAATGAATTTCTCAAGTATGTTAAGGCCTGGGTTTTTCGTTGTGAAAAGACCCCCCGCCAATAATTAAGATGTTGGCTTCGTACTTTCAAGATATTCGCTAGTTTTCAAAGAAAATCGCTGTTGATGTTAATATCAGAGTCCTTAATGTTTTAGTGCTGATTTTTACGAGGTCACATGGTATATGACGTCATAATAGCAAGAAAATACTCAAAATTTATGCGGTCGTGAGTTTAAGATAAAGATAAAAACGAAAAGCCAAAAGTTGATAAGTAATAGATGACAAATAATTTCACGTTTGGAGAACTTGAATTCGATAGCTTGGTAGGGAGATATAAGGGGATTTTGAATAAGAATTATGGTCACGTGACCTGTTTTACAAAATATCTCCTTAACAGTAAGTGATAACCAGATTCTCCAAGCACAGTCCTGTAGAAACCTTGTAGAGAAGTACATTTAATGTATAAGTTTGTTTTACCTATTCAAACTCGCGACCGCATTTTCAAAGGAAAAACGAAATCCCTTATCCATCTAAACTAGTCACGTGACCACCCTTAGATCAAATTACAAATTAAGGATGAGCAGTAGTCCGAGATCTATTAATGTACCAAGTTTTATTAAAATCAGATGAGTTTTGTGGCAATGACAAATAAAAACGTTTTTTCGTGAAACACGGCTAAAACCAGGCCTTAACATACTTGAGTTTGACTTGAAGAGCGCGCGCTACTGACGCCATCGCACGATTCTTCAGTATCATCGATTGAGAAAGCCAGATTTTTTTATTTTCAGCTTAGAACCTTTCTTAATTCCTCCGTCGTTTTAAAATGTATAGTAGTTTTAACACTAAAAGCATGCTATTTTCAGCCGTTAAAATTAATTATAAAGTATTGAGGGAGAAAATGGCAAAAACAGTGGAGAATTTCGATGTGTTTTGAATACATTTTCACTTGCCGTCACACGTCATTGAGCGCGCGCTCGGTATTTTCACTTTCGATTATCTGTCATTTTGTCAAAATAAAACGATTGAAATGTTTTTTGTTTTTTTTTCAAAATATGGCAAAGTTTGACCTATAAGTTGTTGGATACTAAAACAACTAGACCCTGGCTTTCAGGGTTAACTCGTGCCCTGGAGAGGTCGACATTGATTACCATGGTAGTTTGTGAAAACCCAGTCCAGATGTCAACTCTCTTTGCACGCACAAAATTCTGATCGCGATCAGAAGACAATAGAACAATAGCTATTTAAAAAATAATATTGTTTTCAATGAATTACACTGATAGCAAGCTGGAGCCGAAAAACAAATACATTTTTTTCAATCAAATATTTTCTATCAAGATATGAATATTTTAGTTATTAGATCAATAACATGAAGCTTGTAGTAGTGGGCAATAAAATTAAACTATTGACAAACAAACTTTACTTTAATCAAAAAAATATAAGAAATAATTACAAGAACCAATATATTTACCTTAAACATCACTAAAGTATTATACTGTTGTTGTCTTCGTTTTCAATGCGCTGTATCGTACTCTAAGAATACTTACAATACTGTTAAATATCCAGTAGTAACAACTTCGTCCTTTGTCATGTAACTAGTTATCAATCAATTCCATAGCATTATGATCATGAAATGCAATCATAATAAGTTGGTTCGCTTGGTTCGTCCGTAAATTGCATGATCTTGAGTTGAAATTGAGTGACCCTTTACGAAAACATTCAACATAAACTTAAGCCGTGTAATTCTACTGCGAACGATGTGGCGTGAGGGCATTAAATATGAGAGTATTCGTGATTACTTCCACTGATAAATCATTCCTTCGACTAATAAAATATCCATGTGCTTGTATTACAATATCTCCAATCTTTCTCGGTTCGTGCTGGCGTTCGTGCTGGCTGATTGCCAGCAAAGGACTCGGCAACCTACATGGAAATATTCTGCATTTTAAGACTTGTGCCACGGCCAAAGGCCAAGGCACGAGTAATTAGACATCTCGCCCTCACTTGGCCTCGAAGACTCGGGTCTAATTGTTAAATATACACCTATTTAAAAAATCGTTGTCTTGCCCGAAGCTACAGTCCAAACTGAAGCATGAAAAGGATGCCAGTTAAAGAAATCAATTTATAAAATAATTGGGATAGTACGCGCGCGTTGATTGGTGAAACAACCGTGTTTTCATGAGAGCATGAAACACACTCACGCCATTTTCAAGCGCGCACGCTCATTCAACGGTCATTTTTTCCGTTGTTTTGATCTTTCGCGCGCGCTTATTGGTCAGTTTCGAGAAAAAGCAACGTAGGGAGAAATGACATCGTCAAACGAATAAAAGGGCATTTTTTTCGTCTTTTCGCGCGATTGTTATTTTATAAAAGAAATGAAACACGTCTTCTCTTTTTTCACTGGCTTATGAAAACCTCGATACGTTTGGGAGAATTCTCGAGCAGGTCCAAACACTCGACTTCGTCTCGTTTCGAATTCTCCCAAACGCATCTCGGTTTTCATTACCGCGTGAAAACACAAAAGACGTATTTCATTTCTTAAATAATTTTGTGATTTATTACATTTTTTTTTTTTTTCAAGAAATATTTGTATCATCAAATACCTCTTCAACAACTATAAATGGTCATATAACACAAACACGTACAACCAAAATACGCTATGAATAAATCGATAACAAGAGAAAAAATGCCGATATCCTTTGCAGGCTTCAGAGTGTGGACTTAAGCCTTGCTTGCGACAACGATTTTCGAAATAGGTATATATGTGTGAGTAAAATATACAAAGGAATACACAAATGTGCGAATATCTCGATACAAAATATAATAGCTTGGAATTAAAGGCCCAGTATTGACCGGGATGCTTTGCGTGCCTCGACCTAATTTCGTGTATCACGAAATTATCAAAGTTCACAATGCCTTCTCAATCCAAATAATCCTAAGTAATCATGCTAATATCTCAAAACATTTCACTGTATTTAAGTTCTCTATGTATATTTTACAACATCTGTGCCGGAATATTTTGTATATTTTCCGTAAATAGATGTAAATAACAAGCTTTGATGTTTGAGTATGTTTGAGTAGATTACAATCAACTCGGCCGCTTCGCAGGCATCTCATTCCGATCCACGGACTAGCAGTTAAAATATGCCATAGAGCTGCTCAGACGAGACGATAATATACTATGGACATTAAAAATACTTATTAACTTTATATTTGGAGCTCAACTTTCTTAAACATATTTTTACTACAACGATTGCTTAATAATAACAAAGCGGACAAATCGAGTTGATCATTATCGTTACTTTGATAATACAACAGAAATACACATAACATACCATGCCCAATCCTTTATTATATTCACCGCATACTATTACACGATAGTTTTCTTCTCAGGGATGCATTTAAGGATATTCAGAAACACTCAAAAGCTCAAAGGTTCGTCGAAAAAGTTCGCTACTTTCATGTCTGTTGATATGTGATATTTTTCGTATCTCCGTACGGCCATGGACTTTGAACTCACGTGGTTTTTGGCCAATTAGAGAGCGCCATTTAACAATAACGCTATTTCAAAACAAAAACAAACGGCCGCAAAGCATCCCGGTCGATACTGGGCCTTTAAGGTAGTTCCGGATACTCGGATTTTTTCTATGAATTTTTTTTTATAAATCCTGTCATTATATATATATATATTTATAGATCATGGTCATAATTACGCAACTGCCAAAAACCGTGAAAAAAACATCGGGGTCACCGTATTGGTTATAGGGTTGTATAGAGTAAATATATCTTATTAGACAGTTTGATGTGTAATATGGCTGGATATTTTACGAGTGAAACGCTGTATTTTGAAGAGCCTCCGGGCGAGTCAAAATGCAAGTTAACGAGTAAAATATCCAGCCATATTACACATCAAACTGTTTAATAAGTTATTTATTATTTAATCAAAAGGTTTTTGTTCTTTTATAAAGCAAAATATTGTTTTATTTGAGGGCTAGATTGACGAGTAAAAATATCGCTGGATATTTTTACTCGATCCAGTCCTACTCTTGCGATATATTTAATTGTCTATGACTAGTTGGATAATAAAAGTAGGTATTTGCAATAATTCGTGGTAATTTTGCTCAAAAGTGCCTACTCAAATTAAGCAGTCTAAAGAATGAAACGTACTTATTTTGCTAGGAAAAGCATTAGACTATTTCATACGATAGATCTAACTAAAGGCTTATCTAACATTTTCTTTTATAAAAATTATTCAATCGTTTGCAAATATGGGTAAAAGTGAATTTTAGAAGCAAAATTGTACGACAATTGCGCTCCCCTAAATGTGTATATAGAGTTATTAAACTTCGAGAAAATCCAATCAATGAATATATTATTATTTTATTCTAAATCTCAAGAATACATTCTCGTATCCAGACCCTACTCAGCTTTCTGGCAAATCGTAGGCTCTGGGAAACCATTCAACCGGAAGCCAGAATTGTTGTGACAGCGTAAACAGAGCGCATGCGCCATCTTTCGACCGAGGTGCTCTGGTCACGGGAATGAACGAATGAACGAGCACATCGCATCGACGCCAACTTAATTAATATTCATCATGCATCTTCTCACAAGCCTTGGCACGCTTGAATTTGCAAACTATTTATATGCTTTTATGAATTGATTTTAATGGTTAAAGAAGTGCATTTGAGCGGTAAAATTAAGGAAGGATAAGAAAATATTATCGTAGAATAACATTCTTGGATCAGAATTCTATAAACTAAAAAAGAAAGGATTTATGAGTCTGTAAAGTAGTTGACACGTGTCTTAGGCTCTCCGCAGCTGCAACCTTCCCGGCACAGTGAGTTAGGAGAATTTAAAAATAGCCGTAACTTGTTTAATTTTCAGGCCCAAATCGCTTGAAATCTTCACAGACACTTAAATAACTAATAACTGGAAATGAAACTGAAATTATTAATTTATTGAATTGTATTAATATTTACTTGAAAAACTTCGAAGTTTTAAAAGTCGCCTTATATTCTCCTATAAATAGTGAGCTTGGGCTACCTGTACCACTGCTATTGTTATACCACTCAGCCAATCAGATCATTTGAAATTATAGGGTTTCCCAGAGCCTACGACCTTTCGTTAGAAAGCTGAAAAGGGTCTGGGTACGAGAATGTTAAGAATAGTAAATGAGCCATGACTAAAAAGAAACATAGTGGTTGTCACAGCGCTAGTTAAGACGCTATAAGCGAAATATGTTGGTAACATTTATCGATTTCAAATTTTAAAATTGCTTTGGTTGAGTTGGACTGTGCACTAGTCGCTTTCAACTCCTTTTTACCACCATTGTGTAGTTTGTTCGAATCTTACAGCGCGACGCGCAAAAGTATGACCACATTTAATGTATTTGCATACTTCTATGCACGGGAGTTTGTACTTTAAACAGACACATTTGATGTGAAGTTGTCTGATTTTGCCGAATAAGGCGTGTAAAAACTCGTTTCGCAGTATAAAGTCCGTGCATAGAAGTCTTTCTCGTTTATTTAGTTTTCATTTTCCTGATCCTCTTCTTCAATCGATTTCAAACGAATTATCTTCTGCTCCTGTATTTGTCCATGTAGGCGCTCAGTTCTCTGTAGTTAATCTCCACAGTTTTGCTTTCAAAAGAAGAACATTTTTGTCATCTTTGTAGTCTCTCTCATTTATTCAGTTTTCATCTTTCTGTTCCTCTTCTTCAATCGATTTCAAACGAGTTATCTTCAGCTCCTGTATTTGTCCATGTAGACGTTCAGTTCTCTGTTTAATCTCGACAGTTTTTCTTTTTCCAAAAGGTATCAACTTCTTAACCATGTTTCTGTATTTTCGATTTGTGATACTGTAGATTATGGGATTTGTTGCACAGCTTATATAACCCAGAAAAATATAAATCATGTATGACCATCGTGGCAGAGATCTGGCGCCAAAAGCCGAGTTGAAAATCTCTACAAAAACCGCCGGGATCCAACACAACAGAAAGCAGATTACAACAGCAAAAATAGTTTTGGTGATTTTGACTTCCTCCACATTAAGCGTTGCGTTGCTCATTGAAGTTGGATTGGGATGTATTTGAATTACAGAGCGGTGCGTTGAAACAACTCTGTGCACTTTGTAATAACAAAACCCTATTATTCCCATTGGGATAACTGTGTACAGCAGAAGGTATAGGGCTATGCAGAATCGTCGCACAAAAGGCATAGTGTTTATAAAAGTCACAAAGCAGGATGCTCGGCTTGGCCAGAACTCGATCCTTGCGACGCCAACAGCGACAGGGAAGCACACAAACACAGCTGCCATTACAACAACCACAAAAATCATTAGGAAGCTTTTTCGTTTTGTAAAGATTGTTATGTACTGCGGTTTTCTGACTACACAGAAATATCTGTTTAAGGCCATCAGGGTCATAAGATGAAGCGAAGTCCATGCTAAAGCTAGTATGAAAAACCCTTGGAAAAAGCACAGCCAAGATGCGAAATTTTGCCTACTTGATCTAAGAATGGAGACTGATAAAGGCATTATTAATGTTGCCATTAACACGTCGGTAACTGCCAGGGATGATATATATATCCCGGTGATGTTGCGAAGGCTGGGATGTCTGTAGTGAAATACAAGGATTAAAATATTCCCAGAAATTGCCATGAATATAATGAATATCGTCAATGTTACCTCGAAAACAGTTTGAGGGGTTCCTCTCGATTGCAGTTCTTCCAGTAGATTTTGGTATTTTAAATTGCATGGTTTCGTAATGTTATCCATTGTTGATGTTAGTAGAATAACGATACCGCGTCGATGATTAGACCAAAACAATTGTAGTACAAATGTACGATTACTTTAGTGCTAACGGCACTTGTGTTTCTAAAAATGTACGATAACTAGCGGTTAAACTAGTGTAAAGTGCGTCAATGTTTCGAAGGAAGCAATTGTAGTAGAAATGTACGATATCTAGCGGTAAAACTAGTGTAAACTGCGTCGTTGTTTCGAAGGAAGCAATTGTAGTACAAATGTACGTTAACTAGCGGTTAAACTAGTGTGCAGTGCGTCGACGTTTCGAAGGAAACAAAGGTATATGATAAGTAGCGGTTAAACTAGTGTGAACTTCGTCGATGTTTCTGAGGGCCGTAAGTTAGATAATTCGATGGGTTAGTACGTCACCCTCTTTAACTAAAATGTATTATATTGTATTGTTTTTTAAGGAAACAATTGGAGTTAAAATGTACGATAACTAGCGGTTAAACTAGTGTAGACTGCACCTGAGTGTTCCTAGGGAACCAAATTGGAATAGGCTGCGTCAGTGTTTCTAAGGAAACAACTGGAGTACAAATGTAAGTGCGAGGAAGTTTTCAAGGATTTGAAGTTAAACAAAAAAAATAACACTCTCAAATTTTATAGTTTTCCTTGGCAGTTCTTTCCTGTCTGTCATCAATTTCTCAACTAGTTCAAGGTCTTTTTCCACTTCTTAGCAAGTCAGAATACCATTGAATATTGAAGTAAAAGTTAGCTTTGTTATGCAACAGTTTCCATCCAAATCCTCAAGCATTACTATATGGATGATCCATGTTGACTATAATCTTCGTGAAGTATATTTCGGTTTACTTTTCGGTTGTCATTAATCTTATCGCATCCATCCAATTTGGTATTACTAACTATTAAATCTTGAAAAGAATAGCAGTGTATGGAATTATAGTTGGTGGCTTGCTGTGTTGCTAAATTAAAAATGTTGATAAAACCGCATCTTTCACCAATGAATAATGCCTTTCTTGATTGGAATTAAAGATGTCTTTTGTTACGTTGCTATGTCATTCAATTCTGTACGTTTTGTCAATTACAAGTACGAAAAAACCTTGTAATGTAATGTAGTTATTAGAATATAATAACGTCAATCATGAGCTCCTGCGTCAATATCGTTTGCGTCGAAAACAGTGCACCGATCGATTTACAATTAATTTTCTTGTTTTCCTTTTATTAAAAAAAGGCTCATCTAAAGCAAAGTAAATACTTGATATTTTACTGTTGTACTGATTGAAATCCTGTTAGGCCTTAATGTACAATTCTTGAGAAGAAATCTTGAATTTGTCAAAAAACAGATTGACAACAGCCGGTTCTATTGATTAAAACTAGAAGTTGTTTAATCTATCGATATCAAAGAAATGAAGTCGGCGCTTTTGTAAACATTATTAAAAACCTGTCTATTTAGAGCTAACTGATCCCTATATCAACTTTTAGAAATTACTTTAAAAGCTTAGGGTGTTATTTTAAAAGCCTTTAAATACTCCATTATTAGAGGGCTGGAGTTAATGAATACACCTTGTTCAAGAAGGTTGTCCAAGACGATAGTTTAATCCAGGACGAAAATGCGTTTTCACATAGAGCTATTTTTAGAAATGAATGAATGAATGTTTTTATTTGCTCATTTTTTACATGTATTTTACATATTTTTTAATAAACTTGTTATAGATTACATATACACCTAATTGCAATAACATTGTCATATAAAAAATAAAATTACAAAATAGGAATTAATCAGATTACTCAAGCTGAACTTCTTTTTTTGTCTTTTAATTAATCAGTCCTATTTTGTAATTTTCTTTTTTATATGTCAATGTTATTGCAATTAGGTGTGTATATATATATATATATATGAACTAGGAAATAGATGACTTCTTAAGGCAAAATGTCTTGGTTTATTTTCAAACGTTTCGCCTGTTACAGCTTCGTCAGTGATATGATAATTATTTTCGATTACATTGAGATAACGTAAACTAGAACAAAAGCCGATGTTCGGTTCATTGAACCTTGTCTGTTATTCTATTGATAATGTGCGTCCTATACAACCATTAATGATGTTGCTCTTGTGTTTTCTTATTTCTAACGCTTCAATAATCTTGCGCGTGTGGACAGCATTGATGTTATTGTGTAGTATTTCCCAGGAGATGTCGTTTAAAGATGGAGTATTATTATGCGTAAGTAAATGTGCGTAAACTGTTTGTTTCTTCATTGTAACGTGTTCTTTAAGTCTGGATCTAATTGCCAGACTATCAAAACCTTCCAAGTTTTAACATGTCTAACTCAGGTGCCGTTCTTTCTTGTGACAGACCTATCTGTTTACTTAAAAACATCCTTTTCCGCGTTTTATGAAAGTACTCTATAGGCATACTGTATTTACTCGAATAAGCGCCGCATTTCAACGCTATAATGTTACTCTATAGAACAGCTTTGAAAATAATTTTTATCAAAAGCTATATTCTTCAGTTCAAAAAAATTATATTTCACCGCTCTCCCAAATATCCGTAGTTCTGATCAAGAAGGGGACAGTGAGATCAAGAAAAATTTAATACGCGCCGCGGCGCTTATTCGAGTAAATACGGTACACATATTTGAAAAAAGCCAAGGCGGTAGGCCATTTCTTATTTACTCGACAACTATAAAACACTAGAAATTTCCAAAACGGAAATGAAATAAAGAATATTATTATTGTTAACAGTATGGATTAAATGAAATTAAAGATCGCGGGTGTACGTAATTTAGTAAAACAAATACTGCAAACAATAAAAACTGCCGAAATTAAAAAAACACAATTAATTCATTAATTAATATAGCAGTTGGAAAATATTTTATTAGATTTCGAGGGCTTCATATGGCGGTATTAAGATAACATAGGAAGCCCGATAGACTCCCTCGGAGCTGTTTTAAGGATGGACAAAGGGAGCCCGAGATCAAAAATTTCTGCGAGGGAAACTAGAAGCCCGATTATCATGGTAATGGAAATGTCGCAAGGAAAAAATGCACTACTTCCTGTGGAATAATTTAGCTCAAATGGGAAACCTCATAATACCTATTTACGGTTTTTGTCGATCAACTATCATGAGGTTGAGCCTCAATGGCATGTAAATCTTTTCAAGTCGACTACTCACCATTGATAAAACGTAAAAGCAAATGAACAATTAATTTTTAGAGTTTCAAAAAGCGGAAAAAGACCTCACGGATTTAGCTCAATGCAGTTTATTTGCTCTACTCTTATAATTATACGAAATTAACATTATTAATATAAGAACAATTCCAATTTTATTTCAATTCACGGATAAAGTGTACGTTTTTGCTCTATGGAAATAAACATCTATTTTCAATTTTTTCGAACTGTAACGATAACAGTTATATTATAAATGTACATTATCGAGTCGATGAAAGAAGACGAAGCACGAGTTGCATTGTGGTAGAAAGAATGCTGGATTGTGGGATAGCTAGAACAAATAAATTTCAAATTGTTTTCTCGACATTCGCATTGAGTTGTGGTAGAAACAAATCTCGATTTTTTTCTGCCTTTCTACTAACTTGACTGAAATAGGATCGCTGTCTTTCTTCGCTCGGTTCAGGCTCGCAAATATCGGTATTTCCGAAGTATCATGTAACATACTGGTGTAATTAATAGTAACTCGATAGGGGGATTAAACTCTAATCTGTTACGCACTCGCTAGTAACCGGTCGAAAAAGCCGGGCTCCCTGTGGCAGAACGCCATTCTTGTCTGTCGTCAAAGACATAAAAGGTGCCGCCGTTCTATTAAACAAGCAACCTCGTTCCCAGGGCCCTCTCCCTTCAATTTTGGGTGGGCGCCCCATCCAAAAGCGAAGGGAGAGGGCCCTGGGAACGAGGTTGTTAAACAAGCAGTAGCTAAAAACAAACCACAAGTAGCATTATTACTCGGGCTTTCGAAGAAAGGCCCAAGGTATAAGTTGGGCACCGTTAGTAGTCGTCGTCGTAGTTTTTTTTTCTTCGTTCTGCAGAAAATCGAAATAGTCACGCATTGCGCATGCCTAGGGAAAAATTGTTTGGGCTACCTGCGTGAGCATGCGCACATGTAATTCAAAACCGCATGGTTAGTTCAACAATTCATGCGGGCATGCAGAACGAATTCGAAGATGAGCTTTCTTTTGGGGACGTACGTTCCCGAAACTTCTAGAGAGATTACTTTACGAGCGAAATATTACAAGTGAATATTACGAGTGAAAATTCTATCGTGAATCATATTACGAGTGAAAATTACGAGAGAACCTTTACGAGTGAAAATTCTATCGTGAATCTTACGAGTGAAAATTACGAGAGAACCTTTACGAGTGAAAATTCTATCGTGAATCATTCTTCAATTGCTTTAAACTTATCAAATCAGCTATTTACGAGTGAACATTCAACTATCGAGATCAAAACTAGTGAACATTCTAGCGAGAATCTTTCAAAGCTTCGCCTATCTTATAGAAGCTTAAATACACGAAAAGATCGTTGTATCCGTGATCACAAACCTAGCAGAATAGCTCTACGAACTCTGAAACGTCTGAAGAACAAGAATAGGATGTTGAAACAGTATGTCTACAAACGTTTGTATCACAATATACCGAAGTCATTCAAGCTATATTGTCATATTTTTAAGCTTAGAAAATGTATTACTAAAAACAAATGTAATTTACCAAGCTTTAATAAAATAACCGAATATAGAAGGAAGTTGTTATCTGTTCTCTCTTGCAGGCTCTATCGACGGATAATTAAGCTAAAATTAAGAGCTAATCGATATTTATCGTTGTTTTCTTGTAATGGCCAAAACCATATTCTAATGCTAGTCAAAGGCATTGTTTGAATATGTTAGTATGTAAGTTACATATTTTCTTTATAAGTTAGAATATCTTACTGGCTCAAAGACATTAAAAATTTGTTAAAGTTTTGATTCATAACTAAGAATCGTTGTTGAATACAAGTAAATAGCTACAAATTTGTATAATGTGAAATTAAAACAAATAGACATTAATAAATCACATATCATAATTAAATGAACAGACAAATAAATAAATTGTATTTTATTTTAACTAATTTAAAAAGTGATTATCAAATATAAGAATCAATAATTCTTTGGCTTTTTATCTGTTATTTCAGTTCGGACTTTTAACGATGACTTCGCAATCTAATGTTTATGAGAGACTTCAGCATCTCTTTGAAGCTATACTTTGAAACTTTCAGATAAGCCCGAGCTCACGCAGTCATGCGTCTAGTTAATAATAATAATAATAATAATAATAATAATAATAATAATAATAATAATAATAATAATAATAATAATAATAATAATAATAATAATAATAATAATGATAATGATAATGATAATGATAATGATAATGATAATGATAATAATAATAATAATAATAATAATAATAATAATAATAATAATAATAATAATAATAATAATAAATAATAAATCCTCGGATAGCTCATAGCGCTTTACAAATCTACTATTATGCGTGATATAGCTATTTCAAAAAAACAGAATAAAAACGTAGAATACTGAATAGTGTATTGCAAGACCGAAATGAATTTTGTGGTCATGTAATATTGTTTCAAGTAAAACAAATAATTCCTTTACTATATTTTATTTTTATTGCATTCCATTCAAAACAATCTACGAGCTAGTTAGTTATGGGGACTAAATATCGCTGTATATATATTTTTTATTTCAAATTAATGAGACCAACAATGCCCTTTGGGCTTGAAATGCACCATTCAGTATTCAACGTTTTTGGAAATAGCTGTATCATGTTTACTATGGAGAACTAGTTATCGGACTACTGTAAACCAGCAGTTTACAATGAATGTATTAATGCATTGGAATGTCTGAGTTCGCAATCAGCCGAAAAACGCAGTAATTTCACTAACATACTAATTTTGAATAAGTAGAAAGGTATTCATTTGTCTCAAGTGATGTCGCAGGTTTGGACTGCGACATTTCGACTGCTACTGCTAGTCTTGATGAGCCTGGGTAACCAATCACAACTCGAAATCATCCTCAAGGGAATTACGGCTTACCTATCGCCTGACGAAGACATCATTTTAAAACAATACATTTTGTAAGTGGTGCATATTTAATTCAAAATCTACGAGGTCGGTCGACATTAAAAAAAAGAAAGTATATAATTTTATAACTGGTAAACAGGCAACAGTAATTGTAGAGTAAGAATTGTCAAAAAATGTAAAAAAAAAAAAAAAAGCTAAAAGTTATTTACAAACGTCTTGTGGTTATTTGTATCCTTGGAGTCTCTCTAGCTAGCTATCTTGTACTCTTGTCCTGAGAGTAATTTAAAGTATTCGGCCATTGGTTGTTCCGCGGGAAAAACCCTAAAGTATCCCTAATCATCTTGAGATACCGTGGCAGAAAAAAAAATAAGCAAAATATACAGTAATTTTTCAAAAATGTGTCCGTACATGTTACAAATTACGCATGATTGGGCTTCATGTGATAGGCTTCACGTTGTTTACCACTTTTTTCTGGTCCGTGGGTGATCGGTTACGAGAGAGTCAACTGTGTCAACATTAGGCCGGAAATATTTTGAAGCGATACTTCAAAGCAAATATTTCAGCTTAAATTAAGTTTTGTAAATGACTAGTTGAAACGAGGGGAAGGAAGGAGAGAATTATCTGTGTAAGGCTCTCAAATCCTTGAAAGATTCCTCTTTCAAACTAATGTATATTCCTCCTGGTTATTTAACTAGCTCGTTAGACCTAAAAGTCTTTCCCGGAACATTTCAAAGCCAGCCCCTGCTTTCAGACACTCGGAAATTAGTTGTGTAAATGTTTGCTATCACAATTTAAAATATGCAGTGGATCCTTCTAGAAAGATATGTTATTTTTGAGATATCAGCGTGAGTATCGCTCTTTTATTTTTGTGATTAACAGGTCGAAACGGCCATTATAGTGGTCAAAACCCCCTGGCAATTCATGCCCATATCAATTAAATTGCCGCATTCCAACACTTTGACATAATATAAACAATTTAAGAATATATCTAGCAAAGCAGATTAAAACAAGGAGTAAAAGAAAAGAATGTGAAAATATATAGTTTTAGCCTGATTTTCGGACGGTACTGGGTCCTACGCTATCGGTTCTTCACCAAACTGGATTAGTTTCCGGCTTGACGATATTCTGCTTGACTGAATAGCGTGCGATCTGCATGACTTTGTTTTTGAAAACAACTAGACTACTTAGTTGTTACAAACTGGATAATTTTGTAAAATTTTCAGCTGATTTAATTTAATAATCACTAATATTAAAGTTTTTAATTTTAAGGCCAAAACATTAGAAAAATGTAGCATTCCGGCTGCTACCAGATAGACAGGTACAGAACATGTATTATGACGTATGGTAAACAGACAAAAATTTATTTAATTTCATTGGATAGTGACAAGGAAGTTATTCAAAGAAGATATTAATAGTATAAAAAAAACCTTGGCTTTCAGTTTTATTATAGACTTTGTCTGCAAAACGTTATGCGAGCCCGTTTTTGTCCGGAAAAGAAATACAAAGATGATTAGAAGTATTCTCTTTGCCTGTATTTGCTGCTGGCTGGTCACTGGCTGCTTTGGATGTGGGGGATGTCATCCATCTCCAGGTATAATAATTAACTCAATGCTATCGTTATAAAGTTGCTAGAGCGAACACTGCTATAACAGCACAATGCTTATGATAAGTTAAAAATTAAATTTGACGAGTGAAGTTGATTTAACTGATACTTTTCACAACAAAAAACAACACTTATAATGAAAGCATGTGTTGAACAGTGTTTCAACCATTCTCATTGCATGCAGTATCAGGCTACTAGGCTTATTTTTTTTTTTTTTGGAGAGATTTGAATTATTTTGCGGTACCGGCGCACTCACATTCTACATGTGTTATAATTCAAAATCGTTTGAAACCTCAGATTATAAACAAGTTAATACAACATTAAACAACAAGTAAAATTTTAATTAGCTTATCAACAAGTAAAATTTAGATTAGCAATATTTCCACAGCGCTCCGATAAAGCCAAAGTGAAGCTGGCCTGAGATTGGTAGCCTGTCTGAGATTCACATTGCCTCAGATTCACTTTCATTTCCGGGAGGAGGTCAACAAGGTCAGTTTGTAAAAGCTTTATTACAACAACACAACTGATAAATGTAAAGTAATTGCAAATCAGATATGTAGTTATTACTTGGATTCAATTTATTAAATCAATTTAGAGACGATATATAAAACTTATTATACACAAAGTTATGTTTTACGCTCCAGCCTGAGATTCAAAGCTACAGCCTTAGATTCAAATCTCTAGCCTGACATTCGAAACTCCAGCCTTAGATTCAAAAATTACAGCCTTAGATTCAAATCTCAAGCCTGACATTCGAAACTCAAGCCTGAGATTCAAAGCTACAGCCTTAGATTCAAATCTCTAGCCTGACATTCGAAACTCCAGCCTTAGATTCAAAAATTACAGCCTTAGATTCAAATCTCTAGCCTGACATTCGAAACTCAAGCCTTAGATTCAATAATAACAACAGCCTTAGATTCAAATATCTACGGGCTTAGATTCAAAACTCTACGGCCTTAGATTCAAAACTCCAGCCTTAGATTCAAAACTCTACGGCCTTAGATTCAAATATCTACGGCCTTAGATTCAAAACTCTACGTACGGCCTTAGATTCAAAACTCCAGCCTTAGATTCAAAACTCCAGCCTTAGATTCAAATATCTACACTACAGCCTTAGATTCAAATATCTACGGCCTTAGATTCAAAACTCTACGGCCTTTAAGATTCAAAACTCCAGCCTTAGATTCAAATATCTACGGCCTTAGATTCAAAACTCTAAGGCCTTTAAGATTCAAAACTCCAGCCTTAGATTCAAATATCTACGGCCTTAGATTCAAAACTCTACGGCCTTTAAGATTCAAAACTCCAGCCTTAGATTCAAATATCTACGGCCTTAGATTCAAAACTCTACGGCCTTAGATTCAAAACTCCAGCCTTAGATTCAAAACTCCAGCCTTAGATTCAAATATCTACAGCCTTAGATTCAAAACTCTACCGGCCTTAGATTCAAAACTCCAGCCTTAGATTCAAATATCTACGGCCGGCCTTTAAGATTCACAACTGATCAAGAAATTGCAAATAAGATATGTAGTTATTACTTGAGCTCAATACACAAAGTTATATTTTACGCTCCAGCTAGCCTGAGATTCAAAACTCAAGCCTTAGATTCAAAAATAACAGTCTTAATAACAGCCTGCTATGAAGACTCTTTTTTGCGCTCTCAATATTCTTAAAAAAAAAACCCGAATATTTTGAGCGCAAAAAAGAGTCTGCACAGCAGGCTAACCGCAACCCTGCATTTATGCGTTTCTGTATAATAAAATAACTTCGATTTAAAGAATCTGTTAAGCTATTTTAACGGACAATATGTCAGCCTGAGATTCACGGGCTGTACTATATGTTAAACTATTATCAATTGTATTATAATAATTAATATATTAGCCTGAGATTCACGGGCCGTACTATGCTAAACTATTATACAAATACTCCTTAGCCTGAATTTTAAATCTCCTTAAACAGCCTGAGATTCAAAACTACAGCTTGAAATTCACCGGAAATTCAGCCAAGCCTTCAAATCAGTTAAATCTCTAGCCTGACATTCGAAATTCCAGCCTTAGATTCAAAACTCAGCCTTAGATTCGACCTTCAGCCTTTAGATTCGAAACAATTAACAACTTAGATTCAAAAAATTGTATGCGTTTCTTGTTAATTGTTAATAGTACGGCCCGTGAATCTCAGGCTGACATATTGTCCGTTAAAATAGCTTACAGAGAGAGATTATTTAAAGTTATTCACACAGAAAGGCATAAATTACGGGTTGCGGTGAATCTATAAGGCTGGAGTTTTGAATCTATAAGGCTGAGATATTGTTAAAAATAGTTTAACATAGTACGGCCGGGGGAATCGCAGGCTTAAAAACCTTAAAAGAGAGACATCGGTGCTTTAAATCAATGTTATTTATACAAAAACGCATAAAAGGCGGTTTTCAAATGTCAGGCTGGAGTTTGAATCTAAGGATGTAATTTTTTTTATCTAAGACTGTTATTTTTGAATCTAAGGCCGTAGATATTTGAATCTAAGGCCGTAGATATTTGAATCTAAGGCTGTAGATATTTGAATCTAAGGCCGTAGATATTTGAATCTAAGGCTGTAGATATTTGAGGCTGTAGATATTTGAATCTAAGGCTGTAGATATTTGAATCTAAGGCTGGAGTTTTGAATCTAAGGCCGTAGAGTTTTGAATCTAAGGCCGTAGAGTTTTGAATCTAAGGCTGTAGATATTTGAATCTAAGGCTGTTGTTATTATTGAATCTAAGGCTTGAGTTTCGAATGTCAGGCTTGAGATTTGAATCTAAGGCTGTAATTTTTGAATCTAAGGCTGGAGTTTCGAATGTCAGGCTAGAAATTTGAATCTAAGGCTGTAGCTTTGAATCTCAGGCTGGAGCGTAAAACATAACTTTGTGTATAATAAGTTTTATATATCGTCTCTAAATTGATTTAATAAATTGAATCCAAGTAATAACTACATATCTGATTTGCAATTACTTTACATTTATCAGTTGTGTTGTTGTAATAAAGCTTTTACAAACTGACCTTGTTGACCTCCCCCCGGAAATGAATGTGAATCTGAGGCAATGTGAATCTCAGGCTCCGAATCTCAGTCCAGCTTCACTTTGGGCCGATAAAGCGAGTGAAAATGCTAGTTTTTGGTGTGAAATATTCCGACGGATTCGGTAAAAAGTGTATTTGGAGCCTTTCAAATTACGCTAAGAATCGGTGTATAATTACGTTTCAATTTACACATTTTAATGATTGTTAAAAGTAACTAAATATTTTTTGAAAATTACAAAGTAGCACAGTCAGCGATGGTAAATTTTAGCATTTATTTCATCGTTTTCATCCTTCAAGTGTGTTTAAAATCATTCATTTCGCTTCTGGTAATAGCGTTAGAAATCTCCAATTTTTTTTTTTTTTAATGTGATTCCAGATTTGATCATTTTTAACTCGCTCGTATTTCATGGTGACTCCTGGCTACTTTTGGAAATAATGTTAAACTTTTCTTTGAACTACGAATTTTTAATGTGAAATTTAATGCTGATTCCAAAAATGGATATAAAAACGGGGTGACCCGAGCTCAATTTCGAGATAATCAGCATTTAATGAACGCCTACGTGCGAGATTTTGAAGAAAAACTTGCGAAAACTGAAGCGATATGAAAAACATCACAACTCATAAAAAAAGTTTTTTTTCATACTATATCTAGCATAAATGCCGGGTAATGAATCATTCTAAAATATATTTTGAATAAAAAACAAAGAAATACCTTGATCTGTCATATTTCGTCCTTTCAGTGCTTTCAAAACTCGCACGAAGTCGGGCAAAAAATCCGACGAAAATCGATTTTCTTTATATGTTAGAAAAATTAACTTTTTGAAAAAATCAGTTGATACAACGTAGATTATAGCATATTTGGTTCTTTCAACTAAGCATAACGAAAGTATATAGCACCGCGCAAAATTCGAGGGTTTTGCCCAGTTGAAGCTCAAAACGTGTCAGGTTCCCTAATAAAATTTTGTATTTCATTCAGCGGTTTTTGCGCGCGCGTACATAGTAGGCTCGAATCGAACGTTCAAAAAGCGTTCAAAGGTAGCCAGTCACCTTAAAACCACTGACACCAATAAATCTAATGTTTTTATATGTGTACGTTACTTCAAACATGTAGTATATAACATTTAATTTGAAATTTCATTTTATAGTTGCGTTGCGCATGCCGTCTCAAGCCGATTTTTTAACAATGGTTTTCCTTAATATTCCTAAATTCACAAAACTATCTATCGATTTGCATGAAACTTCAGATTCCAAGGAAATATATATCACTTATTAACCGAGAGTGAGGTCATTACAGGGAAATCTCAGACCGAGGTCTTGTCGTATTGACCGAGCGATAGTGAGGTCAATACATCAAGACTGAGGGCTGAGATTTCCCTGTAATGACCGAACGGACGAGGTTAATAAGTTATTTATTATATGGCTATTTTAAAAAGCGAGAGAAAGTAATATTTTTTTTGATATTTTACGACGCGCCGCGTTGCTTTCAAATGGCTTCCCAGTAGTGTTACTGAAAAAGAGCGGGTTGTCAGATCAGAAACCGGTTTTCACTCATGTAATGGCTGCCTCAACAAACTTACAGAAATTTTAATGCCAAAATATTGAAATTACTGCAGCTTTCTCCATCATTCCAAATCAAAGATCATTTAAAAACAAAGGGTTTTGTTTATATCTTAACATCAAACAAAGTCAAGGAACAAAAAACAAGTTTTACAAAGGATTTTAGTTGACATAACACGGTGGACATAAACAAGTGAGCCAAGTAGTTTACCCTGCCTATATGGCACCTCCCCCCCTCCCCTTTCACTTTTTGGGGAGGGGGTGGTCAGAGGTCTAGTATGCAAGGAGAGTGTCTGTCATCATCAGATGGAATGTAATCAATGAACTAAGACTACCCCTCCTCATCAGATACGGAGGGGGTAGTCTTGACAGAGAAACGTAACTGATGAGATGTTATTGTGCTTGTCCAGACATGTAGGTAATCCGATTATTGAAAGTTATGTCGACTTTGTACATCAGATAACTTGAATGTGTACATGTCCAGGGACATAATCCGATCACAAATATCTAGAATGCTACAGAAAATTAAAATTTTGGCGCGAATAATTTTCTAGACCATATAAATACCAGCAGTACAGGATCGGAAAACCATCAGTTGTCTACAAACTTGCCTAGAGGAAATATCTCTTGCTTGCACTATCAGTTACAATGTGGATGTACGTGGACGAAGATTTTTAATGTTAATAATCTACTTAAATACGCGACACATGACGGGAATGTAATATACGAAGAATGCCAAACAGGAGGAATATTAGTAATCTTCTTATACACGTGACGATATGAACAAAATGTTCTTAGCCTATAAATACTGTTAGTAAAGACGTAGCAAACCATTCAGTCCATTTGCCATTCAGTTTATACAAGACTCTTGCCAGACATCACATAGTTACGTTTTACTGTCTAGTATAGGAAGCTCGTTTTCAAGCTATTTCTATCCGGGGACGTAATCCGATTACTGGATATTATGTAAGACATTCAAGTGATCTAACAACGTTTATTAAGCCGAATGTCACGACAAAATATAAAATATATATATTCTATGTGCAGGGTTGTAATCCGATTACTGCTAGCTGTAATAAGTTAAACGTTTTAAAGAAACATTTCTGTCACTCCAATTATTCATTTTACTTCGTTTATTGAAATTATAATACCAACATTCTGGATACACCAGATTTTACGATTTGACAAACATGATATAAAAAAAAAAACTTTTTAAAAAGGCTAGAGCAGTCATATATATCATATATATATTCTAACAACTACTCCATTGGATCGTCTTCACTACTGATTTCACTTTCATTATCTTCTAAATATTGGGAAACTAAATCATTCAAAAGAAATTTTCTTTGATGGATAGCAAGTTTTGTGGCTTCAAGCCACTCATAATCTCCAGTGTCCAACAAATCTTTTCTGGTATTCATGATCTTTTGAAAGCATGAGGAGGGGTAGTCTTAGTTCATTGATTACATTCCATCTGATGATGACAGACACTATCCTTGCATACTAGACCTCTGACCACCCCCTCCCCAAAAAGTGAAAGGGGAGGGGGGAGGTGCCATATAGGCAGGGTAAACTACTGAGCCACGATGGATGTTGAAACGAGTTGAAATTCGTCGGTCTTGTGGATGTTTGCATCAAGAAAAAGAGCCTGCGGAAGCTTATTTTTCGATAAACAATAATAAGAACTTTAATCAAAATCACTGTCAATTTTTGAAGGAATATATTTGTCTGTGTCATACTTTATGAAGAAGATGAAAGGATGAGGAACGCTGACAGCACTTTGAATCGAGTAAATCGTCCTTTTCAAAATTTTTGAACCTTTTGCATGCAGAAAAAGAAAGACAATAACACTTCCTGACTTCAAAAACTATGTTTACTTTAGTAGAAAAACTTATCGTGAATTTTAAAGCTTTTTAAAAGTGACTGAAAAGCAACGACATGTAACTTATATCTCAACAAAAGATAGCTCAAATCACCGCCGTGTTGTTTACAAGGAAAGATAAAAACTAAAAGTACACTTTTCAACTGTTATTTAGGTATGTGAAAGCTTTATGTTCTTTAGATAATTAAAAAATAAGCTTTTGAGTATTCTCACAACCTATGAAATATGTGTATTCTCTCGTGAGTTTTTGCAATATTGATTTGATTTTATCATTTTTTGCTTGTCAAAATGTTTGCAAAAACAGCCAATGCTTGTCACTTAAGCCTGGTTTTCACTAGAGACGCAAGCGCAGACGCAAGTGCAAGCACAAGAGGCCTTATTTCGTAGTGAAAACCGCCCACGCAAGCGCAAGCACAAGCGCAAGGTATCAAAAATTTTCCTTTTTTCATGCGTTTGCGCTTGTGCTTGCGCGTGGCACTAGTGAATAGTTTGTGTGCGCTTGCGCTTATTCACGTCTTGTTTTCACATGCTTGTGTTTGCGCTTGCGTTTGCGCTTGCGTTTGCGCTTGCGTTTGCGCTTGCGTTTGCGCTTGCGTTTGCGCTTGCGTTTGCGCTTGCGTTTGCGCTTGCGTTTGCGCTTGCGTTGCGTCGCTAGTGAAAACCAGGCTTTAGCCTTGAATAAAAGTTCTTATTATTGTTTGCAAGGAAATATAAAAATTAAAGGTACACTTTTCAACTGTTATTGAGGTATGTGAAAGCTTTATGTTCTTTAAATAATTAAAAAATAAGCTTTTGAGTATTCTCACAACCTATGAAATATGTGTATTCTCTCGTGAGGTTTTGCAATATTGATAGTTTGATTTTATTAACTTTTGCTTATCAAAATGTTTGCAAAAACAACCAATGCTTCTCACTTAGCCTTAAATTAAAGTTCTTATTAATGTTTATCGAAAAATAAGTAGGTTTTTGTTGTTGTTTTCACCTCGCGTTAGTAGATTATACAATCAAACTCAAAGCCACCGTCTAGCCTAGAAAAAATAATGACCGGTCATTACAAGAAAATAATGAGTCAGCAACCAATCAGAGCGCGCGGAATTTTGATGCCATATAATAAATAGTCGTCTTTTAGTGCCAAGTTTAAAGAAAATGATTAGAGCGCGGGAGTAACGTGACAATCCGGATCGACTTAAAAATTGACCATATATGTTACTTGCTATCTGATCAAGACAAGTTAGATATCAACCTACTTTTTAAAGTTTTGAATCTTCGTTTTCCTACATTTTTTATGCATATGATATTTTCTCATGTATCTGTATTTCACTTATACATTACTTACGAATTTCAATTCTTTATATGACCGTTTCCATTTGTGTTCAAATTTACCTAAGAGATTAATATCGCCCTGGGACTCCCACAGTTGCCCTATACTGCTTTGTCCGGTTGCGTATCAAGCGTGGTCGTCTTTGTGGTGTAGTGGCTAACACATAGACTGAGATAGCCGAAACCCTAGGGTTCAATTCCCTCCAAGGGCATATGATATTTTTCTCATGTATCTGTATTAGTAGTGGCTTTTTGGCGCCACGAGGACACATTGAAATCACACCACGAGGACACATTGAAATCATAGAGCACCCGGCGTCAAATATTTTTACACCCACCCCTCCCTATTAAATTAGCGATACCTGACCCTGACCTAAAAAATTGAAAACGGCTTAAAGAATTAGATATTATAATAAAAATGAACAAGCATACAGTGAAAGAGTTGAAAGCCCTCGCCAAAGAGCAGGGTATCTCAAGATATTATCGA
Organism: Metridium senile; assembly: GCA_949775045.1. NCBI lineage: Eukaryota > Metazoa > Cnidaria > Anthozoa > Actiniaria > Metridiidae > Metridium > Metridium senile. The sequence continues at coordinate 5,193,360 of OX459101.1, read as the reverse complement.
ATGCGTAAAGCCGAACTCATCGAAGCGTTGGCTAACGCACCACCACCACCACCACCACCGCCACGTAATATCGTCTCTAACACATCATCGAGTATTCTCGATGAACCGATACCCGAGCCTAAAACCGAACTCGTTAAGGTTTTAGATGAACCGAAACGCGATCCTAAGAAATGTCTGCACGGTAAAGTAAAATATTTTTGCAAAGATTGTCACGGGTCTCAAATATGCCCTCATAACCGCCGTAAATCATATTGCAAAGCATGTAACGGTAGTAGCTTTTGTGAACATAAACGAGCGCGATATCTATGCAAAGACTGCAACGGGAAAGGAATATGTATCCACAGCAGACAGAGATGGTTTTGTAAGTTATGCGAAGGGTCTCAAATATGTGAACACAACAGACAAAAGTCTCATTGTAAAGCTTGTAACGCAACACAAGAGACACGACAAGATTAATTTATTTAACACTAGGTTATGTAACACAAGTCAGTGTTACATAACGAAATTTACCTTGTGACTCATCTAGTTGGAATTGTTTTCCGGTCATGAGACATCCATCTGCATGCAGTCTATTGTTTAACAAGTGAGCAGTGAGCAGTGATCACGTGAAATGAACATGGTCGTCACGCTCTCGGAGTTATAGGAGAAATTTGATTGGATAGTGGGAGTGTTGCAGGATTAACTTCGCATATAACTGCTGATAACATACGACGGATTATCACTACAGACGCTATACTCGTTGAGTTTTTGACGATTATTACTACAGACGCTACACTCGTTGAGTTTTTGAGATGGGTATATACTACCTTAATAGAAAAGGAGCTCCTAATACTACTGGTAGAGTGAAAATTGAAGGAGAGGAAGGAGAAAATATACAAGTCATTTACGGGGAAATTCAAGAGCTCATCAACGACACAGGAACACTCTACAACGAGAGGTTACAGCGTTTCAAGGAAAGGGTTGAGAATCCAGAGGACCTGGAAGGCCTTCTGAGGGATCTTAGCGGAGGAACAACTTTGGAATTGGTGGATGCGCGTGACATGGATGCGCGTGACATTAACCCTCCCCAATAACAAGCATCTCTTCTGTCTAAAGTGAATGATTCTAAGAGTTAATTGCACGCAATGATTTCATTTGGTTAGAGACGTATTATGGAGTGGACAGACCCACGCTGAACTGAATTTGAATTTTCTCACGTTGTGTTTAAAAACTTGATCATTTGTGTTTGAAATTTATGTAGTACGATTTGACTGTAGGAGCAAGAGCTAGTAGAATCACTGACACGTGTACAACGTTTCATAATCATAGTTGAATCACGTTTTAGCCATCACAAGGTAAATTAGTCACGTAACAACTTGTCAACACTTGTATTTGTAATTTTTTTAGCTTCTTCCAACTTGTGTAATTGCAATGAGTAAAATAATTAAACACGATTGAATTATCATTTTGTATTGTTTGTACCCTCATGGGCGACAAAAAAAATCCATTACGGTGTGACGTCATACATTCCTAACCTCCCTAACAACGGACAATTCTGAAAATAGATTTTATATTTACATTGAGAGTTCGTAGTTGTTAGGGATATCTGGTATGCAGTCTATTGTTTAACACGTGAACAGTTATTGTTTTATTGCAATACGTCACATCCGCCCACATGCATCTCACATGCTATCGAAATAGATACCAAGCTAAACCGGCCGTGAAGGCTGTGATTATAACGAGGTTATTTTCATGACGACTCTCAGAGCTTGTCACACGTCGAGTCTTCACATCTGGTTTCGGTTTGAGAGTCGGTTTGAGAGTCGTGACTGGTTTGATATGAGGTAACACAATCTTTGAATGACCCATGTTATGTTTTGGAATCGTTTTTATCTCATTATTTATTGGATTTAACCCCAATTTCATTTCAGTAGTGGCTTTTTGTAATTTGTTATTATAGCCAGCGATCGATTTGTTGTTATTTATCACAAGATACGACGGACTCAACCAGCAACCGAGGGCAAGAGCCAAGTCTAGTTTTTGCCTTGCCTGTTGTAAAGCAAACTGATACCTTTGTATACTTTTTGATATATCGTTTTCTATCACTGCGCTTTCAAAGAGTTTCAAAAAAACTAGTTTCGTTTCTTGAGCTGAACCGCTATCACCGATGATTGACGATCGAGTTTGAACTTGTGCACCGAGAATACAATAAACAAAGGCTTCTATGCTTTGATTTATCCTAGACAACCCAGCTTTACTTAACCCCAATGATTTTTCTGGAAAGAACCACTCATACTGAAACTTGGTTTTAGGATCTCTTATATATTCAATCTCATAATGATTCATGTGATCATCGTCACTTTTAGCAGTATTCCATTCATCATGTAATTGATCAACAGATTTATAGGGTTTATACGGGTCTTTAGAAGATGCCAAACCATGATAATCATAAGAATAAACATTTCCTAACCCTTGATTTATCGGCTCAAGAAACCGGAAATCACTACCGACTCGAAACTCTGTTCTTAATTTTTGGTAAGCCGCCTTGCTGTAGAAGTTTTTATTCCAACTAAATAGCTTATCTTTCGGAAGAGGACATTGTAGCTCATTTAATATTCGTCTGATAGTGAAAATGATATGAAATCGGTAGAAGGACCCCACTTGAGAGTCGTCAATCATGTCACGCGTTACACCACATCCAGCAGTAGCGCAAAACATAGCAAAATTCAAAGCTTGACTCCAATAACTGAAGTTTGGATCGTCAAGCCATCTTTTAGCCTCCTTTGCTGTTCTGAATATTAGCTCACTATCAGTGAATATGTCTTTAAAAACAAAGTGTGTCTTTAGCTTTGGTGTAATATAAACATCAAAAGAGACATAATTATTTTTCGTAGGGTTTTCATCCCACGACAATATTTTGTATTCTGCATGTGTGTTTAATCTATATTGTTTTGGAAATCCAAACAGTTGCTGAATTGTTTCCTTGTATGCCTGCTCGTCATCGGCGACTAGAAAATCTTTTATATTCTCTGGTTTATAAGTATGTCCATTCCAACTTGGAAATTTATATATTGTTTTCACTAGATTACCATTTTCATCAAAAGGATCATATTCATCGCCATTGAAATTGAATACAACATTACCATTTCCATCAGCAGAGAACCTAAACCGTGAATAGTAAGGATATCTTTTCACAAATTCTGTAAACTTCATGTTTTATAATATATAGGGTGATTTTTAAACCGCTTAATGTTTTATTACCCGTTTGAGTAATAAAAAAGAGGTGTATCAGTTCTTTGAATATCTTAATTCATACATCACACCGTAAGGCGTTCTCTCAAACAGAAATTTTAACGATCTTTCTGTGTTAGATTTTTCAAAATTTCCGCTCGCACTTCGTCCCGCATCTTGTTGATGTCTACATTTTTTTCCTCTTTTCTCGACTTTCGACGAATTGAATGCTTTAGAGTCTGGAACTTGTCGACTTCATTCAATATCAGGGAGAACTCTTCATCTGAAATTTTATTGTCCTTCAAAGCTTTAGAAACCAAGTCACGTATGCTGTTTGCTTTTGCGCTTGCCACTGCCACCGTTTGGTCGTGCTTAGAGACTTTTTGCGACAGTCGTTTAGAAACCGCCGCACAACCTACAGACGTAAGACCAAAAACACCTGCTAAAGCTCCCAACGGAACTCCTACGACAAGTCCAAAACCAGACAGAGAAGTACCTAAACCACTAGATCCAAGAATGACGGAGACGATTCCTGTACCCATGCTTAACTTTGAAAACGTGCTCTGCGTTCGTTTATACTTTTTTCTCACGTTTTCATAATGTTTGACTTCTTTTTCCAAACTTCCCAAAGCGTCATAGGTCTTTTGAAGTCTGAAGTTATCACCACTTTGTGGCACATTTGGGTAGATTTGATTATAATCCTCCATATTATTCAGATTGAGGTTATTCTTTAAGCAATTTCTAAAATTAGACGCATCGGATAGATATTCTCTATCGTATTTCCATCACCGTCCTTCATACAAAAACGAAGACTACTCACGTAATCAACTGATGTGGTGCTAAGCTGTATCGGACTGTGTGGACTAAAGTTTATCTTTCCTTTATCAAGCTCTATACATGCTAAGATTTGTGAGGGAGCTCCTTGTTTGAGGACGCCAGACGCGCTCACAAGGTCGCAGTGGATAAAAATAGCGTCAAGAGTCTTTATCTGTATCTCGTGTCGAGACTCTGCTTTCAGACTTTTGTTTTTGAGACCTAACAGGTCGGCAAGCGATTCATTCAACGTGACGTTTTGATTAGCTTTGAGCGATGATTTTTCAATAGAGATTGCCTTTTCACCAAGACGCAAAGCCCCATCTATTTGACGTTTTAGCGTTTCAACCGTATACTGTCCTGCAGGGATCCTAAGGATAATGTTTTCACCGTCAGACACAGTTCCCTCAATTGGAAGATTCTTCCAACGATTATAAAACGTACACCTTCGCAACGTAATAAACCACGGCTTTTCAATGGGTTGTTCTAAATAGACTGTGAAGTCACCAACTTTACCTTCAATGTAGAGTAATACCATTTACTAAGAATTTCATCTCTTTTTAAGCTGTTCTACAAAATATAGGACGACGGCGACGATGAGAAGCCACGCGTTTTTGGCTAAAAAGCCGACAACCTCACCCGCCGTTTTGAAAATGAAACTAGCTATCGCACCAGCCATTCCAGGTAGTATTTCACCCAATTTTTTACCTATGGTTTTCAGACCATTTCCAACACCTTTTGCGACAGCAGTCAGCCCAGCTTTCAGATTAGAGACAATAACACCGATGACCACACCAACGGCTGTTATCACGGCAACGGTGGTAAATCCATATTTCTTAAAAATCGCCTTTACACGGTCCTTCAGAGACATCCTTTCCTCTATGGCCTCATTCTCCCGCTCTAGTTGTTCAATCTCACTCTGTGTTTCCCCAATCTGCGTATCTATTGTCTCTCTTTGATTCTCAGGGACCTCCTTTCGCTTGGTCTCTAACTGCCTCAACCTTTCTTCTCTCTTCTCAACCTCTTCTTCATTGGAGCGGATAATCTCTTCAGCAGATGGTCCAAGGCTTTTCTTGATAGAAGAAGGGAGCTTTTCATTCAACTCACCTCCTGCATCAAATAATGGCCTAGCCCTACCACCCAACCTTTTAAGCTTTACGACGACGTTTCCATATTCATCGAGAGTAGCTGTGAAGGACGATTTTGCAGGGTTTATATTCGGGTATTTTTCGCGAATTCTATCCCACGCGTTTTCTATCCTCTCTTCTCTATGTATTAATGGAGTATGTTCATCTACACCGTGTATGAATGAAGTTTCGTCTGTGGTGTGATGGTGGAAAGGATCATGAGTGGATGTGGATGTCATGGGGATTGACTCACCCTCATTATCATCGCCCGGATCAATGGGTTCGAAAGGATTTTCTCTATCGGGAATCTCTGGGTCAATATCCATTTCTTATTTTGTTTGAAAATAAGAAATCTTTAAGTGATCTTTGCACTGAATGTGCTGACTTATATCCATTTACTCGCTACATAGCCAAGAGCTAACATTCCACCTCCAACATATGCCATCTCTCCCATCTTTTGGTTGCTACTCGGTCTGTAGTATTCTAAGAGCTTAGGCTCTTTCAAATTAAAATCTGGATGTGTTTGAGCGTATAATCTGAAAGCCTCATCTGTCTCTTTATCGTTCTCATCTGCACGAACTTTATTATTGTATTCTTTCGCCAACCAATCCTGATATTCCTGTCTTTTTTTCTGCCACTCACCCATTGCTTGTTGATACTTTTCAAGTGCTTTATCATGTCTTATTTTTTCTTTATCAACATGAGTACCATCAGAAGATAAGTATTTTGCAAGGTAACTCCCTCCAACAAATGTTGTTGCATTAAGAATAGCTCCTCCAATCATCAATGCTATTGTCGCCATTTATTAATCAAAGCAGTATTTTTTAGATGGTTTTAGGTATGATCTTTTGAGTTTCCAGATAATCTTTCAAGTACATACTTCCAGACAGAACCGCAACCCACTTGGCATAACTAACGATAGATGAAGAGGGGTCATTGATAAACGATTCCTTCATAACTTTCTTTCCAACATAGCCAACACCCGCAGATAGACCGATGAGAAGACTCGCGTCGGTAACCGTTTTCACTAATTTATTTTGTTCACTTGACGACATGTTTTATTCATCAACAGAGCAGACTTTAAACTATTTTTCTAAGCTACTGCATGCCTATTTTTGGGCCCGTTGAAGCTCGGTTGGAGGTCTGTGGGATGGGAATTTTTGATGGTGGTGGTTCTTTGAATGATTCTGGTATATGAGTTGGGACCTGTGATAAATCCACTATTCTGTTTCTGTAGTACCTCATAAACATATCAACTGCGGTAAACCCTATTCCAACTAGAGAAAGCACAGTTGTAAAAGATAGCTCCGGAATCCAGGCCTGTCCCTCATCAGAAGGTTCCTCAGGGCTTCGATCAACCTCACGTTTCATTTCCCTAGCTAACGCCTCTTTCGCCTTCCTATTATACGCAGCAAGCTTCCTACCGGCAGCGACTTTTTTAGGATCTTTTTCCTTAGTTCCGCTTTTTGCTGGAAGTGGATTCTTAGTAATCTGTTCAACCTCTTGATTTTCGTTAGACATGATTCTTTATGTGTTCAGGTAAAGAATCTTTAAATCAAAATCCATGCTCAAGAGTTTTCTAAGTTGTGCTCAAGGGTTTGCTCAGTTGTGCTTGAAAGTTCTTGTATTTTGCTGGAAACCTCCTCTGATGCTCCTAGTTTAACATGCCTAGCAACTTGAAAGAGAGCGCTAGCAAGTGCTACCAATCTTCCACCTTTCAAAACCAAGAGACCTGCAAAGTTTGACAGTTCACGTTTAACCAATTCATCATTCTGTAAGTCTTTGCTAAGCGCTTCAACGTTATCTACAGGAACCACGTAGGAGATGACGTGAGACACTGCTTGAAGTGCAGATTCTACTAACCCTCCCGTTACTTGTTTTCCTAAGACAGCCTGATAACGAACAAAATACTTTTCAACTTCACTGTTTGAGAGTCTCTTAATGTCACCTAAACTCATGTTAACACCAACATATTCCTTAGTAGTCCCCAACGATGCGAGAATGGCTAGTGACTCACGTTTTACTTCAATATCATCAGTAGGTAGACTAGGTGCGGCCTCAACCGGTTGCTCATTAATATAATCCTCAACACTTGCCATCTTTTCTTGTTTCGCCTTGAAACAAGAACAACAACTCTTTAAATCACTGCAGGAATCTCCAAATAACATTGAAATGGATATCTCAAACAGAAACACAGTCTCGAATATCGTTCTGTTTTCAGAAGTTCTATAAATTTTTTACGTGTTTCAACATCCAGATCACCCCCATAATCTTCAAAGAGAGTTTTTGCAGCAATTTGAGATGGATTATGGAATGCTACAACACAGGCGACGTTGTCACGAAATGGTTTAGCGATCGAATTCATTTGTTGCGTCAAAACCCATAAAGATAATCCCTCATGCCTTCCAGAAAAGGCAAGATCGATAAACTTGTTAGAACGCTGTTTCAAGTCCTTAGACACAGCGCAGTCGTCTAAAATAATTAGCGTATTTGTGCCAGAGAGCAATTCTGTGGTTAGCTTTAACAACTCATTAATCTCATCGCTGTTGCTAGCATCTGGAGACAGCACAATAAAGCGTTTATCATCCCTGGCAAATCTGTGATAGGTCTTATTCTTTGCATAGGTCGGACATATCAAAACGATATATTCAAAGACATTGCGGAACGGTCCTCGGAGTTGTTCTATTAAATATTTTGTTTTCCCACAATTAGTAGGTCCTGTGATGATACAATGAAATGGTGTTTTATCTTGTAACTCTTCCATTCTTTGTATCACACAAGTCTTTCTTTTAATACAAGATTGCTTTCAAATTCGAGTTTATAACCTCCATCATCGCATCAGCCACTACAAACATGTGACAGTTGATATTTCCCGTTCCTCCGACTTTCCGTTTCATTTCTAGTTTTACTCCGTCTCGCGTGTTGTTCAAGACTAGACCTCCTCCGTGAATGTTGTTATCTGAGTGTGTCCTCAAGTCGATCCACAGAGCAAACTTGTTATCAGTGTAAAAATCTTTCTGCTTAAGCCAACCTGCTAACCCAAGACGTTTCTTTATCGATTCCCACAAGTCAGTTGGGACCATCCCCTTGGAATAGAGTCGGTTTGGCATTCCGTCAACATTGATGTGAATTGACTTTATATCGGGGTTGACAAACTTCTCAGAGTCTCGCGTGCCCGCTGTGTGATTCTCTGTAAATAGACAGAGCACTCCCGTCATTGATTTTCTCGGTAGATTGATATGTTCGTTAATAACCGAGTCATTTGGCTTGGAGATGGTGAAAGTCTTGTGAAGAATGACGTTCTCGTAGAAGAAGCCTTTCCCAATTTGATAGGAGGCCGCTGCCTCCCTAGCAAGGTATTCACTGGAAATGCATAGGTACTCCAGTTCAAGGTTTGTAATTGTATACGTTGGAGTCTTGACTGTGTCAGAATAGACAACAACGTCTGATACGGGAGCGAGTGTAATCTCAAATGTGAGTGGGTGTGGCAGAGCTTTTGGGTAGAAAACACCATGCTCATTCAGAATAGGATGGTCCAGTGGGATCTTGTACTTGGTGTTGTGAACTGCTGCAAGAGCTACCTCTTTTGCGTTAGAGGTAACCTTGTCTCCTGCATTCGTTCTGAGTTTTCTCATGTTCTCTAATGAGATACCCTGTTTCAATCTATCCTCTCGCTCCTCCTTGGGGATGAATAGGTCATGATAAGTTTGAAATAGATCGTATCTTTGAGTATCCTGTAGTGTTTCTCCACCAAAAAGAACCCTGAGCCTGGACACTAGGTTTCGACCAACGTTGTTGACGAGAGTATTATTCGCATGCCCTGTGACACCTAAGTCGAATAGTAAGGATATACTTCCGGGAACGATAACCACATTTTCAGCAAGTTTTGGTATGTTTACATACAGAGTCTCCCCAGGGTTTGCAGATGAGGGGTTCAACGTGATTCGATTAAGTGAAGATTCCGCCTTCAAACCGAAAGGTTCTCGCGGGATTCTGTTTGGATTAAGTTTTTCTGAAATAGCTTGTGACATAATTATTTTAAGAGAAGGATAGATAATCTTTAAATGAATAACGACGAAAGCAGGTTATCAAAAATATACTACAGTACTAGGGGGTACTGGAAAGGCTATGAAGCTATCAATAAATTGGCGGATGCTGCTAAAGTGGGTCAATCTACATCTAAGAAGTGGCTTGAGAAACAGGCGTTGTGGCAAATCTATTTACCACCTCCAAGATATATTCCAAGACCACATTGGGCCGTTGTCAAAACAAACTATATCCACCAGGCTGATTTATTGTTCTTAACTCACGATACTGTAAAACGAAAGACCTACAAATATGCGCTGTTAGTGGTGGATGTTGCTTCAAGGTATGTTGATGCTGAAGCGCTAACGAGTAAAGATTCAAGTGGAATTGCTAAAGCGTTTGAAAGAATCTATTCAAGGAAACTCAAGTGGCCAAATACGGTGATTGTCGACCCTGGCACAGAATTTATGGGTGATGTTACAAAACTCATGAAAAAGAAGGGTGTTCGAATTCAACGAAGTGAGGCTAAAAACCATAAAGCTCAATCTGTGGTAGAACGTGCAAATCGAACTTTGTCTGAAAGATTGTATAGTCATCAATATGCTCAAGAGATGTTATTAGAAAATGAAAGGTCAAGAGAATGGGTGAAGAGGTTGCCAAAAGTTTTGGAAGCAATGAATAGTAAGCCAAGACGCATCACTGGGAAAGAACCTGATAAAGCTGTGAGACTCAAAGAAGTTGATGTTAAACCCGTCGAATACAAGCGGCCTGTCGGACTTGACGAAGTGAGACTACCTCCTGCTGTTAAAGTAAGATATTTGCTTGCTCCAGGAGAAGACGAAGGAGGTGATAACCGTCGTGCGACGGATCCGGTCTGGAGTTTGGATATCTATGATTTATCACGGAGTGTTGTTTCGGTTGGACAGCCTGTGTTGTACTATCTATCGGAGGGTGCACCAAGGAGGTCGTTCGTTAGAGAGGAACTTCAAATCGTTCCTGAAGATACTGAGTTACCTCCTAATTCTGTGTTAGAATAATGCCCATGAGCAAAAGTATGTACACCATCTTCACAAATGATTCGCTTGTCATCCTCATGAGATAGGGCGACCTTGTTAACCGTTTCAGTGTAAACTTCGTGTTTATGGCTTCTAATAACATTCATTTTCCTCATCTGTGGCTGTTCATTGAATAGACAATCTTTGTAATCATTGAAACTGATGCACTTCTTAACGACCGCTCTCTTCACGCCCTTGCATTTCTTTTCTTCCTCTCCTTCATCCATTTTGTATGCGTAGAGCTTGGCTCGCAGACCTACAAATTCGGTTATCTGCTTACCACCTGCTTCGTCTTTGAACTTACCGATGACTTTCTTGTTCACACCTGTCTCAATACAAGACGGATGATCCTTTGAATAGTTGCTTGTGTCAAACATAGATTTCACATCAGGGCTGATGTCCTTGTAGAAATCTTCTGTTTCAATTTCATACATCAAACTGTCTGTATCGGTAAATAAGAGCTTTGCCTTTTCACCATATTTAGGCTTGATGTAATTGTAATGAAAATCATACATTAGCGTCTTACTTAGATCCAGAATGGACATACCCAAGTAAACAGGTTTATCAAAGACTAATCTTGTTTTCTTCATGTGAATAGCAGCTAGATTCTCGCAAAAGATGGTTCGGTGCTGATAGTTTGGCTTTGATATTAATTTTTTCGCATCTTTTTCAGTCGTAACCAGTCGAATGTCGACCCTGTTTCTGATGTTCTCCATGGTCTTGCCAAAGACTGAGTTATTCATCAACTTGAAAAAGTCTTTCTCAAAATCGTTGGCTGCTTTTGCCCTTAGGTTGGTATTCAAGTCGATGTATGGCTTTAGCCAATCAGACTCTTCGAATGTGATACCCCTATGAATCTTGGTGACTTTTAGTCCGAGGCTTTCGTAAAGTTTCAGAGTCTCATGATGAACTACGTACTTTGTTTTGTTGTTGAGGTTTGGGATTAACTTGTCTACTTTGTCGACCTTAATAGACTCTGGAGCTAATGGATAGTCGTTGTGTAAGTCATGAAGGTGTTGAGAATACTCCAAGTTAACCTCAATTATGCACGGGCGGTTTTTCCAGTCCGTAAGCTCTTGCTCTGCCATCCATCTAAAACCGTGAGTAGGTAGCGCTTTACTCATTGCCCAACCGTAAAGATTATTTGCGTCAAGATATGTGATATATTTAGTGGGTTGGTTGGGGTCATATTTGTCCATGTATGGGTTGTTAGCTTTACCGTATCTAGTAGATATCATAGACACACCCCCACGAATGCCTTTCTCAATCATTAGTAACATGTCAGGATCAGTTAGCAGCTCTAACTTTACTTTGGTAATTTTCAAGGCCGCATCCCAAGCTAGTCCAGGTGCTGTGTAGTACCATGCGGGGTCTAACCCATAGTTCTCAAGACAAACATCTCTGAAGTTCTCGAAGACATCGGCTAATAGTAGTACATCTGTCTTGAGGTATAAGTCGTGATATTCCTTCATTGTTTTCATCTCAAAGGTTTCCCACACCTTTTGGGCGTGTTGATAGTCGTCATCTGTTATGTCAGTGTCGTTGAGTCTAGAATAGAACGCATCTTTAGGTGGTAATTGGGTTGCGCTGAGTTTATCAAAGCCATCAAACCAATCGTATGGGAAGACACCCTTTCTCAACAACAGTTGTAATTGTTCTCCTTCATAGAAGCTCGTGAGGTTTTTGAAAGACTCTTTTGGTAGATTATTAACTAAACTGTCAAGACTGGCTGTCATAAATTTGAAGCTGTCAATGAATCTTATGTCGCGCTTCACATCAACCTGCTTACCTTCTTTGTTCGTAAAACGGTCAACTACAATCTGTTTCGTGAAAGAAATATACTTTTCCTCATTATTAGGTATACAGTTTATTTTACCTTTTGATGTACCAAGGTTCTTGATAAATAGGTGTGAATCATATCCAGATAGGTTGTGAAAGATGACTGGGAAGAACTTAGGGATTTTGTAGTTAAGGTTGCATTCATTATGAGCTGCGCCTCTATACTTTCCGGTGAGGTGGCAATGGTCCAAAACTTTGTCTTTTTCCAGCTCATCATCGCAGATGTGACAGTGAGTGGCATTGTTATAGGCGATTTTATCCTTCAGAGTCATCTTAACCTTCTTAGTGAACTTGAACTTATTGTAAATGTCCTTAATGTCTGACTCTAAATTTTCTATAAACATCTGTGAGATGTCTTCGTCTGGGGATTTAGCTGTATATTGTACAAGCATGGGTGGAAACATGTTGTCGTCAAAGCACTTGATGAGATAGCGGTATCCTGATGGCTCGTGCTTCTGGTATTGCTTAGTAAAGCTTTTACTTTCATCTGGGGAACAGGTGTCTATGTTCTCTGTAAAGCTTTCAAAGTCAGCATAGACAACAAAGGGGACTCGCATTGTTCTATTGAAATTCTTGAATTTTATATAAAGGGGATTTCCGTCTTTATCTTTTGGCATTTCAATCTTAACTTCTTCATTTTTAGAGCAGTATTCAGAATGTTTTTCTAAAGCGGTCTCCGACCGAAATGAGTTCAGGCATCTATAGCATAAAAATCGAGTATGATGAAATTTATCAATTTGAGTAGATACTAATCTCATCATATTCTTTATCCAGCAGTAATGATTCGTTTCATCGTTTGATATGAGAAGTAAGTTGATTACGCGGGTCGATTGCTTGCTGATTCTCAATGGATATACTTCGTTTTCATATCCATATACATTAATCGCATATGCGGGGTTTTGTTTTTCAAACTTATCAATCTGTTCTCGTGAGACGGGAAACTCTATTCCTGACCAGTCGAAATTCATAGACTTCCCTTTCATTTGTTTATTTAGTCTTTCGGGGTGTGTTTTCTTAGGAAACACAGCGGATGTTACTGCCCACTTGAAGCACTCGTGGTCGTTCTCGTTCTTAACATTAATAATAGCCTGTTTGGCCGCTAATTTTGATGGTAGTGGTATATAAGAGCTTCCAGAAAGCGGTTCAAAGGGGTCGATGTTGATATCAAAGTATTCGACTTGGTCGAATTGCCACCCAGAGCCTTTGTTTTGAAATTGTCCAATCAATTCAAGTAGACGATTTGTCATTGTATTGAACAAGTCGGAGAAATCGGTTGATTCTGTTATGGTTTCTACGGTTGAGTGAAAGTATCTTGAATTTTCATCAATCTGCTCAGTGGCTGGGTTCTCTTTTATGAATTTACAGGTAAAGATGAACTTTACTTTGATTGGTTTCTTTTGCTGCTTAATGAGATCTATAATTTTTGGTTTTATATTAGTGATGAACGTCTTTGGGTCATACCCTTTTTGTCCATCTATCCTATGGGTTTTCAGATACCCCCTTAATGCTGTTTGTTGTTCTTTGGGTGTGAACCGTTCAACTCTCTTGAATATACGGTTCACTTTGTCCTTTAGACTGCTCACTCGTTTATTTACAGTCTTTTTGATAGGCTCTGGGACATAAGATAATATCCAATCTGCAAACTTGTTCAACTCTTTCTTTACGGAGTTGGCCGCTCTGTTTGCTAAATGTTTGAATGGTTGGACATGGGAATTTCGAGGGGGATGGGAAGGTTTGAGAATGGGAACATTAATCTCAGGTATCGGTTCATCAAAAATATTCGATGAAGCTTTAGATAGAATAATACGAGGTGGCGGTTCCAATCCTCTGATGATTCGACTGCGTAGTTGACTTTGACGTCTTTGAAAAAGCTCGCGTCGTTTCGCTGATTGTTTCTCCATTTTATATTATAATATCTAATTCTTTAAGCCGTTTTTCAATTTTTTAGGTCAGGGTCAGGTATCGCTAATTTAATAGGGAGGGGTGGGTGTAAAAATATTTGACGTTGGGTGCTCTATGATTTCAATTTGTCCTCGTGTGATTTCAATTTGTCCTCGTGGCGCCAAAAAGCCACTACTGTATTTCACTTATACACCGCACGCATTTAAATTCATTCGTATTAGCAAAATTTTTGAAAACGCTGTATCTTTTCTAATTTCTAGTGCATGGAAGTTGGGGTTCTTGGACATCATATGTTCAACCTGATAGTTGTAGTTGTCATGGTACAACGCAAAGAGAACGACACTGCGATAGTCCCCCTCCTGAGCATGGAGGTATTAACAGACTTAAAGCTGTCGTGTCAAGATTATCCTAATTGCCATCGTTGACATTATCGTCGTAGTTGTGATCATCGTATCATCGTCATCATTATTACCATAATTTGTATGATGATTGCTATCAAGGAAACAGTTTTCATTATCATTGTTACAATCCTCGGAAACTTAGTGCCATCTCAGTTGAGAAGTGGGGGCTTGGGAACAGGAGAAAAGTACGAATGAGGCCAAGACACCACAGAATTGCCCCCTGGATTTCCGTGGATTTATTCAGTTATCACTATCAATATTATTAGCATCAAAATCACCATTACTATCAAGATAACCATCATGATCATTTTCATAATCATTAGCATCATCAGCATCATCAGCATATTATCAAAAACCATGATCATCATTATCACCACCACCTTCATCATCATTATATGACTCTGTCTTATTATCTACATCATCATGATCGTTATTATTACCATTTATTACAGGTAACAATTGTGATGGCCTGATGAGGCAGACCGAAATATACGACTGCAATGAATGTTCCTGTTGGGATGGTGGCTGTGATCACCAATGTTCTAACTCGTGGGGTAGTTATGAATGTTCCTGTAGAGATGGCTACATCAAAGAAGGCAAACAATGCAAACGTAAGCATGTCATGGAATACATGTATATTCTAACATCGTTATTATATAGTGGATCGATATTACACGCTGGTGTTCAGATCAAGATATTGATCGTAAATTCATGAGTACAAAAAGCGAAAGAGCGTCATTATATCACCATCGCCATCGTCGTTATTTTTATGGTCATCATTATCATGGATATTGTCACCGTCATTATCATCGTCATCGTCATTATCATTATAGTAAAATAGCTATTCTTATAACTTTCATTATAAAAAAACCTTGAATCATCATCATCATCATCGTGGTCATAACTATCACCTACATTATCAATACAACATCGCCATTATCATTGCCGTCATCATCATCATTATCATAGTCACCATCACTATCTTCATCGTCGTTTCAGCCATCATCATCATCATTATCATATAATAGCTATTCTTATTTTTTTTCATTATTATTATTTTACCAGTAAAACCATGCAGTACTAGTCATTGGCCTACCCCTACTAACGGCAAGAAGACTACTTCTGAATGCCAAGACGGCAAAAACGTCCAATTCGGTAAATCATGTACTGTAAAGTGTAACAATGGATATGCCTTGACTGGATCCAGCATATCAACATGTGGACTATATGGAAACTGGTATCCAAGTAGTCCACCAAACTGCAAAGGTAAGGAGAGGAACACAGTAAAAATATAGCCATGGTCAATAAATATATTCGCAGCAAAGACCCACCAAACTTTCATAGTGAAATAGTAAGTACTTATTGACTGAGTGGGAGGGCCGTACGGGAAAATATTTGACTCGCGGTCATGACATACGTACCGAGCGCAGCGAGGTCTGTACAAATGACCGTACGGCCCGACCTAATTCAGGCAATAATTCATATAACCCACTCATTTTAATGTACAGGACATTTTGTGTGATGTTTCGAGTAGCGGGTCCGTACGTGTTTGTACGGACCAGTGAAAAAAGCCGTACGGACCCCATCGCGTGACTTTTTCCGAAAATACGGGTCATATGATAATAACTACTTATTTCACACTTGACACGGTTTTCTTTGTTATTCATAGGGATGTATCTCCGATATAAACCCCTCATTATACCAATTCAAGGGTTATATCTACCCGGATATAAACCCGGGTCTATATCTTGTTATAACCCTTGCATTTATTATTTATTGCAACATTAGACTTAGAAATTTTACTAGATAGCGATTTTTGGAGAAAAAAGTCTTTGAGTACCAATGTCCGGACTCGAACCGAAAACCTCTGCATTGCTGTATCTGCGCTTTAAGCCATTATACTACATACATAGTCATTAAACACTTTTCTTAATCACTTTTCAATTCTATTCAGAAGAACACTAACGAACTTGAATGCTAATGAACTTGATGACACTAAACGAGTTTTTGTTGTTAACTTTCTATCGGATATTTCCTTATGGGAATTCATTGACAATGAACATTAAATTATGAACAGATTATTGATATACATGTATTTTTTTGAATACGATCAGTAAAAAATCATACATTGTTTTCTTTTCAGAAAACCTTATAATTATCATAGAAAAGTGTCGAGTCAGATCTCAGCCAAATGGTTTAGATTGTGTCAGTATTATTTTGTTATGAAAACTTTCAATAAACTTCAATCAAGGGAAAACTGTTGTATTCTAGTGAGAAAAATCATTAACAGCATTCCACCTTATTCATTAGTTTCAATGGTTTGAGTATTTTAGTCTTTGTATTAAGGAATGAAAACTAAAATAGCATAACCTCCTTCAATTGTGTTCTATCAATATGAATTTGATTTAAGAATGCACCGAGCCGGTTCCCTGCACATATTCTATTCATATCATTCATTTTGTCAAATCGACTCCCAGTAGATACTAATTAGTGAGATTTGAAAAGCCGTTCTTTTATTTCTTAACTCAAATCATGCATGTGTCCTTGTTAGAATAGGATTAAATCATTGTTTTTTGTGAGAAAACCTTCTCAAGTGTGAAATAAATTAGTTACATACCTCGAATGTTCGGCTATAAGCCTATATATCCCTTGGGCCTGCGGCCCGCGGGATATATACTACTACTACTAATAATAATTTTTATTTATAAAGCGCAAATACAAATCTGTTCTAAGCGCTATACATTGATTGTTACAAACAACAACAACAGTAACAAAAAGACGTAATTACAAAGAATAAGCTAATCTTTAAAAGTTGAACAGCACGTTGATGAAGGAGCTTTTGCAAGGTGGAGAAGTTCAAAATGTTTTGTTCTAGAATATGTGGCGGTTGACAGCGGTTTTGTTGTAGAATATGTGACGGTTGACTTATATATATGGCTTATAGCCTCCATTCTCGGTATGTAACTCTTACATAGTATAAACCTAGTCTATCACGAATCCTGCATTCTGATTGGCTACTCTACTAATGGTCTATTGAGTGTTATAATTCAACAAAAAAAATTCCTCCGCTCTCATTGATCGAGAGGCGATCACGTGACGGAGGGATACTATCTGGCGCACCGGGCTAACGCGCTTAATCACGTGGCGTGTTGCTAATCTGAGTTCGATTCACAGCGACACCAAATTTTTTTATTTTTTTTAACACTTATTTCTTCGTTTTAAAATAATAATTTTATCATTTGTTTGTTTCTCCGAAATGTTTTCTTATTTTTGTAAAAAAATTATCATCCGAGATGTAAGAGTACAAATCTAGTAGAAATTCAGAGCTACAACACAAAAATAACAACATGCATGTTTCCGTCTATTAACGATTTTGGCGGAAACAACAAGAATATTATTCGTACTAGGCACATCCTCTTCTGAAGCATATATGGCTTATTTGAGAGAACTGTAGTCATTCAGTGAACTTTGCTAATTTAATTGGTGAGCGACCCGTTCTAAAAACATCAGCATCTCTACGTGTTTGCGTGTAAAGGTATGATTCTTTCTAAAGGTTCCTTAGCCGTAAAACACAACATTTTGACAACTGTAATTACAAAAGACAGCAATCTCTACATGTAAATTATCAGTACTAAAAGTTGTGAGTGAGCACACGATTCCATGATCTCGCGAATCTCATCCCCAGTCTCCTGCATCTCCGCTAGGAACGCCTTGCCCAGGCCTGGCTGCCAATTTGACGTATAAGAACGGTTTGCATTTTAAGACTCGTGCTTTCCTTCGGAAGCCCGAGTAAAAACAATAGATTCAACTACTCTATTGTTTAAATAGACCACTAGTAGCAAAAAGTGCCGGTTTTGTAAACTTTGAAAACTTTTCTTGATTCTTCTATTTATTCTAAAAGCTTAGTACTAAATATAATGCTTGTCTTTAAATCGTAAATAACAAATAAGAGCAAGAAAATGACAAAAAGCACAGGATTTTGATTTTTTTGTGAATGAATTTTGACTTGAAGAGCACGCGCTACTGATGCCATCACACGATTCTTCAGTTTGATTGAGAAAGCCAGATTAAAAAACTGTTCTTGAACTTTTCAGCCGTTCTAAAATATATAGTAGTTTTAACACTAAAATTATGCTATTTTCAGCCGTTAAAATAATGACAATAAACAGTGGAGACTTTGGATGTGTTTTGAATACATTTTGATTTGCCGTCACACGTCATTGAGCGCACGCTGGGTATTTTCCCTTTCGATTATCTGTCATTCATCCTCGGGAACATCGCTCGTTTCTCGCTCCCAGAATAAATACCCCTGGGAACGTAGTCTGTTGGAGCTTGTTCCGGAAGTCAAAATTCAAACTTATTTAACGACTTTCTTTGAATGGTTATCTTGATTTTCATTGGTCGACCTAATAAGGTCGACCAATCAGGAAAGAGCTGAATTTTGACTTCCCGTTAATTACATGTTCTTTAGTAAAAGTGACCCTTTCCAAAAACATTCGACATAAACTTAAGTGTAATTTTACTGCGAATCATGTTAGTCCGGCAGATTTGGCACGGAGGTATACATCGAGGTATATAGTAATTTTTACGTTGTATTCTAGTTTTCCTTATTCAAATAAACATATATCCAGCAACTGTCAAGATTGCAGTCTTGGGAACTCGATTTATAAGGATTTTTAGATATGCATAAATTAGCATTGATTTGGTATGAAATCATATTTTTCTACGCAATGAAATCAACTATTATCACAGAATTTCTTCCATCACTAAATTGTCATCGATAATGATTTTGTACATTGAACCACAAAAAAAAAAAAAATCAGCTCATTGTGTAATGTGTTTGTATTTTCTCCCGACTCAACTTTTTGTACCACAGGTATCCCAATATCATTTTTTTTCCTTCAACCACAAAGAAACGCTTGCTACGCAGACTATACTCAAGCTATTCCATTAGCACTTCATATTTTTCTGGAATGCCTCGATTGTTGGAGGCTAAAGGCACAACCTTATACTAGTTGTTGCTGCTGGCTTTTATTCTATATCACAAACAAATTTGTTTTTCTTTCTCGCAATAGGAACGTTCTCGCCTCAGGCTAATAACACTACAGACATATGGGCTAGATTTATTATGGCGAGAGCTGACTGATATTCAGCTCAGCTCTTTATGGTTTGAGTATACACCTAATTCAAAAAAGGTTGACGGGGCGAACGGCGATCGGCGATTGGTGATCGGCGATTGCACGTCCCGAAAGAGACTGTGGATAATACAATTTCAATCGCCAATCGCCGTTCGCCCCGTCAATCTTTTTTGAATTAGGTGTATATATATTAGTGCACTTTAAAATAGCAGGAAAAAGAAAAAAATTGGTCGTGTTACAGTTAATTTTCCGTTTCCCTTTCCCTTGCAGACCGCTTGAAACGCTTGTTTCAGGCAGGATGCACTTCCCCAAAAAGAAATGCTTGCAACTCTAGGCTAGTCCGCGATCTATGATACATCTCGGCTATCAAGGCAAGAATCGCAACTACGTTTCTCCTTATATCTACTTATCCCTTCTGACACGAATTTTACACGGTTGTAGTATATTCCAATTCGGTATAGCAAACAGTACGGTTGCTGTTGTTTTAAACAGCGTATAAAAGTTGGAATTACTTTGACTGAAAATTTGTCAATTGGGCAAAAACTAAGAAGTGCCTATTGGCCTGTATATAAACATGCAACACAGTTGGTTTTCATTTACGATACGCAGGCATTATTTTTGTGAGGCATAGAAGTTAAACCGTCTATAAGAGGAGCTGAGTAATAATTTGTTTGGAAACATGTTATCTAGCTTATAATAAACTTTTATCATAGATTTTTCTGCAGAGAAATGGAACGACTTCCGGTTTCAGCCTCGTTTCCATGCTTATAGTTTGGCTGTTGAAGTGACAGCTGATGAATCAGCGTTCTATGATACCTAAACAATATTTTAGTGCAATAAAAAATACTATACACAGATTTGCAAGGTTCGGGCAAAAAACCGACTTTATCTGCCGGACTATGTGGTGTGAGCGCATAAAATATAAGAATATTCGCGATTACTTCCACCTAGAAATCATTCCTTCGACGAATCAAATATCCATGTGCTCGTGTGTGCCAGTCTACGTATGCGCTGTGACCATACGCATGCGCTGCGACGACGACGTTTTGCGACCCAAGAAAAAAAAACAAAACACGAAAGCCCATTTTAAGACTCGAGCTACCACAGGTAGCCCGAGTTATTATTACTCAGTCCGTCAATCGAAGGGAACACGAAAAAACTGTTATTCTTTTTATCGATTTTCGCTATTTTGTTTTGTGTTACGTCTTTTCGCTGACCATTAATAATAAAGTACATACATAGATATAAAAGACAACATTTGGACGTTTAGCTTTGGTCAGTCTCGCAAAGGTTATTAGCGCATTTCAATATATACATAGATTTATGCGCTTTACAAGTTATCCAATTGTAATTATCACAATTATTATTATTATCATCATCGTCGTCGTTGTCATCATCATCATCATCATCATCATCATCATCATCATCTTCATCATCATCATCATCATCATCATCACCATCACCATCATTGTCTTCATCATTATTATTATTATTATTAATATTATTATTATTATTATTATTATGGCATCTTTATTTTTTCCTATAAGGTGTATATCTGTACAACAAGGCGGGTTATCTTAACCTAGGCTTTGTTATTATTTACAATTATTATTATTATTATTATTATTATTATTATTATTATTATTATTATTATTATTATTATTATTATTATTATTATTATTATTATTATCATTATCATTATTACTGGTCTCCATGGGAGTACCCAGAAATCAACACTCCTGCACTAGTTCCATTGCTCCAGCGACCGTAATTTAGCCATTTGCGTTTGTTCGTCTGGTCTAAAGTTAGGTCGTGATCGGTTTTTGACGATTTGTTCGTTCAGACTAATTATCTTTATTACTTATATTATAGCACAAATATCTATATGTATACAATCAAATGTACATAACAGATCGATGTCGAAAAATCGTCCAAAAGCACGGACAATTGGATCCGGAGGATTGGACGACGTTTTCGTAAATTGTATTCCTCTCGTTTTCACACCAGACGACTTGCCCGTCATAAAACGACTTTTCTGGCCATATACAGTTGTTCATCTTCTAGTTTGAAAAAGACTATGTTGATTGAACATGTAATTTCACTATTATGAATATGCTAATGATGATTATGATTACTGATTAGACGATTATGATATGATTAGTACTATTATTAATGATCATTTTATTTCAGTAATAACATGCATTAGCATCCATAAACAAGATCACATGGATATCAGCCCACCACAATGTACGTCTAACCCCTCCACGGGAACAGTTTGTACTATTTCCTGCACCAATGGATTCTCACTGATGAGATATTCAAAACCTTCGCATACGACAACGTGTTCAGGGGGGTCATGGACAGATGGTGGAAGCTTTTATTGTAGAGGTGAGAAAAATACTTCTGTGTTTCTAAGAAAACAATTGGATACGATAAAAAGTCGTTAAACTAGTGTGGATTATGTGCGTCGATGTTTCTAAGGAAACAATAGTCCCCTTCACAGTTACCTGCGCCTTTGCATCGAAGTGAGACGAACGTTCAGCAGGCAATTGGCCATGTTCTAAATGACGAGGGGCAAGGAGTGGACTGGGTACTAGTTTCAAGATTTAATGCAATTAAGAAATATAGCCCATAGCATGAAAGAGCACATCAAAATATACAATATTACAGAATTTCATTATATTCTGTTGAATAATGACCAAGTAGCAGCCTTTCAACTATGTGAAAAATTATAAAGAAAGGTATAGTTTGGAGGGACAGTCCCTCCAAACCATACATTCCTTTGTAATTTTATGGATGTTTGAGAGACTATCGCAATGGAAATATACAACCAAATAGCATCAAAATTTGTGATATGGTATATGTTGATGTGCTTTTTCATGTTATGTAGTCTATTTATTAATTGCATTAATTCTAGAAACTAGTACCAAGTCCTCTCCTAGCCCATCCTCGTTTAGAACATGGCCAATTGCAGCGTCACTTAAATATTTGTAATAGGTCTCTATCATTGCAAGCTCAACGTTGGTCTCGTTTCAATGCAAAAGCCCGGCTACCTTTTAAGATGGCGAGAGGGACTGTGAAAGGAACCATTGGAGTAAAATGTACGACAAATAGTGTGAACTGCGTCAATGTTTTTAAGGAAACAATTTGAGTTAATAATGTACTAGTGTAGACTGCATCAGTGTTTCATCAAAGAAAACGAGTGGATTTAAAATTTACGATAACTAGCAGTGAAACGTACCAGTGATTTAACTTGTCTGTTCCGTAGTATGTGTAAAAAATATGTAAAATGTATGTCGTTCAGTTTTTCGAAACTTTATGAATAGATTTAAAATAACTTGTGGTTAAACAATTCTTCATTATTTTGATACTATTTTGCTATCAATTTCAGATCTACTAAATCCAACATTTACAAGCTGTCCAAGTGAAGATATCCTTGTTATCGCTGCTAAAATGAAGTCAAAAGCGATAGCTTCATGGGCTCCAATCAAAGCGAAAGACAATGACGGTTTGCCTCCTAAAATAACCGTTTACCCAAGCTATCTGCCCTCGACTGCAACATCTTTTGAATTCGCTGAAGGAACTCATACTATCACTTATGTAGCAACAGATTCCAGTGGTAACTCGAAACAATGTAGCTTCAAAATCAACGTAAAAGGTTTGGGATTTCTTTGAATAATTATAGAGCACCATTTACTGAATTATTGAGTACTGTAATACATTGAATATTGATTGATTGATTGATTGATTGATTGATTGTTTGATTGATTGATTGATTGATTGATTGCCATATTGATTGATTAATTGATTGATTGATTGATTAATTGATCAAACGAATAGTTAGTTGCTTAGCTGTATGATTGATTGAATGACTCTAATCCTCTGAATAACTAGCTGATAGATGAACTGATTGATGGATTGATTGAGTTATTAATGAAGAATGGTAATATTGATTAATTAATTAATTAGTTGATTGACTGATTGATTGAAAAAATAATTGGTTATATGGTAATTGGCAGTTTGAATGATCGATCGATTGTTTGGTTGACTGACTGGCCATATTGTCGTTGTTAGTGATACGATGCCACGTGTTAACCCCGCCCAGCAAAGGTAGAACGGTACCACCAACGTGCTCGACACTACTTGGATCAAAGTGTAACTATGAATGTTATGATGGTTTTAACTTGACTGGATCAAGTTCTAGAGAGTGTATACGCGACGGTCTGAATGGAAAGTGGACTGGGAACGATCCTACATGTAAACGTAAGCAAAAGATTTAAATCCAAATTCTCCCATCGTCATCAACATCGTCATCGTCGTCGTCATCACCACCACTACATCATCAAAACCATCATCATCATCATTATTATCATCATCAACACTATCATCACAACCGTCATAATCATCATCAGCACCATCATCATCATCATCATCATCATCATTGTCATAATCATCATCAACACTATCATCACAACCGTCATAATCATCATCATCATTGTAATCATCAACAACATCATCATCATCATCATCATTGCTCTCAAACATCTAATCGAGTACATTTAATTTCTTTCAGAGATAACATGTCCACCATTGCCTATTCCATTACACGCTAAACGAACAGGTCTTGGATGTAATGATATTAATCCTTCCTATCAAACTTTATGCATCTTTGAATGTTTGGCGGGATATAAAGTAGTATCAGGATCCGAGAAGAGAATATGCAAGGCAGACGGACAGTGGACTGGGGACAAGCTACGATGTCAAAGTAAGAAACAGTCTGATTTCAAGTAACTCGATTGGCGTAGTAACTGATCGAGTTATGAAATCGGCCCTTTTATTTTGCTTTGTATATTTATTAATTTGATATCGTTTGATTGTTTTATTGAACAAAATAACAAAATAACGATTTTGTCACTGATACAATCTAAATATAACTTGTCTTTGTATATAGATACTTATATAATACATATACATTATACATTATATTATATTATATATCATGAAATAAAATAATTAATATTAATATATCTTAACAAATTAACAAATATGTTTGTTGCGCATCACTAGGTAAAACCTTCAGAGGGAGCTAACCAATCAGCGCGAATTGAGCATGTACAACTTGTTAGCGTAACCCCGAGGGGAAAATATTAGTGCGTTAATGCTTGCCTGACCGGGATAGGAAGCTTTCTATGTTTTTGTAATCTATCAGAAACCGCATAAAAATGAAAAAAACATTAAAACCTTGCACCAAAAAGAAATGAGGCTGATTTATATGTTTTAAAAGTTCAAACATAATATTCTTGAAACAGGAGTCTTAAAATAAGTACAAGGTACCCTCCATGTTATAATTTTTGCTCAAAACGGGTTTAATTTAACTCTTTTTTTAACTCTTTCTTCGAGTCGTTCCTTCGAATGAAATTGTTGAAGCGTTTTTATCACAATATCGTGATATGTTTAACTTCATGTCCTGGTCAGGTTTGGCTTGTGCTTAAAGAATGAATAAACGTCATAAAAACTATTGAAATTACAAGAAGTTTCGATGCTGAGCTCGAGATATAATTACGGGTGAACTGGCAATGACAAGATTTTTGAATAAATAAGACATACTTGCATATATTCCTAATTAATCCTCGAAAGAAGTTCGCTAGTTTTTATATTTGTAATTAATTCTGTCAGTTCTAAAACTATTGTTTTATTTATCGCATGTGAATTCTGAAGTTTAATTACACAAGCTTCAAAAACAACTCCGTTTTTAGGGCAACGTTATTTCGCTAACTGGAACTGTTTACTTTTTGCGCAACACCGCATTGCAGACATGCTCGGGCTCAATGCTAACAAGTTTTGTAGTTTGTCGTGCAGGCTCGTTTACAAAAGATTTAACTAGCAGTTATTAAAATAAGGATATATTCTTATTCATTATTTATCTACTTTTTTTAAATCAAGTTGTTACTTGTCATGTGCTATCGCCATTATCGGAAGGACTCAATGTCTCGAACCCAGCATGTATTCAAGACAAAACAAACTATTCCAAGGAATGTCGGTATTCGTGTGCAAAAGGCTATCTCCTTCTTGGCCCTACAACGAAGACTTGCTCAGCTACTGGTCAGTGGTCTCCTGGTGGGAACGCTTACTGCAAAGGTAAGAAGGAGTTTCCTTAAAAGAACTCACTTATATTCAATTACTCACTTACATACCTTACTTACTTACTTACTTACTTACTTACTTAAGTGATCGGTTCGTTCGTTCGTAGATATATCCGCTCCATCCTTCAAGTCATGCCCTAAAGATATCAAAAGACTAGCGGACAAACATAGTCGGTCAGTTAGGGTAAACTGGACGGTCCCATTAGTAACTGATAATGCACCAGACAAGCCATCAGTCGTCCATCAAGGCAAAAGTCCTGGAGACGAATTTTCTGTTGGTCACCATACTATAAAATACGTCACTACCGATAAGACAGGGAATAGTGCGCAGTGCTTGTTTCAAATCATTGTTGAAAGTAAGGAAATAATGATTCTCTCACTCATAACTTCATTCGTTTATTATGCGTTTACGTATTTATTTACAGATCATCAGATCATTTACAGATCATCAGATTTTTACAGATCAATAAATACCTAATAAATTATTATGTATTTTTATTTCATAGTAATCAAATGCCCAGTACTATCAGCCCCTTTGCGAGGAGCAGTAGCATGTTCCCTTGATAATGTCTATGGTTCACAGTGCAAATTCGTGTGCAATAATGGACACGCCCTAAAAGGCTCGGCAACGAGAACATGCGAGAAGAATGGGGACGGGCTCCAGGGGCGATGGACCGGAAATACAACATATTGCGAAGGTTTGTTAAACATGTATTACTGCGATTTTCCATTTTCTGTGAACTCAGACATTGCAACGGTTAGTTGTGAAATATGTTGTTTGGTGCCGTCAGTTAAAAACATAAACTGAGGTGCCGATTAATTAGCAGCAGCAAAAAAAAAAGTATTCACAACCATCCGAATCAAACTCTAGCCTCTCTATACTCTTACAACTCTGAACCAGTACCAAATACATTTTTAAATAATTAAAATTTTTAAAATTCGAAATACCACGTGCTCTCTGATTGGTTGGCTACCGTGTTTATATCAGAAGCCGGATAAAGCCGAATATGAATATTCTTGAAGCTGTAGAGCACGTACACGAGAAGTCAATGAATCACTCGGCTATACCTCATGTTTATTTATACGACTTCTCTCTTGAACTTCAGTTCGCGGTTTTATATTTCATAAGGTATGTGAATACAAGACTTAGTAAGTCAAAAAACAATAACGGGACATTTTAATATTTCGAAACATGTATGTATAGATCAATAAGTGATTCTTGACTAACCTTGCAGCCATAACGTGTCCTCCTTTGGATCATCCTAAAGATGGCTATAAATCAGGCTGCCTTACTAACTCATTTGGTGAAAAGTGTCTCTTCTACTGTAATCGTGGTTACAAGGGTGTAGCTGGGTCCAGCAGCCGATCATGTCTAAAGAACAGCACCTGGACAGGATCTGCACTCATCTGGCAAAGGTATTGCAAATTGTATTGCGTTTGTAATTTGTATTATTAATAACTTGATGATTGGGTGGTTCCAATGGTTAGTTGTTAAGTTATATCATTGATAGGTACGCAGGTAGGTTAGTTGATAGTCTTTTTTGGCTGTAGTTAATGGATTGTTTTGTTCGACTCTTCTTTTTTTGCAATAGCCACCAACTGCTCAGCGCTAATTCCACACTCATCAAAGGTCACCATAACACCTGATGTCTGCACCAAAAATCCCACATACCAAACAACCTGCCAGTACTTTTGTCCAGCGGGATATCGTCTAAATGGTCTGAGCATAAAAACATGTCTGGCCAGTGGAGAATGGAATCACCATAGCAACGTCAGCTGCCAAGGTACACCTAGTCTGGTACACCTTTTTAAATAATGATGCAAAAAAAAAAACTGAAAAAAACTACAGTCTTAATTTAACTGAATTGCATTTATCAAAAAGAAGAATACAGAATAAAAAGAAATGTAAAACATAGAAAAGAAGAAAAGAAAAGCAAATTCATCGACAAATTGGTATTAAAACAAACATGCACACACAATCAAACAAACAAAACATCAACCAACCAATCAATTTAACAAACGTCTTATATAGACTACTCTACCAAAAAATTATGTTTTAGACATCGAAAGGCCAAGATTCACTACGCAGTGCCCACACAACATTGACGTCTTTGCGCTAAAAAATAAGTTATTTGGTGTTGTGGCGATTCCTACAATGAGCGCTACCGACAACTCAGGGAAAGTGCCGACAATAAACATCACGGGACAAAAGCAAAACTATTCTGAAGGAAGACACGAGATACGAATTACAGCGACCGATTCCACTGGGAATACAGAAACCTGCAAGTTTTATGTCGACGTAAAAAGTAAGTAAGACATCGCGATTATGGCCGAATCATGATACTGATTCATTCAGTATTCAATATGTGCACCAAAGTTATGGAACAAGCTGCCCTATCACTTAAAAGATAGTAGTACTTGAATTTTTGCATATGGTTAAAAAAAAATTTCTTTTAAAAATAGTTTTTAGATAGGTTTAAAAAAAAGGTGATGATCATCGTATGGTGGCGATAATTGTCAAATGTGATTAATTGTCAAATGTGTACTAATTCCTGATGATTATGATGGCTATGATGATGATTATGGCAAGTTGACCATGTTAATGATCATCGTGATGGTGATAATTGTTATGATGATGGTACACATGATGTAGATTCAGCCCCCCCCCCCCCTCACTCTCCCCCTTCCCACTTCCACCACCATTGTGCCAACTCCAATTTCCCAGGATGTAACTGTACCAATTCTTACCAATTCATTTATTCATATTTCTTTAGTTCTTCGCTGTTTCACTCACCCAGCTCATATCACAAACGGCCAAGCAGTCGGTAGCTGCGACAATACATGGGGCTCAACATGTCGGTTTAAGTGCAATGAAGGTTACAATATGACTGGATCCATTGCGCGTACATGTAAAGTTATTAATGGACAAATACAGGGTTACTGGAACGGTAGCATGCCATTCTGCACAAGTAAGTGTCCTCAATAAAACGATGAGGGTCTTCACGGTAATCCAAAAAAACTTCTTCTTTCCTATCGCAATTGCTTGAATTGCATCAATTACCACTAATATCATCGTGCTTGCGTGCTTGTATTACTAACTTACTAACTAACTTACTTTCTCGCTTACTTACATTCCTGACTTACTCACTTATTTCCATACCACCGAGGACAAATGGTCCTCAAAACTCCCATGATCATCTGTAATTAAAACCATTGCCACAGACGTCTATTGACAGTCCACGTTTGTTTCCATAGTCAATCGATGTCGTCCATTGAAGACCCCTGTAAATGGCTATGTTTACCCTCCAATGTGTGTATCCAAACAAGGACCCGTTAGTGGTACTGCATGTTTGTTCGGATGTTACAATGGTTTCCACCAAAGCGCTGGGATACCGACAATTTCTTGTGGCAAAGATACCAACTGGAATAAAAATATATCGACCATTATTACTTGTAAAGGTGAGAGCAATGTCATAGTATTGAATTTCAAAATCTAAATTCCTCTTTGTTTGTTTTTGTTCGATTGTTTGTTTATCTGTTTGTTGGTTGATTGCTCATAATATGTTTTGTTTGTCGGTCAATTTGTGCGTGTGTTTTGAAATTTCGATGTACTCTTTTGTTCATTTACTTTTCTTGTTCTTGTTCTTTTTTCCTTAACGCCCTTTCTTCTTTTTACATGGTTACTTGCATTTATTGTGGTTTTTTCTTTTTCTTCTCCTTCTCCTCTTTCTTGGTCTTTTTCATCTCTTTCTCTCTAATTTCTACACCTTCACATTGTTATTTGCCTGATTTATTCTACATTTTCTTCAAGACAAAACCCCGCCGCAGTTAATAAACTCGTGTCCGCAAGACATTCGTGTCCCACTTGGCCATAATGGCTTGGCCATCGCAAACTGGACCATCCCAGTAGCTGAAGACAATACCCGTGTACCACCTAAACTTAAAGTTAAGCCTTCAGATGCAATACCACCATTCACAGTCAATAAAACAACAGATCTAGATGTGACGTACACTGCACAAGACGACGCAGGAAATGTTGGAACATGCTCATTTAGAATTATAGTTGAAGGTTTGGAAATATATATACTAAAAAAATAGGAATCGCGGGCTACTAACTGTGTGCAGTTATAAAGCACGCGGAATTGTCTGACGCGAAGCGGAGTGCTTCTTCAGCTCGTCTTGAGTGTTTGAACAATCGGTCCAAGTGAATTGCATGCAATGCAGAAATTAAAGCAAGCAAATTTCTTTAATTTTGGGTTGCTGAGCACAATTTCATACTGAAGGATAGCATTGTGCAGTTTTTTTTTTTTTTTCTTTTTTTTTGCCACAAAAAATACATTCATATAATCAATTTAATACTTTTAAAACTTTGAAACCCGTGATTATATGCATTAAATTCAAATGTTTTTTTTTTTTTGCATCAGATAATGTAGGTCCACGAGTTGTGTACTGCCCTGCCAACGTTACTAAAAAAGCTACACAAATGACGGAAGTAGTCACGTGGAAGAGCCCCGAGTTTGCTGACAATAGCAATGCCAAGGTTGAACCTAAATGTAATCGAAAGAGTGGGGAAAGATTCTACTGGGGAACGTGGAATATCCATTGTAGAGGCCACGACAATAACCCTAACAACCCTCCTGCTATTTGTAGTTTTACTGTCACCGTATCACGTAAGTTAAAACTGTACTTTGTCCATCTTTTTGCGACTGTACAGCATGGTATGTTGCCCAGTTTTGTGACAGTACCAGAATCGTGCCATCAAAATGTAAACTCATTTTTAGCGACGGCTATTTGATATTTCATAAAAACAAAGACTACTGTTGACTCTCTCGTAAGCGACCACCCAGGGAACAGGAGAAAGTGGTTGCTTACGAGAGATGGTCGCTTACGAGAACATAACACAGGAAGCCCAAACCGTGGAAACACTAACGCAGGAAGCCCAAAACATGTGAAATTTGAAACACATGTTAAAAAATTCATGAATAATTAATGAGACATTTTCAAAAGTACCCTTACCATGACGAGTGTTGTAAATCTTCTTAAAAAATTCATGAATAATTAATGAGACATTTTCAAAAGAAATCATGACCATGACGAGTGTTGTAAATCTGATACAACACTAGTGTTGTATATCCTGATTTGCATAATTTTTAACTGGTAATTTTACGGCAAAATTTATTTTAATCCTAAAAATTTTGGTAAAATATGAAAGAGCTAACCTAGACATTTTTTAAGTAGTTTACAACATTCGCGTCCGTGTTGTATCGGCGATACAATCGCGCGCCTTCGGCTTGCGATTGTATCTGCCGATACAACACGGCCGCTCATGTTGTAAACACTACTTATAAAATTCATGAATAATTAATGAGACATTTTCAAAAGAAATCATGACCATGACGAGTGTTGTAAATCTGATACAACACTAGTGATGTATATCCTGATTTGCATAAGTTTTAACATATACATTTTTTAAGTAGTTTACAACATTCGCGTCCGTGTTGTAAACACTACATACAACAATAGTGTTGTATATCCTGATTTGCATAAGTTTTAACTGGTAATTTTACGGAAAAATTTATTTTAATCTTGAAAATTTTGGTAAAATATGAAAGAGCTAACCTAGACATTTTTTAAGTTAATTTTTTTTAAACATTAGATGCATAATATTCAGTCCGTTTTAAGATTAGGTGTCCAGTTTTCTGCCACGCAAGTACCAGTACTACCAGTGATAACAAAAGCCCGAATACACTGACAAGTATTGGTTTTACACAAAATCATGACTGGAAATTGTTGGAAAACACACATGTTATGAGTTCTGTTCGGTAAGTGAATCAAGTATTGGTTTTGCTATGGAACACTACGGCAGATAAAGTCGCCTTGGTATATCGTTTCTATGCAAACTAAGTTGATAATTATATGTGGCAGGACTAGCTTTGAAACATTTCGAATAGTTTATATTCCAAAATTCTCAAAACAATAAATAAGGAACAATCCAAATGTTAGCGCAAAATATAGTAAAAGGTAAGAAAATATGTTTTTGATTTGTTTTATCGAATTTTCTTGTGAACTACTTTGAAAACAATGCATTTTTACGTGTCACGAAATTGGGCCAGCTGTCACGAAACTGAGCACCCAAGTCGCCGTCGAAATATTCCTTTTATTTTATCAAAATAAAAGATTCAAAGAAAATATCTACATCATTGTTTTACCTGATAAATTTGACTTTGTATGGCAAAATTTCATATAGTTAATTTCCTCCACAGAGAAGATATAGTATTTACAAACTGAAATGTCACAAAACTGGGCAACATACTGTATTTGTGATTGTGGTTGTGGTTTTTTTTGGTGGTTTATTGTGATGGTGAATTTGATGGTGATTGTCTTAATGGTTTTTATTGTGTTTGTGAATGTGATGGTAGTTATGATTTATGATAGGATTTATATTCGGATTTATATTGGGATTTTAATTTTGGTGTAATAGTGGTGATAAAGATGGTGATTTCAATTTATATTGTGATGCTAATTATGATTATGATTTAGATTGGAACGTTGACTGATTTTGATTATGAAAACGATTATATATGACCATCACGATTAAGGCTCCAATTAATATTCTGATTTATTGCGACTATGACTATAGTTTTATTTGTGGATATGTCATTGTGATTACAATGACGATTCTGATTGCAATTGATACGATGTATGGTGTTTATACTTGTATCTGCATGTGTCTATCTGTATATATGTCAGTGGTTGTGATTATCACTGTGACGAACGTTGACCAATGACGGACAGTGAATACAACTACGACTGCATCAACGAAAATTCCTTCCATTACCATTACTACTTTTTTTTATCATATACAGCCACACCATGCAAATCTCTGAATATACCTCAGAACGGAGCAAAGGCTTGTTCTGCTTGGATGATGGGATCATTTTGCTCTCCACTGTGTAATGATAAGTATGACTTTGCTGTACCAATTGCACTTGGAGCCATGTGGGTATGTGGGTCTAAAGGTATTTGGATGCCTACGAATGTTTTGCCTGATTGTTCAGGTAAGATTTAGGAACTTTTTATTGAATAATTGATTTAGTATCCTTTGGTGTAATAAAATTGAAATGTAGAATTTCAAAAAGAAAGAGCCCAATGTTTTTCTTATATTCAGCCGAACGTTTTTATGTTTTATGTTTTTCGATGTGGTATCTTTTAGCGGTATGACCCGAATAATTTCGATCGCTTTACTTCATTTTAGCCCTATATACACCTGGAAATGCACGGAAAGCAGGGCATCTATACTACTTTTCTGGAAACTGCAATAATGCAACCGTAAAGGCACAAATCAAGCTGCAATTCATAGATATAATCAAGGCGTCGTTTTACAAAGAGATTTGCACAGATCCACAGATGAAAGACAAATGTGTCGTTTCCAATGTAGATGTAGAGTGTGGAATGCAACAGAAAAATATCCAAGGTAATACGAATATAATTATATACACCTTTTTTAAACATCGTTGTCGCAAAAAAAGCTACAGTGAACAGGCTGCAAAGGATGATGGTATTCAGTACAACATTGTTTTAATTAAAATGAATTTATTATACATCATAAACATATTCAATAAACAAATCATTTGAAGAACTTGTAAACAAGAGGAAAATCATATCCTTTGCCAGTTAAAAGTGAGTTACTATTTTATAACAAATTGTACCTCGATATTTCTTTAGATAATGACTTTTCCGCTGCTGCTAAACGTAAACGCCGGTCAGTAGTTCCTACCTATATGAAGATTTCGTTCGTTGTATCAGGTAAGGCAACATTTCTTGTTTTTTTATTAAATAAAATCTTAAAACAAGAACAGCACATCAAACAAACTCAACTCACGTATGATCCCGAGAAATACCTTTTTGACAAGGAAGAGAACAACACATCAAACAAAATCAATACTCACGTATGAACCTGAGAAATGCCTGTTTGGTTAGGAAGAGAGCAACAGATCAAACAAACTCAACTCACGTATGATCCTAAAAAACACCTATTTGGCAAGGCTGAGAACAATACATCACACAAACTTGGCTCACATATAAACCTGAGAAAAACCTTTTTGTTATTAATAAGCAATATCAGCTAACCTAGACAGTCAGTGCATGTGGGCTCGGGCATGAGTCATATGTTAATGGATTGGTAAACTCTTATATGGAACGGCTATCCTGTTTACTTCTCCACGAATCTTCCCAATAACAAAAGCGTTGACAAGTGATCTATTTGTTTTATGGTCCCAATACTGAACAATGGGGTCCATACGGTATATATTTCTTTACACATATTTCTCTAGTTGCTTTACTAAATGGATCACAGCATCAATCAAAGGAGGAAATCCAATCAGAAATGCTGAACGCCACACAAACACTCGACAAAATCACTGCAGAAATTCAACACATGGCAGACAATGGAAGCTTGATACTGAACGTGACCGGTGAACAACTGCTGCCCGTTAATGGATCAACTTCATTCTCAAAGAAAACATTTACATGCGCCTCTGGGCAGATTTTTGTTGATAATAAATGCGGTGAGTATTTGCAGAATACAGTGAAAACTCTCTTACCGGACTGTGTGGGGCAAACATAAATGATCAGTTTAGCAGGAGTTCCTGTTTATTTAGGTTGAAAGTTAGGTTGAACTTTTTTAGAAAATATTGGGCCAAAATATATGTCCATATTTGGAGAGACTTCTGTTTTTTTGAGGGCTCAATGGGTTCAATTCCACTTTAGACAGGTTTATATACTCGCAGTAGTTGTGATGCAAAAATATCAACCAACCAAAAATTATGATAGTCAGAAGTTGCCAAAACAATAGAGTTCTGTCCAATGAAAATTATCACGAATGCGCATCACATGTGAGTTTATCTTTTGTAAGAATTTCTTTTAACTTATGATTTTAGTGTCATGTCCCGTTGGTACTTACCATAATACTACCTACAAGGATTGTCTGCACTGTCCAAAGGGAAGCTATCAAAACAGTGAAGGACAGAGAACATGTATCGGCTGCCTACCTGGAACGTCAACCGTACAAGAACAGTCAAAGAATGATACTGATTGCTTGAGTAAGAATTATAGATAATTAATGATGCCTATTGTGATGATTGTGTTTATCATTGTGACCGTATCATGAGAATGATGATGATGATGAAAACGATAACGATGATGGTGATGATGAAGTTATTGATGACGGTATCGATGATGATGATGATGAAAACGATAACGATGATGGTGATGATGAAGTTATTGATGACGGTATCGATGATGATGATGATGACGACGATAACGTTCATCATGCGGATGATTGTGATTGAAGGTTGAGTATGATCGATGACTGTGATCCTGCATGCTTTACATTTTGACATTCAGAGTAAGTGTGTATAATGAGTAAGTATTGTTGTGGTCATGTAATCACCGTGAACCGTTCATACAGACAACCGTTTGTTAAATAACTAACCCAATTTCAAGAACGTTGTCTGAACTTTTGTTAGTTAGTGTTTAAGGAATAAATTAAAAGACAAATGCAGATCAATCAAGATTTTGTTATTCCTTCTTACTAAATTACATTAAAATTAAATTACATTGCAGCATTGTGTCAGCCAGGTTACTCCTCACCTACAGGCTTAGAACCTTGCATTCCTTGTGCTAAGGGTTTCTACCAGACTCGCCATGGTCAGAAAAAGTGCTTCAATTGTACCATCAACACAACGACTGAAAAAGAAGGCAGTATTAGTATTAGAAACTGCTCAGGTTAGTGATTTCGAAGCTCATTCTACACGGGCAAGTCCTTGTTGTGAACACTACAAAAACGTCAGTAGGGTAACGTTACTAAAATGATTTAATACATTGGTGCATCTACAGCTACTGACTAGAAAATATAAATAAAGTCTATCGGCCTAAAGTCTACTCTTCCTCTCCCAACTCAGTGCACCCTAGAACTTTTTTCTGGTGCCCATTTTATGCTTACTTGAAAAATGAAAAAGGTTACTTAAATGACCGAGCAAATCGATGCATCTGCATTTACCGCAACTTTATAGAATATTTTTTTCCAAAAATGGTTTTTCTTTCAGCTCCATGCGGTCCTGGTACATTCTCATCTACCGGACTTCAGCCATGTACACAGTGTGACAAAAGATCATACCAGCCTTACAAAGAAGAGAAATCATGCATTAAATGCCCTGGAACTACTGTCACATTGAATGAAGGCAGTACTAAAGCCTCAGATTGCAAAGGTGAGATAAGAAATAATAGAAATAGAGATGATGATAACATTGTGGTAGATTGTGATGATGATGATGATCATTATTATTGTTATTCTGAGGATGGATATAATAAAGATGATGATAGTAATTCCGTAATTAATAGGAACGAGTGATGTTTTGTAAGTTTTAAAAATTGGACGAGCCTTTTATGCGAGTCCAAATTGATAACTTTCAAAACATCACAAGTATCTAGAATTACAATGTGTACGAAAAGATCGTGCAATTTTTTATTTATAATATACTGAAAAACTAATTGGTACTCTGCAGAGTACAATTTGCGATTTAATTGTACTCCTTTTGTCCAATCAGAATCGATTAATTTTGTACAATGTATTATGTCTGTAATAGCAAAATATATATTAAATTGTTGCGCATCATTGTTTGACAATTGTAAATGATACCATAACGTTTATAATGATTACGAAGACGTGGCTTACTTAATAATCATTATAATGATAATGATTTAAATGTCGCTAAAGACATTTGCAATGATGATACTGAAAATAAATATCTTCTTATTTCAGAAATCAATGAGTGCTTGTCAAACCCCTGTCAAGCTGGCTCCACATGTATCGATCTCATCGGAGACTACGATTGCCTCTGTCAGCCAGGCTACAACGGAAAACAGTGCAATAAAGACATTGACGAATGCGCTAGCAATCCTTGTCAAAACAACGCTACTTGTCACGATATGCTAAACAATTTCAAATGTAATTGCTCCAAAGGTTTTAAGGGAGACACGTGTGACATTGAGATCAATGAATGTGAAGGGTCACCTTGTTTGAACAATGCCACATGTCATGATTTGATTGGTCGATACAAGTGCTTCTGCCATGTTGGTCATGAAGGAGAACGGTGTGAGAAAGAAACTGACGAGTGTGTGCCTAACCCATGTCTTAACGGTGGAACATGCCACGATAAGGTAAATGGTGATGGTGATGATCATGGTAATGATGATGACGACGACGATGATGATGATGATAGCAATGATGGTGATAAAGATGGCAATGATAGTGATAACAATGGCAATGGTAATGGCAATTATGACGGTAATGATGAAGTTGAAGATGGCGATGCATAATGATAATGCTTATGCAATGATATGATGATCATGATGAAATTTATGTTAAAAATGCGATAAAAAATGTTCGTCCAATAATGATTTTTTTTTATAATGATGCAATTAACGTATAATGAAGATAACAGGAACAATGACGATGTTGACGATAAGATATATTGATTATTATGAAAGTATCGTGATAAAATTTCTAATTCAAAAGAAAACCTTTAGTCTTATTCAATGATACGATAATAGCAACTAGTTTATGCTAAATGGTGATAACTAACAAACTTATACTGATTAAAACCACAAAAAAAATACGACAGACAATTGCTTCAGTACCGCGCAAATGCTTACCATTCTTATCTTTTCCAGGTCAACGCGTTCTTATGCCAATGCCCACGAGGATTCCGCGGCCCAACTTGCCAAGAAAACATTGACGACTGTTCTCCCAAACCATGCAAAAACAGCGGCCAATGCATAGATGGAATCGACAGTTACTCTTGTAACTGCCAAGCAGGCTACATAGGAAACACTTGCGAGAAAGACATTGACGAATGCGCATCCAGCCCCTGCAAAAACAATGCAACTTGCTACAACAAAGTTGGTGATTTTAGTTGTGTCTGTGCGCATGGTTACAACGGTACCCTCTGCGAACAAGAGATCAACTATTGTCAGTCAGAACCGTGTCGAAATGGAGGGACATGCAAAAGTTCTTTTGGTTCATTCTCGTGTGTTTGTCAGTCAGGATATCAAGGGGATCATTGTGAGAAGGATGTCGATGAGTGCGCATCACTGCCCTGCACCAATAACGCTACCTGTTTGAATACCGTTGGTTCGTACCAGTGTAACTGCGTTCCTGGTAAGTAACAAACATGCTGTTTGATATAGTTTAATAAACGAGCAGGAGTGTTTCATCAGGATTTAAAACCACGAGGCGAAGCCAAATGGTGTTAGACCTGATAAAACACGATCTCCCGGGGGAGGGGAGGAGACATTGGGGAAAAAAAACCGGGTATGCTCGTCGGAAATCTTCAAAAATACCCATAAAAAATACCGGAAGTCTTGTAAAAAGGGCGTTGCTGGATGAATTTTACCACTAAGAGATACCACATTAATTAATAATGCTAATTTCACAAATATTCGCATTTGACACCCTAAAAGATACCAAATCGCTGATGTTTACCTCTAAGAGATACGACGAGCATCCCCGGTACTTTTTCCCCTTTTTCTCTTTGAATTCATTTCTATTTACTTTTTTTTTTAGCTAGAGTTTCATCAATTGAATTCAAGCATTTTGCTCCCGAATATCTTATATTGAATTTCTTTTGGAAGCGAAAATGAAAACTTGGAGGCCAATCTAGTATTGTAGTTAATTTATTATTAATTAACTATTCTGTTTTGCGTAACCATAATGCCCCTCGGTCACGCAACAGTCATTCGCCTCTCACTCAGCATTGTACATATTTATATATAATATATAAGGCATGTCAAGGGATATTCATATTTTGAAAAAAGCAAAACAATTTAAAAATGAAGACAACACTTGTTAAGCCACCATTTTTGAATCCTTAAAAACGCGGATGTAGTCTACTTGTGTATGCTTTCATATACACCGACTCGAAAAATGGTGACCAATTTGGATAACTATTGTTTTGACTGGAGAGCTTCCCATACATTACTCTCTTACTCTGTTGTATTCCAATTATGGAACGTCCTTCTGATTCAAAAATATGCTTCTTATATTATTAATTGTTTCAAATTGTTGTTAGGATTTACTGGTCAGACCTGTGAAACAGATATTAACGAATGTCTGTCAAATCCTTGTTTAAACAATGGTGTCTGCGAGAATCTTCAAAATGGCTTTAGATGTAATTGCCTGGATGGTTTTACTGGACCACGGTGCCAGGTAAATGAATTCGAATTGGTACCTATAATATTGGTCAACTAACTCATTTCCTATAATTTCTATAATGGTACTTCTTCATTAATACTAGGTCAACATCGATGATTGCGCACCCAAACCCTGCAAAAACAACGCTACATGCCACGATCTAGTCAACACCTACAAATGCACATGCAAAGATGGCTTTACTGGAGACGATTGCGAAACTTCGATAAACCACTGCGCACAGAACCCTTGTGAAAACAACGGACAGTGCCAAAACTCACCAACCGACTTTAAATGTATTTGCGCCAAGGGCTTCATTGGAAAGAACTGTAGTGAAAACATCAACGAGTGTTTGGCCAATCCATGCAAAAACGGTCAATGTGAGGATCTAATTGGAAATTACCGCTGCTCGTGTTTGCCTGGGTTCACTGGCGACAACTGTACGGTCAATATCGATGACTGTGTTGGCAATGCCTGTCAGTCAAATTCATCCTGTGTAGATGGAAATAATACTTACCATTGTGTCTGCAGTAAAGGTATTATGGGGAGGTACTGCGAAGTGATGAACGGGCCTTGTGATTCTTTACCTTGTTTTAATGATGGAAACTGCACTGAAAAGGTACGTTTTGAAAGTCAAGTTTAAGTAATTATTTTCAGAGCATATGCATGATAAGGTTTTTTCAGCTTCTTCAAAAAACGTTTATACTAGGTAATTGCATTTCCATTACAATTCTTATTTGTACAACATGTTTGTGTCAGGATAACAAGACGTACGTTTGCTCCTGCCCAAGCGGATTTACAGGGAAAGACTGTCAAGTGAACATCGACGACTGCAAACCTAACCCATGTAAACACAATGGTATATGTACAGACCTTGTATCCAACTACACATGTAACTGTCCAGAGGGATTCTGGGGTAAAACCTGCGAACAATTCACCGACTACTGCGCACTTGCAAACTGTAGTAACCATGGCAATTGTGTTAATCACCCGCTGGGCTTCAGGTGTAATTGTACTAACAGTTTCTACGGCCCCACGTGTGAGCTCCATGTTAAAAAGTGCATTTCAAGTCCATGTAAAAATGGTGGAACTTGTAATGAGACAAGCTCTGGGTTCAATTGTACCTGTGTGACTGGGTTTAACGGAGACTTGTGTGAAGTCAACATAGATGATTGCAAGGAACATAGGTGTCTCAATAATGCGGCATGTGTAGACTTGGTGGATGATTATCTTTGCCTTTGCCATGATGGATTTAATGGGAGCTACTGTCAACATCAGCTGCACTCGTGTAAAGACAATCCTTGTGAAAACAACGGAACTTGTAAAGATGTCTTTGGTGGTTATCGATGCAAGTGCCCTGAAAGGTATTTAAAATAAGTCCAACCTTAATGATTCTACTCGAAAAAATAACATGATGATGATGGTTAACACACAATCCTTTTACTCATTCCTATGTGCTAATGCTTTTGTCTATGATTATTTTAATACTTCTATTATTTAGCCATTCATGCTGATGCTTTGATGCTTCTGCTGAGCCTTATGTTACCATGTCAACCAATGTCGGCGAACTTGTTACGGACTATCGGCGAACTGTTTTTTTTAGCGTCGGCGATCGACTCGAGTATCGGCGATCTGGTTGACATCGAACTGCCATGTCGGCGAAACGACCGGTTACCCAACCATCCCTGTTGTTTCCCTGCTGTATGCACAATATCAACTGTGAATACTTCATTTCAAATTCAATTTGTGTTCATTGTGTGTCGTGCGTCGTGCGTCGTGGTGACCAAATCGTGTACTTCTTTCTGGCCACGGCGTACGACCATAAGGATAGCTCTGCAGTTAAATAATGTTTGGCCTTTTTCAAGTTTCTTTATTTATTTGCACCATAAGCATTAGCCATGACCATATATCCTCGATGGTGCATGAGGCTAGGAAAACAATAGTAACATACTCGTGCTTTTCTTCTTCAAGGTATGGAGGCGCCACGTGTAACGTCGACAAAAGTCCTTGTTTAATCAACCCGTGTCTACATGGTGGTTCATGCGCAGAATATAACCTAACGGCCTTCACTTGTGCTTGTCCAACCGGTTATACAGGTGCAACGTGTCAAACTAATATAGATGATTGTGCATCAGCACCGTGCCCTATGAATGCGAACTGTATTGATAAACTGAACAGTTATTTGTGTGTGTGTCTGCAGTCACACACAGGAAAGAACTGTGAAACACGTGAGTAATATCAATAATAT
This sequence comes from Metridium senile, assembly GCA_949775045.1. NCBI lineage: Eukaryota > Metazoa > Cnidaria > Anthozoa > Actiniaria > Metridiidae > Metridium > Metridium senile. Next base: position 5,152,209 of record OX459101.1, on the reverse strand, counting down.
GAAGATGATGATGAACATGATTACGGTGGTGGTGGTGATAATAAAGCAATGACAATGAAGGAGGATGATGATGATAAAGAGGATCATAATGATTCAGTTGTTTGAGAGACTATAAACTGTGTATTTCTGTTGTTATTTCGTAGCATTGGGTGATAACTTTGACTTGGTCTTCCAAAGTCGAACACCTAACACCAAAGTCGAGATCCCACCCTCATCCACTGTCCCTACCATGATGCAACTTAGTATAGCGTTATGGGTCAAGCCAGACGTTCGTTACAAACGAGGGACTATCTTCACATACAAAACACATGGTCCCCACAGCGAAATGATCGAGATTTCGTTTAATGAGGGAAGTATGCGAGTCCTGGTACAAAAGGATGAGCTGCAAATCCCAGTAAACATCACGGATGGAAAGTGGCACTTCAATGGAGTAAGCTGGAGTAGAGTTGATGGGGACTTCTCAATTTACTTTGATGGAAAGCGTGTTGGAGGCTACAAGATACCACTTACGGGTAAGAACATCTGTATGATGATAAATAAACATTGCGATGGTGCATGATAATGGATGGCTGGACATGAGGAGGATGGTGATGAATATGGTGGTGGTGATGATTATAATGGTAATAAGTATATTGATGGTCATGATTTAAGATGAGGTTGAATGATGACAGTGATCATTATAATGGTGATGGTGATGATGATTATGGTGGTGGTGGTGGTGGTGGTGGTGATGATTATGATTATGGTGGATTTGGTGTACGTTGATGATGATGATGATGACAAAGGATAATAATAATAATGCGGTGACTATAGCGACATACGAATGATATTAATAATATTTTTTAATGGTGATAATGATCAAAATGTTAAATATGAAGATGCTGTTAACAGAATGACAATGATGATATTGATCATGATCATGATGTTATTTATTCCTGAATATGAGTCTCAAAATATCGGTTATCATAATTACAAGAAAAATGTTAAATAAAATGATGTCATCTTGATCAATGAATGAAAGAATAAATTAGTAAAATACTTTGTTAAATCAGTAACCATTATCACAAATAAGCATTTAAAAGAATGACGTTGTCTTTACTACAGGTCCTCCACTAAAAGGAGGTGGTGAGGTTGTCCTAGGAAAGAAATACTCTTCAAAAGAAAACAGCTATACAACCATAGACTCGTTTGTTGGAACCCTCCATCAAGTAAACTTCTGGCATTTGCCTTCGCCCGGTGATGACTATATGTGGAACGCAGCACATAGTTGCTCTTGGCCTTTACAGGGGAATGTGTACCCATGGATAGCATTCATGGAAGGAGCAAAAGACAACGTATTAAAAACGTTTCCTTCGACTTGTAAATGTAGGTAGTGTTTATAGTATTTTCAGCCCGGATTTTCAGATCAATTTTTCTACAAGCTAAACAATAAAATGACGTTTCGTTTTTTCCCTTCGTAGCCTTGGATCTCTGCAAGGCTAACTGCTCCCATTACGTCGAGTGCCACAAATCAGGCACCATCATGGTGTGCACATGTAAAACTGGTTTTACAGGTATTCTCTGTGACATAAATATCGACGACTGTGTCTCCAATCCATGCATTCACGGACAGTGCGTAGATGATATTGCATCGTATCGATGTGAATGTAAGAAAGGTTACTATGGGAGACAATGTCAGCACAAACAACTCGTGCTCAACAAAGGTAATTACTTTTGAAATATCTCAAGTTAACTAGCAGAAAAACTAATTGTATCTATAGTGGTGTTTCTAGGCGAGGTAGATAACTAGCGGTTAAACAAGTGTGGACTTCCTCGGTGTTTCTACCGGATATAATTGAGATTAAACTGTGCTAGCTGATATATAACGAATAAACTAATGTGCCCTGCAGCGAAGATTTAAAAACAAATGTTACAGAAAAATACTATAACTTGTGATTGAAGTGGTTTGGTCTGGTTCAATCAAAATGAAATATTAAGTATTTATCATAGTGCAAATTATTCACGAGATCTCAACTTGTTTTTGATACAGAATGCCCACAGTTTGGTAAACTAAAGAACGGTAAAATCATCAAGGAAAGTTATGAAGGGAAATATGTAGTGCATTTAGAGTGCGACGAGAAGTACAGTTTTAGACAAGATGCTGTTACAACGTATGCATGTGGGCCTCAGACAAAATGGCAATGGAACAACAGAGCAGACTTGACGCTTCCTAAATGTTTAAGTAAGTATTAAGTGGCAAATATATGTATGTGCAGACACTCCAACAATATTGTTAAACTGTTAGATTGATGCCATCAATACGCTTTGGATGATGCAAAACTGAACTAAGCTAAATGTTGCAATCTGAATAAATTTGGTTATGATATAAACCAAATGACAATATGGCCGACACTTCATTTTCATTTTTGTTTTAGTTAATATTTTAATGAGGCTTTATATCAAAATTATAATTACATCATCATAGTAAAAAGGTTTGAGACAACAATAATACATTTTTGAGAAGTTTGAGAATTTCATGAGAATTTCAAGTAAGAAAACACCACAACGAGGCTTCGCCAACACCGGAAAATTGTGCACTAAATAAAACATAATAAAAGGCTAAAAACCTTCACAATATATTTTTAGGCATTGCAGAGCCTTTTGAAATCAAGCACACCTATTCAGTAATACTACCCTTGGATCCAACGCACTGTAAAACAAGCAATGGATACCAACAAATCGAGTCAAGCTTCAAACAAGCTCTACTAAAAACCATTGAAAAAACCGAACAGCATGGTTGCTTTGTTTACGGGTCGTGTAAAATCTCAAAGGTTTCAATTCCAAAATGTACTCCAAGGCGATCGCAACGATCATCCGAAAATAACCTCGGTGTAAACTCGGAGCTTCTGTTCAAAGATTGGGGCAATTCGTCGCGTTTTTCGACCGTTACAGAGACTGCAGAAGCAGTTGCTTTTCACGTGAAATATGCTGTAACTGTTGGCAGTTTTGTAATGACGGTGAATGGCAAGGCTGTCAAGCCACGTATGTCATCGTTCATGGTGTTTGCTAAGAGTTATCAGTGTAGGGAGGGGTATGTCAGCGGCAATGACAACTCGTCATGTGGTAAGTACTATTTGTTCAAAGTTCAAAGCTAGCTGATATTGATGATGATGGCGACTGATGGCTAGAAGAGTTGGTACAGGGTTTTGTGGTAAACATTTTGAATTAAGAACGATAATTTAATGTTGTTGACATTAAAAAGATTGTGATGATGTTGATGATGAAGATGGTTGTGGTGATTGCATTGATGATGGTGATGTTGATATGATGATGACGGTGTTGATAATAATGGTGTTGTTGATGATGTTGGTAGTGATGATGATGCTGATGGTGGTGGTGATTATGATGACGTTCATAATAACGATAATTAATAATATATATATAATGTAATGTAACAGAATGTAACCCTCTACATCGGAGGATCAAATTTCCGGAATCCTCTCTAATTCGGACATACAGTATTTAATCGAATAAGCGCAGCGGCGCTTGTTAAATTTTTCGCGATCTCACTGTGCCCTTCTTAATCAGAACTACGAGTATTGGAAAGATGACTTAATGGGCGTGCGGTTAAATATAATTACTTTGAACTTAAGAATATAGCTTTTGATAAAAAATTATTTTCAATGCTGTTTAAGAGTAACATTATAGCGTTAAAGTGCTACGCTTATTTAAGGGGGCGCTTATTTAAGGGCGGCGCTTATTCGGGGGCGGCGCTTATTCGAGTAAATACGGTAAGCTTTAGTTATGATATAGATAACTTAATACCCGGTAATACTCAAAAAACCTAAGAAGTCATGCTAAACAGTACATATGGCAGTACATGTTACTGTGATTGTCTTACATCATCTAATTGCTTTCTTTTCTATTTTCAATTGTTTCGTGTCCTATTTTTACTGTGATTCTCATATCTGTCCATCAGTTGCTTGTCCTATCGGCACGTATGAACATCTTTCCGACTGTCTGTCCTGTCCAAAGGGACAATACCAAGATAGTGAGGGCAGATCAACTTGTATCCAATGCCCTGTTGAACATACCACAACTATAGATGGAGCAACATCTAAAGATCAATCTTCCAGTAAGTATAGTCAATCTCATAACAACTGTCCAGAAAAATTGATATTTTCACTATTCCAAATGTCACATGTAACGTATCAAATATTTAGGATTCCTTTGATTTACTTATCGTCTCCGGCTGGAGCTGTGTATAGACCTGATACTCCTTTTAGATTACCCTTTTGGGACTAAAGAGGGTTATACGTACATATTGGGAAAACAGTCACTTACTTAATAGAATAAGTTTTATTTAATTATTATTCTTTTTTTTTAACAGAGAAAAATATCTTTGAAAAAACGTCTTTATGGAAGATTGTTCTATCAATACTAATCACTGCCGGTGTCATTGTGGGCGTATGTGTAGCTGTTTGGTATTGGTAAGTCTTTTTGTCTTGAACATACATAATATGAAGTTTAATAAGGCATGGTTTTCAAAGGCATCACTAACACAAGCAACATGCACAGACTGAATATCGCACATGAGTGTAACAAAAATCCATAGGGCTGCTAATGAGCAGTAGACAATTGATTCTGCTTGTGCTTAAAAAATACATCAATTGAATAAATTAATTATAAATAAAACGTTGAAAAATGCATTCGTTAAGGAATAGTTCATGATCACGACATTTGATGATGCGCATGCAGGTTGCTCTAGTATAAGTGCTGTATTTTGAAAAAAGGCTTGAATGTGTCAGTGGAAAGCCGAGACTTTCTCGGCCTCAATAATACAATAAAGGTCACATTAATGACCAGACAAATAGTATTTAATATAAAGACACACATGCCTTTATAGAATACTAATGATAGGGCTTCATAGTATAATGATGCATGCATATGACCCAAATAGTCCAAAGGATTGGTTTATAGATTCAGTTTTGAATTACATATGAGTCCTTAATTGTAAGAGTTTCATTTTTCTCGTGTGTTCTTTCCTAGGAAAAGACAGCAAAACCAGCAAAAAATTCAGCGTAATAAAGGAACGCGAATATTCCAAAAGGACAGACCGCTACCAATGGAACCATTGCAAGTCATTCTAAATAAAAATACAAACAACTTAAATACCACTGGAACAGGCGGTGAGCGTACTGAATCTACCAGTCACTATGAAGAAATACCCTCCAGAACAGACAAGGCAACTGCAAATTCGAACCGCCAGAAGTCAGCAAATGAGACTGATAACATTTACAATCATTTGCACCCATTTGAAAATAAAGTTGGGCAGGCCAAGTACATCAATACTCAAGACATGGGCAATAATGACCTAGGTGGAAAACGGCAAAACTTTGCTGAGAGTTATAAGAAAACATCACAGATGGAAAACCCTAAAAAGAATGTCGTGGCATACGAGAATGCAGCTCTCAATATCAAATTGGAGAATGAAAATGTTGATTTCACAGCTTAGCGAAAGTTTACATTTGTTTTTGTTTTTTTTATAGTATTCAGTGCGCTTTTTAGAAAAAAAGTTAGACACCGTCATTATCAGCACCAAGAGCCTGTCAGCACCTATATAGTTACAGAAGCACATCTTGGCAGTTGATAAGTCCAGGGCTGGTTCCATTATTTTTGATAGGAAAAGGTCAGATGCGCGCGTGGTATAATATTTTATTAAATATCGATGGAAAGAAGTGAATAATAGAATAAGGAGGGCGTAAATTGGTTCCAGCTCTGGCCTAGGCAGTTAATTTGCAGTTCTATTTATTATTTCACAAGTATGCAGCGATAAGAGATGGACCATTATTTTCGATGGTATTTGATGGGGGGCAAGGAGGTTATGGTCTTTAAAAAATATTGTGCAACGTCAAATACAGGAAAAATATCGAGCACCATTTGAGGGCAGGAAACAACCATCATGTGCCAATTGTACCGAAACCCACCCCTCCTTCAATGAAATACCAAATAGTCTATCAATGCTGGTATTTATCTTATAAGGCTCAAGGACATCCGTAGTTCTTGTAGACACACACTAGACAGACACTTTGCAGTAAAACGATGAGTGTAAGTTATACATCGTATAAAAGAAATTGTTACTAACTTTTAGGAAGTTAATCCATCGTCGAATTAAAAATTGATACACCGTGTAAAAGAGATTGTTACTAACGTTTAGCAAGTAAGTCCATCGTCGAATTAAATTAAAATTGATACACCGTGTAAAAGAGATTGTTAGTGAAGTTTTGAGGTTTAATTTTAAATGTACCCGATCTGCGTCCCCCTCCAATCTCCATTATTGGGCTTTTGATCAGAATCTTTTCATTCTTCACGATTAATTTACTGATTTCAATGAGGTACATCACCAGAAAGCTCTAAAGCTGGGAGCGACAAGGATTATGGGTAGATATATTTAACACATTTAATTTTTCAAAATCAGTATTGTTATCCTAACACCGCAAAAAGAAAACAAAATCAAGGGAATTTTGCAAACAGTTTGATAAAAATAACAATTATAGTAGAGTGTAAGTGATTGTGATAGTAGAGTGTAAGTGATTGTGATAGTAGAGTGTAAGTGATAGTGATAGTACAGTGTAAGTGATTGTGATAGTACAGTGTAAGTGATTGTGATAGTACAGTGTAAGTGATTGTGATAGTACAGTGTAAGTGATTGTGATAGTAGAGTGTAAGTGATTGTGATAGTAGAGTGTAAGTGATAGTGATAGTACAGTGTAAGTGATTGTGATAGTACAGTGTAAGTGATTGTGATAGTAGAGTGTAAGTGATTGTGATAGTACAGTGTAAGTGATTGTGATAGTACAGTGTAAGTGATTGTGATAGTAGAGTGTAAGTGATTGTGATAGTAGAGTGTAAGTGATTGTGATAGTAGAGTGTAAGTGATTGTGATAGTAGAGTGTAAGTGATTGTGATAGAGTGGTGTAATAAGTGTAATAGGGAAAGAGTAATAAAGTGTTTTAAGTACTATTTAAAAAACGAGCAGCAGTGTTTTATCAGGTACTAATTAAAATCCCGAGGGCGAAGCCCAAGGGATTTTATATACCTGATAAAACACGTGCTGCGAGTTTTTTGAATGACTTAAAAAACTCATTAGTAATTCATGACCATTTTGTCCAATATCGATGATACAAAAGAAAACGGAAGGTAAAACGGAAGGCAAACAGCATTTGGGAATTCATCTAAATTAACAATAGAGGAATGCTAACCAACTTGAATGTTAACAAACTTGATGACATTTCGTTGCAAACTTTTCATCGATTGATTGAGTAGTATAATGGCTTAAAGCGCGGATATAACCAATCAGAAGGTCTCGGTTCGATTTCTGGCATTGGCACTCAAAGCCTTTTTTTTCGCCAAAAATCCAAAAGTAAAATTATTTCCAAGTCTGATGTTTACTCGTCAGTAGAGATGGGGGATTGAAGAGGGGAGTGTAATATCTGAATTATGGACATGAAGCATTATATAATGACACATGTGCCATTATATAATGCTTCATGTTCATTTGCATTCAATTGTTCTTCTATTCTACACTATAATCCCTCCGCGTTTCAAACGTAGATTATGCGATATACAATGCTTTCCTCGTGACCATAGAGGAGCATCGGATTGGACAAAATGGTCATTAATTATTAATGAGTTTTTTAATGTGTAATAGTGCTATAATTGAACGGCAAATGATTATAAAACAAAAAGTTAAAGTGTAATAAAGTGTAATAAAGCATATTACGCTAAAGTGTGTTTGAAGGGTTAATGAAAACCACTCTAGTAGAGTGTAAGTGATTGTGATAGTAGAGTGTAAGTGATTGTGATAGTAGGGTGTAATGGATTGTGATAGTAGAGTGTAAGTGATTGTGATAGTAGAGTGTAAGTGATTTTGATAGTAGAGTGTAAGTGATTGTGATAGTAGAGTGTAAGTGATTGTGATAGTAGAGTGTAAGTGATAGTGATAGTAGGGTGTAAGTGTTAGTGATAGTACAGTGTAAGTGATTGTGATAGTAGAGTGTAAGTGATTGTGATAGTAGAGTGTAAGTGATTGTGATAGTAGAGTGTAAGTGATTGTGATAGTACAGTGTAAGTGTTAATGATAGTACAGTGTAAGTGATTGTGATAGTAGAGTGTAAGTGATTGTGATAGTAGAGTGTAAGTGATTGTGATAGTACAGTGTAAGTGATTGTGATAGTACAGTGTAAGTGATTGTGATAGTACAGTGTAAGTGTTAATGATAGTACAGTGTAAGTGATTGTGATAGTAGAGTGTAAATGATTGTGATAGTAGAGTGTAAGTGATTGTGATAATACAGTGTAAGTGATTGTGATAGTAGAGTGCAAATGATTGTGATAGTAGAGTGTAAGTGATAGTGATAGTACAGTGTAAGTGATTGTGATAGTACAGTGTAAGTGTTAATGATAGTACAGTGTAAGTGATTGTGATAGTAGAGTGTAAGTGATTGTGATAGTACAGTGTAAGTGATTGTGATAGTACAGTGTAAGTGTTAATGATAGTACAGTGTAAGTGATTGTGATAGTAGAGTGTAAATGATTGTGATAGTACAGTGTAAGTGATTGTGATAGTACAGTGTAAGTGATTGTGATAGTAGAGTGCAAATGATTGTGATAGTAGAGTGTAAGTGATTGTGATAGTACAGTGTAAGTGATTGTGATAGTAGAGTGTAAATGATTGTCATAGTAGAGTGTAAATGATTGTGATAGTAGAGTGTAAGTGATTGTGATAGTACAGTGTAAGTGATTGTGATAGTAGAGTGTAAGTGATTGTGATAGTACAGTGTAAGTGATTGTGATAGTACAGTGTAAGTGATTGTGATAGTAGAGTGTAAGTGTTAATAATAGTAGAGTGTAAGTGATTGTGATAGTAGAGTGTAAGTGTTAATGATAGTACAGTGTAAGTGATTGTGATAGTACAGTGTAAGTGATTGTGATAGTACAGTGTAAGTGTTAATAATAGTAGAGTGTAAGTGATTGTGATAGTACAGTGTAAGTGATTGTGATAGTAGAGTGTAAGTGATTGTGATAGTACAGTGTAAGTGATTGTGATAGTACAGTGTAAGTGATTGTGATAGTAGAGTGTAAGTGATTGTGATAGTAGAGTGTAAGTGATTGTGATAGTAGAGTGTAAGTGATTGTGATAGTAGAGTGTAAATGATTGTGATAGTACAGTGTAAGTGATTGTGATAGTACATTGTAAGTGATTGTGATAGTAGAGTGTAAGTGATTGTGATAGTAGAGTGTAAGTGATTGTGATAGTACATTGTAAGTGATTGTGATAGTAGAGTGTAAGTGTTAATGATAGTAGAGTGTAAGTGATTGTGATAGTAGAGTGTAAGTGATTGTCATAGTAGAGTGTAAGTGATTGTGATAGTACAGTGTAAGTGATTGTGATAGTACAGTGTAAGTGATTGTGATAGTACAGTGTAAGTGATTGTGATAGTACAGTGTAAGTGATTGTGATAGTACAGTGTAAGTGATTGTGATAGTACAGTGTAAGTGATTGTGATAGTACAGTGTAAGTGATTGTGATAGTACAGTGTAAGTGATTGTGATAGTACAGTGTAAGTGATTGTGATAGTACAGTGTAAGTGATTGTGATAGTACAGTGTAAATGATTGTGATAGTAGAGTGTAAGTGATTGTGATAGTACAGTGTAAGTGATTGTGATAGTACAGTGTAAGTGATTGTGATAGTACAGTGTAAGTGATTGTGATAGTAGAGTGTAAGTGATTGTGATAGTACAGTGTAAATGATTGTGATAGTACAGTGTAAGTGATTGTGATAGTACAGTGTAAGTGATTGTGATAGTACAGTGTAAGTGATTGTGATAGTAGAGTGTAAGTGTTAATAATAGTAGAGTGTAAGTGATTGTGATAGTAGAGTGTAAGTGATTGTGATAGTAGAGTGTAAGTGATTGTGATAGTACAGTGTAAGTGATTGTGATAGTACAGTGTAAGTGATTGTGATAGTACAGTGTAAGTGTTAATGATAGTACAGTGTAAGTGATTGTGATAGTAGAGTGTAAATGATTGTGATAGTAGAGTGTAAGTGATTGTGATAATACAGTGTAAGTGATTGTGATAGTAGAGTGCAAATGATTGTGATAGTAGAGTGTAAGTGATAGTGATAGTACAGTGTAAGTGATTGTGATAGTACAGTGTAAGTGTTAATGATAGTACAGTGTAAGTGATTGTGATAGTAGAGTGTAAGTGATTGTGATAGTACAGTGTAAGTGATTGTGATAGTACAGTGTAAGTGTTAATGATAGTACAGTGTAAGTGATTGTGATAGTAGAGTGTAAATGATTGTGATAGTACAGTGTAAGTGATTGTGATAGTACAGTGTAAGTGATTGTGATAGTAGAGTGCAAATGATTGTGATAGTAGAGTGTAAGTGATTGTGATAGTACAGTGTAAGTGATTGTGATAGTAGAGTGTAAATGATTGTCATAGTAGAGTGTAAATGATTGTGATAGTAGAGTGTAAGTGATTGTGATAGTACAGTGTAAGTGATTGTGATAGTAGAGTGTAAGTGATTGTGATAGTACAGTGTAAGTGATTGTGATAGTACAGTGTAAGTGATTGTGATAGTAGAGTGTAAGTGTTAATAATAGTAGAGTGTAAGTGATTGTGATAGTAGAGTGTAAGTGTTAATGATAGTACAGTGTAAGTGATTGTGATAGTACAGTGTAAGTGATTGTGATAGTACAGTGTAAGTGTTAATAATAGTAGAGTGTAAGTGATTGTGATAGTAGAGTGTAAGTGATTGTGATAGTAGAGTGTAAGTGATTGTGATAGTACAGTGTAAGTGATTGTGATAGTACAGTGTAAGTGATTGTGATAGTAGAGTGTAAGTGATTGTGATAGTAGAGTGTAAGTGATTGTGATAGTAGAGTGTAAATGATTGTGATAGTACAGTGTAAGTGATTGTGATAGTACATTGTAAGTGATTGTGATAGTAGAGTGTAAGTGATTGTGATAGTAGAGTGTAAGTGATTGTGATAGTACATTGTAAGTGATTGTGATAGTAGAGTGTAAGTGTTAATGATAGTAGAGTGTAAGTGATTGTGATAGTAGAGTGTAAGTGATTGTCATAGTAGAGTGTAAGTGATTGTGATAGTACAGTGTAAGTGATTGTGATAGTACAGTGTAAGTGATTGTGATAGTACAGTGTAAGTGATTGTGATAGTACAGTGTAAGTGATTGTGATAGTACAGTGTAAGTGATTGTGATAGTACAGTGTAAGTGATTGTGATAGTACAGTGTAAGTGATTGTGATAGTACAGTGTAAGTGATTGTGATAGTAGAGTGTAAGTGATTGTGATAGTACAGTGTAAGTGATTGTGATAGTACAGCGTAAATGATTGTGATAGTAGAGTGTAAGTGATTGTGATAGTACAGTGTAAGTGATTGTGATAGTAGAGTGTAAGTGATTGTGATAGTACAGTGTAAGTGATTGTGATAGTAGAGTGTAAGTGATTGTGATAGTACAGTGTAAATGATTGTGATAGTACAGTGTAAGTGATTGTGATAGTATAGTGTAAGTGATTGTGATAGTACAGTGTAAGTGATTGTGATAGTAGAGTGTAAGTGTTAATAATAGTAGAGTGTAAGTGATTGTGATAGTAGAGTGTAAGTGTTAATGATAGTAGAGTGTAAGTGATTGTGATAGTAGAGTGTAAGTGATTGTGATAGTAGAGTGTAAGTGATTGTGATAGTACAGTGTAAGTGTTAATGATAGTAAAGTGTAAGTGATTGTGATAGTACAGTGTAAGTGTTAATGATAGTAGAGTGTAAGTGATTGTGATAGTAGAGTATAAGTGATTGTGATAGTAGAGTGTAAGTGATTGTGATAGTACAGTGCAAATGATTGTGATAGTACAGTATAAGTGATTGTGATAGTAGAGTGTAAGTGATTGAGATAGTACAGTGTAAGTGATTGTGATAGTACAGTGTAAGTGATTGTGATAGTAGAGTGTAAGTGATTGTGATAGTAGAGTGTAAGTGATTGTGATAGTAGAGTGTAAGTGATTGTGATAGTAGAGTGTAAGTGATTGTGATAGTACAGTGTAAGTGATTGTGATAGTAGAGTGTAAGTGATTGTGATAGTACAGTGTAAGTGATTGTGATAGTACAGTGTAAGTGATTGTGATAGTAGAGTGTAAGTGATTGTGAAAGTACAGTGTAAGTGATTGTGATAGTAGAGTGTAAGTGTTAATAATAGTACAGTGTAAGTGATTGTGATAGTACAGTGTAAATGATTGTGATAGTACAGTGTAAGTGTTAGTGATAGTACAGTGTAAGTGATTGTGATAGTACAGTGTAAGTGAATGTGATAGTACGTGTACAGTGTAAGTGATTTAACAAACAAACAAACAAACAAAACGGACGCGTATGTCGACGAAACCAGATCAGAGTAGATGGTCAAAAAACGCTGTGAAGTCGCTGGTGTGGATGCAAATGTTACCAAGAACCTGTAAGCGAAAATGTTTAGAATCGCATTAAGGTAGACACCGTCTCACCCGCGTGTAGAAAGGACTTTAGATAAAAACAACTGTAAACAAACTGATATTTTATACCCAATATTTATTCTACTTGATTATCTGTACCCTTACATAAACTTTAGAACCACAACTCTTTATGTTACTTGATTATCTCTAACCTTACATTAACTTTAAAACCACAACTCATTGCTCTAGCATTTTTGAGTACAGAACATCTCAAGCTGATCAAAATTGACATGACCCCAACTGCTATCATTGCTATCGACCAAGCGAACACGAGCTGTCTTCCCAATATAACAACCAACATTCCAAACGTGGGATCCCATTGTTTCCGCGCACTTTCCAGTTGTCTTCTCGACAACCTTTCCACCAATAACAAGCTCTGCGCGATCCTTATTCACGTCACAGCCTCCACCAATCAGGAAACGGAGTTTGTCGCCCTTGATGACGAAAGTAGGTGACGTCATCGTGCCTGTAGGTCCATCTCCCTGCGTTTTCCCTGCCGTTGCAGATTTGCTTGGTCGGTTTTCATAAGTTCCAATCCACCCATTTCCAGTGAGGTTGGATGTTACCTGGCCTCTGGCTTTTGAGTTGTCGCCGTAGGTTGGTTGGTTGTTGAAGGCGTTGCCCGTCAGATTCCAATCTTTGATTCCGTTCTCAAAGTCAAAGAGAACACGCCAGTCTATTGACATTAACAGAATCAATATAATGGTACATGATATGATGACACCAATTTTAACACCGTGCGCCATCTTGAAAGGTAGCCGGGCCTTAGCATCGAAGCACGATGCACGTTGAGCTTGCAATGATAGAGACCTTTTAACACCTCGCGGGACAATTATTCACGTGTCCCTATCATTGCTAGGGTTTGCTACGTCCTAGGTGGTTTTCTTATGGACCGCCTGGAAAATGTTTGGTATTTTCAATGAGCATACGACTCACCTGGGCAAGTATGGCAGCTCTTTTCTTCTTCATTCCCTATACACTGCTTTCCACCACATCTTGGTAAAGGATTGTCACAATCTCGTGTACGTCGCTGTTTGCCCTCTTTACTGCACACTCGGTCGCAGCTGCTCCAAGCGCTCCAATCAGAAAAACCACCATCAACTATAGATGACATCGATATAGACATGTATTACTTGACGTGCAGTAATATTATATCCATGCAAAGAGTGACATAAAGTACATTGACATATATATTATGATACAAATTAGGGCGATAGAAATATAATAAAGGTCGAAAGCTCAACTTAAACAAATAACAGCCAGAGAACATCAAAATCTACTATGTACAATCCTGGTTTCACCTCCATATTTAGAAATATAATAGTTAATATATAAATGTTTTTATTAAGTGACTGTTCTAGAATTGAGCATTTAGAGCAAATTTATGTAGTGTCACGTGATGTGTATATTTGTGTGGTGGACAATATTAAACTTCATCAATTTATCGATATCATCGTTATCATCTTTACAATCTTCATTATAATCATTATTATACCATCATCATCACAATCTTTATTTCAATCATAATTATACCATCATCATCGTTATCATCATCATTATAATCATCATTACCATTACCATTACCAATTATTTTCATTATCATCATCGCAAAGGATTTTATCATCGTCAAAGTCAATGTGACCATAACCACCACCATGATCATCTGATGATATTTATAATCATCACTATTATGGTGATCATTGACATTATCGTTATCATGTCAATCATTATCATAAATATAATCATCAACATGTTTATGATGATCACAACCATTAACAAAATCATCATCAGTATCAGTATTACATCATCATCCGTATTACATCATCATCATCGCCATTACCATGACACTACCACCATTATCTTTATTACCTGGTTTCCTATCAAAATCACAATCATCTTCATCATCATCATCATCAGAATCATCTTCACCATTACCATCACACTATCACCATCATCATCATCATCATTACCCCATCACCATAATCGTCACTACCTGGTTTTCTATCAGCATCACAGTCATCTTCATTTACCCAGTACCAAATGACACCAGGGTCCATCATTTCACCATAACGAATCCAGTATGCAGGGTTGCGGTCCTTATCGCCCCATATAATAGATCCAGAAGGATAATATGTGGTGCTGTGAGATGTGGTAAGAAGAGCTTTGTTGTCAGAACCATCAAGATTAAACCATGGCATTCTATTGTGTACTCCTTTCCACCACGAGTTTCCCCATTTATCGAATTTCTGTAACAGGTGGACATTGGTTTGGGTTGGAGAAGTTGCCATGAAGCTGAAAATATATAGACCATTTTCATAAATACCATAATATGTACCGGAAAATGATTTTTCAAGTAAACAGATATTTTAATATTTTAGCACTGTCATATGAAAGAACCACCTGAAATAGGCATGTTTGGAAGGTTTTGATGCTCTGGCTAAAATTGCAATTAAGTTATGCTCATTGGAAAATAATGTAGTTTTCTGTTGAAGCCTTTGTTGCCTCATTCTGGTGTTTTTCTAATTCTTATAGCTTCTCTTGCAAATTTAATCCTTTTTTTCACAAGTCATTGTTCTACAAAATGCCTATCCTATGATAGCTTTCTTTTTCGTAAAACATCAATTTTAAATATTATGGTGATAAGTGGCGGCCATTTATGAAAATCGTCTATACCTGTATTCCTTTGGTGCACTCCAGATTCCTCCCCAGTGTCCTCGCCTATTAGCATCCATTTTATATTTGAAAGTTTGGTTATTGCTCAAGTCTTTTATTTTGTCAGCATATTTGAGTATCGAGTAGTCCTCATTTAGATCTGGTCGATAAATGTTTCTGAATATAAGAGGGAAACCGGAAAAATGAGAAGAAGAAGAAAAGAGAAGGGCAACTTTCGAAAGCAATTGGTTATATTCAATGTATCGTCACGTCACCTGTATGTATTAATCTTACTTATAAAATTCATGAATAGTTAATGAGCAAATGACAAAAGAATTCACGTCCGTGACGGAGGTTGTATATCCGATACAGATTCGTCCTGATTTGCATAAGTTTTAACTTGAATTTTCTCTTGACAATTTTAGTAAAATATTAAAGACCTAATGTTGGAGTTTCATAAGTACTATACAATATTCGTGTCCGATCAGTATGAGATCGGCCACTCATATTGTATATAGTACAAAAAGAATAGAAATGTAGTGGTCATAAAAGAGAAATAAAAAAGGAGAATAAAACGAAAAATATGAAGAAAGTAAGCCATAACATTTAACTAGAACGATAGACTGCCAAACAGTCTCTACGTCTTGAGCAGGTTATGTTACACGCTACAACCTTCCGTGGTTTTTTCGTGATATGACTTGTCCATAATAATAGTATTAATAATAAGGGATATCTTATATAACGCACCCTTTGAAATCTCGGTGCGATTTACAAGAGTAAAACAAAACAAAACAGCTGAGATTCAAATAGAAGTGTTTTGATTTTTAGGCGGTTGTTTAGATCTAAAGGCAAAGTGTACCAAAGAGAGGCAGCAGCCACAGAAAATAATTGAATGAAACAACTTTCTGAACATTTGTCATTTTGCGTCTTGAAATTTTTCTCAGCCAACAACTAAATCCAGATAAAGATTTTTTGAGGACAGTTTTAGGCTTCTAATGGGAGAAAACAAACTTTAAAATCTACCTTGAAGGGACCTGATCACGTGTCCAGTTGTTATGACGACTAGTCACCACCAAAGTATAAGCACCAGGGTCTGACGTCATATCACAGTAGACCGGTAAATAACTGGAGTCGTTTATCAGTCGAATCATGTAGTATCCATCTTGGAAGGATTGGGAGTGTCGAACACCATGTACTTTGATGTCGAAACAAGAACGCCTGGAAGATTCAGTAAATTTAGGTGTTGAGTCGCTCCCACGTAAATGATTTATTAAAAAATGAAAAGAAAAGTGCTTAATGAATTATATTTAGACTTTTATTTATTTCCACTTATCTTTATTATATACATTATTGTTCTCATTACATTTATATAATAATTAAGGAACACATCTTTTCACCACTTGTTTAATCTACTGGTGGACTGGCTCGAAAACTTTACTAGTTACTCCAGTCCACCGGCTTCTTTTCTGGTCTATTTAATTTATTTTCTTTTGTAGGTAATTATAATATCTATAATTATGTACTCTATGTATTTAAACCATTGTAATAGTGTGCAAATAAAATTGAAATTGAAATTTGAAAAGTTGAGCCTTTTAGGCTAGTCCAATTTGATAGCTTTCAAAACATCACGAGTATCTATTACTGAATTACAAATTGTACGAAAAGATCGTGCGGTTTTTTATTTTTGATACACTGAAAGACTATTGGTACTCTGCAGGGTACAATTTACGATTAAATTGTACTCCTCTCGTCGAATCAAGATCGAATAATTTTGTACAGTATATTATAAAAGAATGTATATTCTTCCCATTTCCCTAATTATAACAATGATACTTCATATATAACGTTCTCACCTAGTTCCCTCTCTCATCCAGTATCTTACTACACCAGGTTTGTCTTTCAGTGAAGGTAAATACGAAGGAGAGTCACTTGAGTCATCGTTGTAAACAATAGAACCAGATGCATCATTGGCAGTAGAGCCTGCGCTCAGGAAGATAGAAGAGGACATTCCCAATCTAGGCATGCGTGTAGCTAGATTTGCACTTTTACTCATCTTGTTGAATTTTTCCACTATTTTAATATTTGTCTGTTTATCTGAAGTTGACGTGAAAGTATAATCACGTGGTACATCAAAGATACCGCCATATTGGTTTGACCAATCAGCCTCGATACGATACTGGAAGGAATCCTTGAAAGTAAAAGGTTTATTGCTACATTTGTAAAACAAGAATCAAAATATTTATATCAAAGACTTTAGGGTTTTATATTGATATCAGTTACTCATATTAATTATTTTAATAATCCAAGAAAACGTTGATATAATCCAACAACATCACTACCATGCACTATTGTTATTATCATCATCATCATTTTCATTGCGATCATACTATAGAATCAGAATCATCATCATGATGATCACCATGATCATTATCAATTCATCATCTTTGACGTTGACATATCATCATGATCATCATTATTATTGAAAACATCATTGCAATTATCATCATCGTCATCATCGTCTTCATTGGCATTGCCATCATACTTTCGAATCAGAATAACCACCATCATCATCATGATCGTCATTATCAATTCATCATATTTGTCGTCACATCATCATGATCATCATTATCATTGCAATCATCATTCCAATTATCATCATCATCATGACTTACTTGTGATATGTCAAAGTCTTTGATAGCATCAGCAACATCAAGAATCGAATAATCATTGTCTAGAGATGGTTGATCAACATTTCTTGATTTCACGTTATCAGCCGTCCATCCTTTGTGTGTTTTACTTGTTACTAACAACGTCCATCCACCACCACGACTTGTCAGATCACAGTATGTCTTGATAGGCCGTTTACCAGGCGCTTGGATCGTATACACACCATCTGATTATAACAAACAATATTAATAACTTTTGAGAAACGTTCTGAGCTCTTTAACAGACATTACGCGTTTTAAGCAAGGAATGTATCTATCAAGACTCAATTGAAACACTTGTCTACAGGTTTTGACTCTATTTAATTTTTGGCTTATTTATCTATAATTAATCAACACAGCCTATGGTGAAGGCAATTGAGGAATACACACATCAACAAACAATACCACAGGTTTTTTATCTACTTTTATCATTTATGTATAATCAACACAGCCTATGGTACACATCAACAAACAATACAACAGGTTCGAATCTGTTCGCACTGTTTTATACATGAACAGTTATTTGTAAAATTATAACGAAGAACAAGTTTACCTTTAACTGAAAGCCCCGCCTGATGTTGCCCAATTTGTATTTCCATGCAGGACCTTGGTAGCTGCCAAGTCCCTTCTCGCATCCAATACCAGATATGCTTGGGATCATCTATTTTTTTATAGATCCACGGTGCATTTTTGAAATGTTTGTTCAGACCAGCTAAAAGCATTATATAAATGGTTTAGAGTCTTGAAAAGGCATGTTTTTCAACGTCATAGTAGTCGTTATCATTATCAACGTTAACATAATCGACTTTATCATCATATTAATAACAACAATCATCATCATCATCGTATTCACCATAAGCGCTCATCCTATACCACTAATTATAATGTCATTATTTTGATCATCATCATCATAATCATCACAATTACTATGATCACCATGCATCATTGTCATCGTCATCGTCATCGGCATCATTATTATTTTCATATTACCATTATAGTTATCATCATTTTCACTATCATTATCAGCATCATCATTATCAGCATCATATTATCATTATCATCATCAGTTTTCGCTATCATCATCATTACCGTCGTCATCATCACCATAACATTTCTCACATCTGATTCCCCAGCCAATATTATCTAATACACCTAATTCATAAAAGGTTGACGAGGCGAACGGCGTTTTATATTGGCGATTGTTAATTGGCGATTGCACGACCGAAAGGAGCTATGGGTAATACGAAACCTTCTTATTCGTTTCTAAATTACCCAAACAATGCCTCCACCGTTGAATGAAACCTTCAAAACACGCATCTAAGGTCATCGCTGAATGGTGATTCGGTAATTTAAAATGGAATAAGAAGAAATTCGTATTACCCACAGTCCCTTTCGATTATACAATGGCCGTTCGCCCCGTCAACCTTTTTTGAATTAGTTGTACATAGCTTACTTGTTATGGTACCCCACCAATTCCTGTCTTGACGTGCAGATGTTGTCAACCTTGCATCACCAATCCAAGGCATTCGCTCTTCAATACCGTTATCAAAATAAGACCAATCGTCAAATTTCTTAGTCAGGTTCACTATAGTTTGATTATTGACTTTTGAAGTGAATGTGTACTTCCGATAGGCCTCCCAAATACCTCCCCATCGACCTGAAAACAAATAAATATGAATAATATACTAAGTACATTTACTGGGGAAAAAAAGGCAAGCAGACACAGATGCGGAATACCATACACGCAAGTTAATAAGTAGATAGAAAGTAAATAATGAAGGAAGGAAGGAAGGAAATAAGGAAGGAAGGAAGGAAGGAAGGAAGGAAGGAAGGAAGGAAGGAAGGAAGGAAGGAAGGAAGGAAGGAAGGAAGGAAGGAAGGAAGGAAGGAAGGAAAGAAGGTATTGAGGTAAGTTAAAAAGGTCATAAACAAGCTAGGAAGAAATTAAGTACTAAATTAAGCAAGCAAGACATTATGCAAGTAAGTAAGCGACCAATGAAGAAGGAAGGAAGCAAACAAAACATAGACAGAAAGATGGTCAAGCAAACAGATTGACAAACAGCAATATTCAGGCAACGATGGCACCTTACTCGAAATAAGCAAAAGCACAAACAACCATACATAAACGAACAAACACATTCATAAACAAACGAGCAGACTTAAGGATAGACAAAGTTTCTAAACCTCGCTCCTGTGCTTCCAATCGATACTCAAACGTATTCCCCACGACATTGACATCATCTTTGATGACATCAGCATATTTCAGTATCGAGTAGTCCCCAGTTAGACCCGGTTTATTGGAATTTCTTAGTGTGACGTCATCTTTAGTCCAGGAAGCCGTACTGCTAGTGACCAATAGAGTCCATCCTCCACCATCACGTGACATATCACAGTAAGCCTTAATTGGTGGATTGGAAGTGCCGTTAGGATGAATTTCATATACACCGTCGGGGAGAGTTGCAATGTTTTTAGTCTTGGCAACGCTTAACAGATGACGACATGATAATGCTCCTGAAAAATTAATTCACGAATACAAAACGAGATAAGCGCATTAAACCACGATGCGAAGCGGAGTCGTTTCCAACTTCTCGATCAAGTGTTCTCTCAACATCCCAAGTGTTCAGAGTAAAGTATCCTACACGGTTTTTAACCAATCAAAGCTCGCGTACTATTACAATTATTTTATAATTCCTTTTTTCAAACTAATAATCAATAGCATCTTTGCATTTTAGTCACGTTCATAGGTATTGATACTCGATCAAACACAAAACATATATGAAGTTAGTATATTGTTTCGGATATAATGCGCTAAAACTGAAAATGAAATAAATTTAAATTTCTAAGATGGGAAACTGAGTCCTTACTGAATAATGCATTCCACTACCCAAAGGTATTGTGGGTCTCATCAATGTGAAAATAAAAAGTACATTTCCAGTTATCTGCTCCCTATATATATGAAGTTAATTTAATGTTTCGGATATAATGCACTAAATTTAATAATTAAATAAATTATTATTATTATTTATCTAATTTAGACAATATAGCATTACCCAAAATGCATTTCGGTTTTTGCATGCACTATTCAATAATCAATGTTTTTTTTTTTTTTTAAATAGTTGTATATATTGAGCTTGGTTAATGCAAACTGTTTCAAAAGAAACATACCTTTATATGCAAAGTAAGGTTTTTCCTGGAGTGTTTTGATTGTACGATCACAAGACTTGCCTCCACATCTTGGTAAAGGATTGTTACAAGCTCTTTTTCTTACTTGTACAAGTTTACCACTAGAAGATTCTTGACATGTACCCCAAGAACTCCACTCAGACAACCCCGCATGAACTGCAAAAGAAAACGAGTTTGCATTGATAAAATATGCTACTTTGAAAAGATTTTGCAGTCAAATACTTTAGACTGGAAGCATTCGTAGTATTAAATAAAAAGGAGCAGGAGCAGGAGCAGGAGCAGGAGCAGGAGCAGGAGCAGGAGCAGGAGCAGGAGCAAAGGATTTTATCATCGTCAAAGTCAATGTGACCATAACCACCACCATGATCATCTGATGATATTTATAATCATCACTATTATGGTGATCATTGACATTATCGTTATCATGTCAATCATTATCATAAATATAATCATCAACATGTTTATGATGATCACAACCATTAACAAAATCATCATCAGTATCAGTATTACATCATCATCCGTATTACATCATCATCATCGCCATTACCATGACACTACCACCATTATCTTTATTACCTGGTTTCCTATCAGAATCAGAATCATCTTCATCATCATCATCATCAGAATCATCTTCACCATTACCATCACACTATCACCATCATCATCATCATCATTACCCCATCACCATAATCGTCACTACCTGGTTTTCTATCAGCATCACAGTCATCTTCATTTACCCAGTACCAAATGACACCAGGGTCCATCATTCCATGATAACTAATCCAGTATGCAGGGTTGCGGTCCTTATCGCCCCATATAATAGATCCAGTAGGATAATATGTGGTGCTCTGAGATGTGGTAAGAAGAGCTTTGTTGTCAGAACCATCAAGATTAAACCATGGCATTCTATTGTGTACATCTTTCCACCACGAGTTTCCCCATTTATCGAATTTCTGTAACAGGTGGACATTGGTTTGGGTTGGAGAAGTTGCCATGAAGCTGAAAATGTATAGACCATTTTCATAAATAGCATAATATATACCGGAAAATGATTTTTCAAGTAAACAGATATTTTAATATTTTAGCAATGTCATATGAAAGAACCACCTGAAATAGGCATGTTTGGAAGGTTTTGATGCTCTGGCTAAAATTGCAATGAAGTTATGCTCATTGGAAAATAATGTAGTTTTCTGTTGAAGCCTTTGTTGCCTCATTCTGGTGTTTTTCTAATTCTTATAGCTTCTCTTGCAAATCCTTTTTTTCACAAGTCATTGTTCTACAAAATGCCTATCCTATGATAGCTTTCTTTTTCGTAAAACATCAATTTTAAATATTATGGTGATAAGTGGCGGCCATTTATGAAAATCGTCTATACCTGTATCCCTTTGGTGCACTCCAGATTCCTCCCCAGTGTCCTCGCCTATAAGCATCCATTTTATATTTGAAAGTTTGGTTATTGCTCAAGTCTTTTATTTTGTCAGCATATTTGAGTATCGAGTAGTCCTCATTTAGATCTGGTCGATAAATGTTTCTGAATATAAGAGGGAAACCGGAAAAATGAGAAGAAGAAGAAAAGAGAAGGGCAACTTTCGAAAGCAATTGGTTATATTCAATGTATCGTCACGTCACCTGTATGTATTAATCTTACTTATAAAATCATGAATAGTTAATGAGCAAATGACAAAAGAATTCACGTCCGTGACGGAGGTTGTATATCCGATACAGATTCGTCCTGATTTGCATAAGTTTTAACTTGAATTTTCTCTTGACAATTTTAGTAAAATATTAAAGAACTAATGTTGGAGTTTCATAAGTACTATAAAATATTCGTGTCCGATCAGTATGAGATCGGCCACTCATATTGTATATAGTACAAAAAGAATAGAAATGTAGTGGTCATAAAAGAGAAATAAAAAAGGAGAATAAAACGAAAAATATGAAGAAAGTAAGCCATAACATTTAACTAGAACGATAGACTGCCAAACAGTCTCTACGTCTTGAGCAGGTTATGTTACACGCTACAACCTTCCGTGGTTTTTTCGTGATATGACTTGTCCATAATAATAGTATTAATAATAAGGGATATCTTATATAATGCACCCTTTGAAATCTCGGTGCGATTTACAAGAGTAAAACAAAACAAAACAGCTGAGATTCAAATAGAAGTGTTTTGATTTTTAGGTGGTTGTTTAGATCTAAAGGCAAAGTGTACCAAAGAGAGGCAGCAGCCACAGAAAATAATTGAATGAAACAACTTTCTGAACATTTGTCATTTTGCGTCTTGAAATTTTTCTCAGCCAACAACTAAATCCAGATAAAGATTTTTTGAGGACAGTTTTAGGCTTCTAATGGGCGAAACAAACTTTAAAATCTACCTTGAAGGGACCTGATCACGTGTCCAGTTGTTATGACGACTAGTCACCACCAAAGTATAAGCACCAGGGTCTGACGTCATATCACAGTAGACCGGTAAATAACTGGAGTCGTTTATAAGTCGAATCATGTAGTATCCATCTTGGTAGGATTGGGAGTGTCGAACACCATGTAGTTTGATGTCGAAACAGGAACGCCTGGAAGATTCAGTAAATTTAGGTGTTGAGTCGCTCCCACGTAAATCATTTATTAAAAAATGAAAAGAAAAGTGCTTAATGAATTATATTTAGACTTTTATTTATTTCCACTTATCTTTATTATATACATTATTGTTCTCATTACATTTATATAATAATTAAGGAACACATCTTTTCACCACTTGTTTAATCTACTGGTGGACTGGCTCGAAAACTTTACTATTCTATTGTAGGTAATTATAATATCTATAATTATGTACTCTATGTATTTAAACCATTGTAATAGTGTGCAAATAAAATTGAAATTGAAATTTGAAAAGTTGAGCCTTTTAGGCTAGTCCAATTTGATAGCTTTCAAAACATCACGAGTATCTATTACTGAATTACAAATTGTACGAAAAGATCGTGCGGTTTTTTATTTTTGATACACTGAAAGACTATTGGTACTCTGCAGAGTACAATTTACGATTAAATTGTACTCCTCTCGTCGAATCAAGATCGAGTAATTTTGTACAGTATATTATAAAAGAATGTATATTCTTCCCATTTCCCTAATTATAACAATGATACTTCATATATAACGTTCTCACCTAGTTCCCTCTCTCATCCAGTATCTTACTACACCAGGTTTGTCTTTCAGTGAAGGTAAATACGAAGGAGAGTCACTTGAGTCATCGTTGTAAACAATAGAACCAGATGCATCATTGGCAGTAGAGCCTGCGCTCAGGAAGATAGAAGAGGACATTCCCAATCTAGGCATGCGTGTAGCTAGATTTGCACTTTTACTCATCTTGTTGAATTTTTCCACTATTTTAATATTTGTCTGTTTATCTGAAGTTGACGTGAAAGTATAATCACGTGGTACATCAAAAATACCGCCATATTGGTTTGACCAATCAGCCTCGATACGATACTGGAAGGAATCCTTGAAAGTAGAAAAGTTTATTGCTACATTTGTAAAACAAGAATCAAAATATTTATATCAAAGACTTTAGGGTTTTATATTGATATCAGTTACTCATATTAATTATTTTAATAATCCAAGAAAACGTTGATATAATCCAACAACATCACTACCATGCACTATTGTTATTATCATCATCATCATTTTCATTGCGATCATACTATAGAATCAGAATCATCATCATGATGATCACCATGATCATTATCAATTCATCATCTTTGTCGTTGACATATCATCATGATCATCATTATTATTGAAAACATCATTGCAATTATCATCATCGTCATCATTGGCATTGCCATCGTACTTTAGAATCAGAATAACCACCATCATCATCATGATCGTCATTATCAATTCATCATCTTTGTCGTCACATCATCATGATCATCATTATCATTGCAATCATCATTCCAATTATCATCATCATCATGACTTACTTGTGATATGTCAAAGTCTTTGATAGCATCAGCAACATCAAGAATCGAATAATCATTGTCTAGAGATGGTTGATCAACATTTCTTGATTTCACGTTATCAGCCGTCCATCCTTTGTGTGTTTTACTTGTTACTAACAACGTCCATCCACCACCACGACTTGTCAGATCACAGTATGTCTTGATAGGCCGTTTACCAGGCGCTTGGATCGTATACACACCATCTGATTATAACAAACAATATTAATAACTTTTGAGAAACGTTCTGAGCTCTTTAACAGACATTACGCGTTTTAAGCAAGGAATGTATCTATCAAGACTCAATTGAAACACTTGTCTACAGGTTTTGACTCTATTTAATTTTTGGCTTATTTATCTATAATTAATCAACACAGCCTATGGTGAAGGCAATTGAGGAATACACACATCAACAAACAATACCACAGGTTTTTTATCTACTTTTATCATTTATGTATAATCAACACAGCCTATGGTACACATCAACAAACAATACAACAGGATCGAATCTGTTCGCACTGTTTTATACATGAACAGTTATTTGTAAAATTATAACGAAGAACAAGTTTACCTTTAACTGAAAGCCCAGCCTGATGTTGCCTAATTTGTATTTCCATGCAGGACCTTGGTAGCTGCCAAGTCCCTTCTCGCATCCAATACCATATATGCTTGGGATCATCTAATTTTTTATAGATCCACGGTGCATTTTTTTTATCTTTGTTTGGACCAGCTAAAAGCATTATATAAATGGTTGAGAGTCTTGAAAAGGCATGTTTTTCAACGTCATAGTAGTCGTTATCATTATCAACGTTAACATAATCGACTTTATCATCATATGAATAACAACAATCATCATCATCATCGTATTCACCATAAGCGTTCATCCTATACCACTAATTATAATGTCACTATTTTGATCATCATCATCATAATCATCACAATTACTATCATCACCATGCATCATTGTCATCGTCACCGTCATCGGCATCATTATTATTTTCATATTACCATTATAGTTATCATCATTTTCACTATCATTATCAGCATCATCATTATCAGCATCATATTATCATTATCATCATTTTCGCTATCATCGTCATCACCGTCGCCATCATCACCATAACATTTCTCACATCTGATTCCCCAGCCAATATTATCTAATACACCTAATTCATAAAAGGTTGACGAGGCGAACGGCGTTTTATATTGGCGATTGTTAATTGGCAATGGCACGACCGAAAGGAGCTATGGGTAATACGAAACCTTCTTATTCGTTTCTAAATTACCCAAACAATGCCTCCACCGTTGAATGAAACCTTCAAAACACCCATCTAAGGTCATCGCTGAATGGTGTTTCGGTAATTTAAAGTGGAATAAAAAAGAAATTCGTATTACCCACAGTCCCTTTCGGTCATGCAATCGACGTTCGCCCCGTCAGCCTTTTTTGAATTAGTTGTACATAGCTTACTTGTTATGGTACCCCACCAATAGCTGTCTTGATGTGCAGATGTTGTCAACCTTGCATCACCAATCCAAGGCATTCGCTCTTCAATACCTTTATCAAAATAAGGCCAATCGTCAAATTTCTTAGTCAGGTTCACTATAGTTTGATCATTGACTTTTGAAGTGAATGTGTACTTCCGATAGGCCTCCCAAATACCTCCCCATCGACCTGAAAACAAATAAATATGAATAATATACTAAGTACATTTACTGGGGGGGAAAAAGGCAAGCAGACACAGATGCGGAATACCATACACGCAAGTTAATAAGTAGATAGAAAGTAAATAATGAAGGAAGGAAGGAAGGAAATAAGGAAGGAAGGAAGGAAGGAAGGAAGGAAGGAAGGAAGGAAGGAAGGAAGGAAGGAAGGTAAATTAAAAAGGTCATAAACAAGCTAGGAAGAAATTAAGTAATAAATTAAGCAAGCAAGACATTATGCAAGTAAGTAAGCGACCAATGAAGAAGGAAGGAAGCAAACAAGACATAGACAGAGAGATGGTCAAACAAACAGATTGACAAACAGCAATATTCAGGCGACGATGGCACCTTACTCGAAATAAGCAAAAGCACAAACAACCATACATAAACGAACAAACACATACATAAACAAACAAGCAGACTTAAGGATAGACAGAGTTTCCAAACCTCGCTCCTGTGCTTCCAATCGATACTCAAACGTATTCCCCACGACATTGACATCATTTTTGATGACATCAGCATATTTCAGTATCGAGTAGTCCCCAGTTAGACCCGGTTTATTGGAATTTCTTAGTGTGACGTCATCTTTAGTCCAGGAAGCCGTACTGCTAGTGACCAATAGAGTCCATCCTCCACCATCACGTGACATATCACAGTAAGCCTTGATTGGTGGATTGGAAGAGCCGTTAGGATGAATTTCATATACACCGTCGGGGAGAGTTGCAATGTTTTTAGTCTTGGCAACGCTTAACAGATGACGACATGATAATGCTCCTGAAAAATTAATTCACGAATACAAAACGAGATAAGCGCATTAAACCACGATGCGAAGCGGAGTCGTTTCCAGCTTCTCGATCAAGTGTTCTCTCAACATCCCAAAAGTTTGGAGTAGAGTATCCTACACGGTTTTTAACCAATAAAAGCTCGCGTACTATTACAATTATGTTATAATTCCTTTTTTCAAACTAATAATCAATAGCATCTTTGCATTTTAGTCACGTGCATAGGTATTGATACTCGATCAAATACAAAACATATATGAAGTTAGTATATTGTTTCGGATATAATGCACTAAAACTGAAAATGAAATAAATTTAATTTTTTAAGATGGGAAACTGAGTCCTTACTGAATAATGCATTCCACTACCCAAAGGTATTGTGGGTCTCATCAATGTGAAAATAAAAAGTACATTTCCAGATATCTGCTCCCTATATGAAGTTAATTTAATGTTTCGGATATAATGCACTAAATTTAATAATTAAATAAATTATTATTATTATTTATCTAATTTAGACAATATAGCATTACCCAAAATGCATTTCGGTTTTTGCATGCACTATTCAATAATCAATGTTTTTTTTTTTTTTTTTTAAAATAGTTGTATATATTGAGCTTGGTTAATGCAAACTGTGTCAAAAGAAACATACCTTTATATGCAAAGCAAGGTTTTTCCTGGAGTGTTTTGATTGTACGATCACAAAACTTGCCTCCACATCTTGGTAAAGGATTGTTACAAGCTCTTTTTCTTACTTGTACAAGTTTACCACTAGAAGATTCTTGACATGTACCCCAAGAACTCCACTCAGACAACCCCCCATGAACTGCAAAAGAAAACGAGTTTGCATTGATAAAATATGCTACTTTGAAAAGATTTTGCAGTCAAATACTTTAGACTGGAAGCATTCGTAGTATTAAATAAAAAGGAGCAGGAGCAGGAGCAGGAACAGGAGCAGGAGCAGGAGCAGGAGCAGGAGCAGGAGCAGGAGCAGGAGCAGGAGCAGGAGCAAAGGACTTTATCATCCCTAAAGTCAATGTGACCATAACCACCACCATGATCATCTGATGATATTTATAATCATCACTATTATGGTGATCATTGACATTATCGTTATCATGTCAATCATTATCATAAACATAATCATCAACATGTTTATGATGATCACAACCATTAACAAAATCATCATCAGTATCAGTATTACATCATCATCATCGTCATTACCATTACACCACCACCATAATCTTTATTACCTGGTTTTCTATCAGAATCACAGTCATCTTCATCATCATCATCATCAGTATCATCTTCACCATTACCATCACACTATCACCATCATCATCATCATCATTACCCCATCACCATAATCGTCATTACCGGGTTTTCTATCAGCATCACAGTCATCTTCATTTACCCAGTACCAAATGACACCAGGGTCCATCATTCCACCATAACGAATCCAGTATGCAGGGTTGCGGTCCTTATCGCCCCATATAATAGATCCAGAAGGATAATATGTGGTGCTGTAAGATGTGGTAAGAAGAGCTTTGTTGTCAGAACCATCGAGATTAAACCATGGCATTCTATTTTGTACTGTTTTCCACCACGAGTTTCCCCATTTATCGAATTTCTGTAACAGGTGGACATTGGTTTGGGTTGGAGAAGTTGCCATGAAGCTGAAAATGTATAGACCATTTTCATAAATACCATAATATGTACCGGAAAATGATTTTTCAAGTAAACATATATTTTAATATTAAGAACCACCTGAAATAGGCATGTTTGGAAGGTTTTGATGCTCTGGCTAAAATTGCAATGAAGTTATGCTCATTGGAAAATATGTAGTTTTCTGTTGAGACCTTTGTTGCCTCATTTTGGTGTTTTTCTAATTCTTATAGCTTCTCTTGCAAATTTAATCCTTTTTTTCACAAGTCATTGTTCTACAAAATGCCTATCCTATGATAGCTTTCTTTTTCGTAAAACATCAATTTTAAATATTATGGTGATAAGTGGCGGCCATTTATGAAAATCGTCTATACCTGTATTCCTTTGGTGCACTCCAGATTCCTCCCCAGTGTCCTCGCCTATTAGCATCCATTTTATATTTGAAAGTTTGGTTATTGCTCAAGTCTTTTATTTTGTCAGCATATTTGAGTATCGAGTAGTCCTCATTTAGATCTGGTCGATAAATGTTTCTGAATATAAGAGGGAAACCGGAAAAATGAGAAGAAGAAGAAAAGAGAAGGGCAACTTTCGAAAGCAATTGGTTATATTCAATGTATCGTCACGTCACCTGTATGTATTAATTTTACTTATAAAATCATGAATAGTTAATGAGCAAATGACAAAAGAATTCACGTCCGTGACGGAGGTTGTATATCCGATACAGATTCGTCCTGATTTGCATAAGTTTTAACTTGAATTTTCTCTTAACAATTTTAGTAAAATATTAAAGAACTAATGTTGGAGTTTCATAAGTACTATACAATATTCGGTATGAGATCGGCCACTCATATTGTATATAGTACAAAAAGAATAGAAATGTAGTGGTCATAAAAGAGAAATAAAAAAGGAGAATAAAACGAAAAATATGAAGAAAGTAAGCCATAACATTTAACTAGAACGATAGACTGCCAAACAGTCTCTACGTCTTGAGCAGGTTATGTTACACGCTACAACCTTCCGTGGTTTTTTCGTGATATGACTTGTCCATAATAATAGTATTAATAATAAGGGATATCTTATATAACGCACCCTTTGAAATCTCGGTGCGATTTACAAGAGTAAAACAAAACAAAACAGCTGAGATTCAAATAGAAGTGTTTTGATTTTTAGGTGGTTGTTTAGATCTAAAGGCAAAGTGTACCAAAGAGAGGCAGCAGCCACAGAAAATAATTGAATGAAACAACTTTCTGAACATTTGTCATTTTGCGTCTTGAAATTTTTCTCAGCCAACAACTAAATCCAGATAAAGATTTTTTGAGGACAGATTTAGGCTTCTAATGGGAGAAAACAAACTTTAAAATCTACCTTGAAGGGACCTGATCACGTGTCCAGTTGTTATGACGACTAGTCACCACCAAAGTATAAGCACCAGGGTCTGACGTCATATCACAGTAGACCGGTAAATAACTGGAGTCGTTTATCAGTCGAATCATGTAGTATCCATCTTGGAAGGATTGGGAGTGTCGAACACCATGTACTTTGATGTCGAAACAAGAACGCCTGGAAGATTCAGTAAATTTAGGTGTTGAGTCGCTCCCACGTAAATCATTTATTAAAAAATGAAAAGAAAAGTGCTTAATGAATTATATTTAGACTTTTATTTATTTCCACTTATCTTTATTATATACATTATTGTTCTCATTACATTTATATAATAATTAAGGAACACATCTTTTCACCACTTGTTTAATCTACTGGTGGACTGGCTCGAAAACTTTACTATTCTATTGTAGGTAATTATAATATCTATAATTATGTACTCTATGTATTTAAACCATTGTAATAGTGTGCAAATAAAATTGAAATTGAAATTTGAAAAGTTGAGCCTTTTAGGCTAGTCCAATTTGATAGCTTTCAAAACATCACGAGTATCTATTACTGAATTACAAATTGTACGAAAAGATCGTGCGGTTTTTTATTTTTGATACACTGAAAGACTATTGGTACTCTGCAGAGTACAATTTACGATTAAATTGTACTCCTCTCGTCGAATCAAGATCGAGTAATTTTGTACAGTATATTATAAAAGAATGTATATTCTTCCCATTTCCCTAATTATAACAATGATACTTCATATATAAAGTTCTCACCTAGTTCCCTCTCTCATCCAGTATCTTACTACACCAGGTTTGTCTTTCAGTGAAGGTAAATACGAAGGAGAGTCACTTGAGTCATCGTTGTAAACAATAGAACCAGATGCATCATTGGCAGTAGAGCCTGCGCTCAGGAAGATAGAAGAGGACATTCCCAATCTAGGCATGCGTGTAGCTAGATTTGCACTTTTACTCATCTTGTTGAATTTTTCCACTATTTTAATATTTGTCTGTTTATCTGAAGTTGACGTGAAAGTATAATCACGTGGTACATCAAAGATACCGCCATATTGGTTTGACCAATCAGCCTCGATACGATACTGGAAGGAATCCTTGAAAGTAGAAAAGTTTATTGCTACAGTTGTAAAACAAGAATCAAAATATTTATATCAAAGACTTTAGGGTTTTATATTGATATCAGTTACTCATATTAATTATTTTAATAATCCAAGAAAACGTTGATATAATCCAACAACATCACTACCATGCACTATTGTTATTATCATCATCATCATTTTCATTGCGATCATACTATAGAATCAGAATCATCATCATGATGATCACCATGATCATTATCAATTCATCATCTTTGTCGTTGACATATCATCATGATCATCATTATTATTGAAAACATCATTGCATTTATCATCATCGTCATCGTCGTCTTCATTGGCATTGCCATCATACTTTAGAATCAGAATAACCACCATCATCATCATGATCGTCATTATCAATTCATCATCTTTGTCGTCACATCATCATGATCATCATTATCATTGCAATCATCATTCCAATTATCATCATCATCATGACTTACTTGTGATATGTCAAAGTCTTTGATAGCATCAGCAACATCAAGAATCGAATAATCATTGTCTAGAGATGGTTGATCAACATTTCTTGATTTCACGTTATCAGCCGTCCATCCTTTGTGTGTTTTACTTGTTACTAACAACGTCCATCCACCACCACGACTTGTCAGATCACAGTATGTCTTGATAGGCCGTTTACCAGGCGCTTGGATCGTATACACACCATCTGATTATAACAAACAATATTAATAACTTTTGAGAAACGTTCTGAGCTCTTTAACAGACATTACGCGTTTTAAGCAAGGAATGTATCTATCAAGACTCAATTGAAACACTTGTCTACAGGTTTTGACTCTATTTAATTTTTGGCTTATTTATCTATAATTAATCAACACAGCCTATGGTGAAGGCAATTGAGGAATACACACATCAACAAACAATACCACAGGTTTTTTATCTACTTTTATCATTTATGTATAATCAACACAGCCTATGGTACACATCAACAAACAATACAACAGGTTCGAATCTGTTCGCACTGTTTTATACATGAACAGTTATTTGTAAAATTATAACGAAGAACAAGTTTACCTTTAACTGAAAGCCCCGCCTGATGTTGCCCAATTTGTATTTCCATGCAGGACCTTGGTAGCTGCCAAGTCCCTTCTCGCATCCAATACCAGATATGCTTGGGATCATCTATTTTTTTATAGATCCACGGTGCATTTTTGAAATGTTTGTTCGGACCAGCTAAAAGCATTATATAAATGGTTTAGAGTCTTGAAAAGGCATGTTTTTCAACGTCATAGTAGTCGTTAAGTAGTAGTCAATGGCCGATTCGGGGACAATTTGCCGTTGTGTTCAAAATTGGATTTCGCTACTGTATCACTTTTCTGTCACCACGGCTGGATCTTCCTAAGAACAATTTGCATAGGCTTTCAAAACGGAAATTCAAAAGTTATCTTTAAAAATGGTTCTTTAAAAATTGAAATTGGATTGCGTGACAGGAAATTTAACATAGGATTGCGTGACCAAAAATTCTGGGAAATGTCGTGACCTAAAATTCTAGGAAATTAGTGTGATCAAATTCTGGGAAATTAGTGTGATCAAATTTCGGTTAAAAATGGGAATCTAACCTAGGTACCTAACCCTAGGATCGAAAATGAAAACCTAACCTTTTATTCAATATTGGTGCGTTTATTCTGTGTTTTAATTTTAAGTTGAAGTGCGTTTACTTAGATTTTATAAAAACTTTTATTTATATATAGAAATGTCTTCGAAAAAGATACTTAAAGATATAGCACCTTATATAAATAATAATAAAATGTCTAATAATATTATGGATCAACCTATAGAAGAGATAAATGTGCCTATTTTAAAGCCTGTTAAACCAGCAAAAACGGTATATACAATGCAAAATACCAGTGGTAAAATTCAAACAAATCTGAATAAATTTGCAGATTGGATTCTATCATATGTACCACCAATTATTAAAAAACCAATAAATAATCGCCTTGAGGCTTTGAAAAATAAAATCCAAGATATTTACAATAAGAAAGAAAAACCGAAAATCAAAGATGTTATGAATGTGGAAGAAAAACCAAAAATTAGGGTGGTGAAATCCGCGTTAAAAGGGTTTCTAAAATCATATAGAATTGATGGAACTGATAAGACAGACCCAAAAACATTTCTAGCTGATAATAAACTGGATGTTATAGATTTCTTAAAACAACATGAAAAACCAATCAAGATGAAGCTTTTGTTAGAGGTTGAATTTTACAAGATGAATCAGAAAGATAAGGTGTATTCATACAGTTATTTTCATAGTAAGATAGAGATAATAACAGAAGCTACTAATACAGAAGATGTTTACAATAGACTAATTGAAAATATTTTAGAAAATGTAGGTAATTATCAAAACAAAGGTTCAGGTTGGATTTTTAATAAAATTAATCATCTAGATATTCACATTGATAAGTATAACCCTATAGCAGCTAAATCATACATACCATTACCTGAAAAACTAAAACAGAAAGAAGCTATTGTTAACCTTAATAATAAAGACAATGAATGTTTCAAATGGTCGGTTACAAGAGCAATATTTCCAACAAAAGTACATCCAGAAAGAATTACAAAACTTTTGAAAGAAAACTCTAAAAAACTATGCTGGGATGGACTTGAGTTTCCAGTACAAGTTGATAAGATTGGTATATTTGAAATGAATAATCCAGAATATGCTGTAAACGTATATGCTTATGATGAGAAGAAAGAGACTTACCCAATTAGAATTAGTGGAAATAACAATAGAGAAAAAACATTAGACCTTCTACTAATATCAAACGATAAGACAAATCATTATTGCTGGATCAAAAGTATGTCTCGGCTAATTAATTCTCAAACTAGTAAAAATGGACATAGTCGATATTATTGTGAAAGATGTTTGTTATCATTCAAAACACAAATATCATTGGACAACCACGTAGAATACTGTAAAAATCATGATGCTATAAAAATTAAACTACCAAAGAAAGGCACAATGCTAGCTTTCAAAAATTACAACCACTCTATGCGGGTCCCATTTGTCATCTACAGTGATTTTGAAGCATTTACAGAACCTATATCAACATGCCAACAAGAAGATAATAGTTCATTTACACAACAGTATCAGAAACATACTCCAAGCGGGTACTGCTATATGGTAGAATGTTATGATGACACACTGTACAAACCATCTATCCACAGATATACCAAGAAGTCGGATGATGAGGATATAGGTCAAAAATTTGTAGAATCAATAGAAAAGACAGTAAGAAGTATATATGCAAAGTACAATTATAACAAGAAGGTCAAAATGACTGCTAAGGATAATGAAAACTATAATAAGGCAACTCTTTGTCATATATGTTATAATGAATTAGCTGGTGATAAGGTTCTAGATCATGACCATCTTACAGGTAAATATCGTGGAGCCTCACACAATGAATGTAATTTGAACTATAAAATACCAAAGCATATACCAGTGATATTTCATAATTTATCAGGCTATGATTCACATTTATTCATCAAAAATCTTGGTGTCTCACAGGGTAAAATAGATTGTATTCCTAATAATGAAGAGAAATATATCAGTTTCAAAAAGGAGATAGTAGTGGATAAATTTACAAACAAGGATGGAAAAGAGTGTAGTGTAAAACGTGAGATTAGATTTATTGATAGTTTCAAGTTTATGAGTTCTAGTCTGGACTCATTAGTAAGCAATCTTCAAAAAGAACAATTCATAAATATGGCTATGTTCTATGAGGGTAAGAAGCTAGATTTGTTATTGAGAAAAGGAGTATACCCATATGATTATGTCAACTCATTGGATAAGTTGAATGAAACGTCATTACCACCAAAAGAAGAATTTTATAGCAAGCTTAACAACACCAACATATCAGATGAGGATTACAAACATGCACAGGAAGTATGGAAAACATTTGGAATAAAAACCATGCAGGAGTACCACAACCTATATCTTAATAGTGATGTCATTCTATTGGCAGACGTGTTTGAAACGTTCCGGGATGTGTGTATGGAGAATTATAAACTAGATCCAGCATGGTACTACACAGCACCAGGGCTTAGTTGGGACTCTATGCTGAAAAAGACAAATATTGAACTAGAGTTATTGAGTGATCCAGATATGACACTTATGATTGAATCAGGCATTCGTGGGGGTATTAGTATGATAAGCAAACGATATGCAAAAGCTAACAACAAATATATGAAATCATTCAATAAGAATCAAAAAGAAGTATTTATCAAATATCTAGATGCTAATAATCTCTATGGTTGGGCTATGTCTGAGAATCTACCAACACATGGTTTCAGATGGATGAACAAAAGTGAGGTTAAGAGGTGGGATAAACTTCCTTGTATTTTAGAAGTTGATCTAGATTATCCTGTTGAATTACATAAACTACATAACGAGTACCCACTAGCACCTGAACGATTAACGGTTAACAAGGTTGAGAAGCTTATACCAAATCTAGAGAATAAGACAAAATACGTGGTTCATCATGAGACCTTGAAATTATATATTAGTCTTGGAATGAAGCTAACCAAAATCCATAGAGGTATTACGTTTAATGAATCAAAATGGTTGGCACAATATATTAATCTTAACACAGAACTAAGAACTAATGGTAAGAATGATTTCGAGAAGGATTTCTTCAAACTTATGAACAACAGTGTATTCGGTAAGACAATGGAAAATATTCGAAACAGACAGGATATTAGACTGGTCACAAATGAGTCTCAAGCAGCGAAATTAATTAATAAACCAAACTATAAGAAACGAACAATATTCTCTGAAAATCTAGCAGCGATACATATGGGTAAGACAGAGCTTATGTTCAACAAACCTATATACGTTGGAATGTCAATTCTAGATATCTCAAAGAATCTGATGTATGACTTCCACTATAATTATATTAAACCAAAATATGCAAGCAAAGCACAACTACTATTCACAGACACCGATTCGTTAATGTATGAGATTGAAACAGATGATTTTTACAAAGACATTGAGAAAGATATCAAGGAAAAGTTTGATACAACCAATTATCCAGAAAATCATAAAGGGATTACCAGCCGTATTAACAAAAAAGTTATTGGAATGATGAAAGATGAAACGGCCGGTCAAGAAATAACAGAGTTTGTAGGTCTTAGAGCAAAACTATACGCATATAAAATAGATAATGAAAAAGTTGGAAAACGATGTAAGGGAGTCAAGAAGTCAGTAGTAGACAAAACCATTTCATTTGACGACTACAAAGAATGTTTATTTGAAGGAACGCAAGCTATTAGAAAAATGAATGTTATCCGTTCTCATAAACATCAAATATTCACAGAAACGGTAAACAAAGTTGCCCTAAGCCGAGATGATGACAAACGTAATATATGCGCCGACGACATCCATACAGATGCATACGGGTATAAAAATATTGATGAAAGAATATATGATCATGAAAAATACGAATTCATAAAACGTTATCAAGGTAGTATTGATCATTATGATAGGGTAGCTTTACAAGAAGTTCCTAAGCGTAAAAAAAAGTCAAGCAAATTATTTTAAAACACTATCAGGTGGTAACTCAGTATCTTCGGGTACAACTTGTAATTCTTCTCTGACGAAATTTCTTTTCGGTGCACCATCAGATAGGTAATATAATACAGGTTGATTAGTCGATACAACAGACCTTGTTATGTCATATATTTCTAATGACCATATAGGGTCTGTAGCTCTTTGATTACCACCTTCCAACTCACCTGGAGCATACAAATATCTAACTTTCACACCTTGAGGAAGACGGATTTCATCTAATCCAACAGGTCTTTTATACTTCACATGATTTTCACCTACTTCTTTTAATTTTATAGCATCAATCGGTGTTTTTCCAGTAATTCTTTTTACTCCACTGTTTATACTTCGTATGACAGCTGGCAGTCTTTCAACCCATTCACGGGATCTTTCATTTTGTTCCATTACCATTTCTTTACTGTACTGATAACTAAATAGCTTCTCTGCAATAGTTCGATTAGCGCGTTCGACTAATGCTTGGGCTCTATGATTATTAGCTTCAGATCTTTGTATCTTAACAGATTTGTTTTTCATTATTTTTGTAACATTACCCATGAATTCCGTGCCAGGATCTACAATAATTGTTTCAGGCCATTTCAAACGTCTGGAATATATATTTTCAATCCCTCTCGATACCTCTGATGAGTATTTAGACGTCAAAGGCTCCGCATCTATGTACCTACTGGCAATGTCGACAACCACAAGAGCATATTTGTATACCTTTCGTTTAACTGTGTCATGAGGTAGGAATAGTAAATCAGCTTGATGGGTATGATTTACTTTTTCAACATTCCAATGATATCTTGGGATATATTGTGGTTTAGGTAAATATATCTGCCATAATGCTTGTTTTTCCAACCACTTTTTCACAATAGCTTTATCAATATTTGTGGCACCAACTAGTTTATCAATAGCTTCATAACCTTTCCAATAGCCTTGTGGACTATAATAATGGTTTGATAATTTTCTGTTATCCATATATAATATATATAAAACAATAATATCTTATAACAGTATATATATGAGTCAATCTATTTCAGACGTACTTGATGTTAACAAAGAGTATAGAAGACCTTTTGGTCATAAGGGTGAAAAAACCCTTCACCGTATCACTTTCAATCCTTCATCATCACAACCTGGAGAAACATTATATATTCATTTACCTAAATTGAGTGAAAATGTTGTGTATGTACCTGGATCTATTGGTTTAACTTTCAATTTGAACCAACCTACAGATAAACATGCAAATAATCGACTAGTAAACAATATCAGTAGGAATATTATTTCGAGAATGAAAGTATCATATGGTGGGGAAACACTACAGGACACAAATAGAGTAGATCTACTTGAAACATATAAGGATATTTATTTAACAAAAGAGCATCGTGAAAATATGCTGATAGAAGGAATCTCATCTGTTAATATGCATAAATTACGGGCTTCAGCGGGTGATAAGGTGACAACAGATGCAAAAGAAGTGGCACTTGCGGGTGTTTACAGTACTAAATACAGAATGGCTATTAACCATCCAATTATTGATTCACATGGTGTGTTTTACGCAAAAGGGTTATCACATAATCTTTTATTTGAAGTTACATTGGCGGAAAGCAAGAATCTTGTAATCTCTAGTGACACATCAAAATCATATAGTTATAGCCTATCAAACATCGAACTTGAATATGAATGCATAAATAGTGATTTTCTTTCAAAGGAAGCTCTATCTACATACCAAGTTGGTAGAGGGTTTTATTTCGAAAATGTTCTATTGCATAAAACTTTGCAAATTACAAGAAATACAGATAGTGTGATAAATGAGCATATCAACATTCCTAGAAGGTCTATGAGCGGCATTCTTATGTTATTTGTAGAACCATATACTATTTGTACGAGAGATACAGAAAAATTTGTTTATCCTAATTTGACTGAATTAAATGTCAACATTGATGGGCTTCCAAATAAATTATTTTCCAAAGGTATGACAAAGACTGATTTCTGGACAGCTGCTATACGAAAATTTGGTCTTAGTGATAATGTTAAACAGAAGGATTTCTATTCAGATAAATTTTGTCTATGGATTGACCTTCGTTTGTATCCTGATGATGATATTCATGGTAACGGTCTTCATCTTAATAGCACCAAGGATGGTATTCAATTAGAGATAAAACGAGATACTACAGGTACTGGAAAGCTCAATTGTTATATTTATGTACTAGCTGATGCTATGATGGAAATTCAAGACTCCAATTTGAAATCAATTCTGTTTTAAAAAGTAGTATATAATATATATATATGGAAGAGTTAAAAGAGAAATTACCATTTCATTGTATCATAACAGGCCCTACAAATAGCGGTAAAACAGAATTTTTGATAAATCAATTAAGAACATGTTATAGATATATGTTTGAGTATATCATATTAGTTTGTCCTACATATGTGCATAATAAAACATACCAAGGATTTGCTAACAACGACCATAGGTTCATCGTTATATCACCAGACGCTAGCAATGTGGATGAAATTAATGATATTTTATCAGATGTCATAGAAGTGTTTTCCGGTTATAATACATTAGTCATTCTAGACGATTGCGCATTCAGTAAAGATCTCAAGCAGCGGTCAAATCAATTTATTAATTTAGCATTTAGTGGAAGACATGAAAATATATCAGTATGGGTTTTAACACAACAGTTAACAGCAATTTCAAAACCGTTTAGGGAGAATGTAGGTTGTATCATTAGTTTCTTCACACCGAATAGGATATCAAATCAGACACTGTTTGATGAATATGGTGGAGAGTTAGACAATGAGCATAAAAAACATTTTATGAAAATACTAAAATCGGAAAAGTATGCTAGGATTTGCTTCTGCCTACGTCACCCATTTCATACATATGTGGAGATACCTGGAATGATATAAATAAATAAATATATATACTATATAATAAGATGGAATCAATCCTAGATCAATATGCTGATGATAAATTAGAAACAATACCAGAAGAACCAATTGTAATGGACAAGAAACCGATTAAAAAGAGAAAATTGGTTAATAAAGATGATAATAACACAGATATAGAAGAGAAACGAGAACAATTATCTATTTTAGCAGTTCTTGGTACAATAGATACATATACAGGTAATAATATGAGCCTAGGAGATATTAAGAGATTACCATCAAAAGACGTTGAAAAATATCATAATCGATATCAAGTAACAATGGGTAATCAAGTAACAAGTGGATTAGTTGATACAGCTTTGGAAACAGGTGTCGAATTACTAAGTTATGCGATACCTATTGATGATAAGAAAGATCTCTGTAATGATTTGAAAAAAAATGAACTGGTTAAACAAGAATTGAATAATGCAGCTGGATATGTTGTTTTAAAAGGTGGTAGATTCGTGGCCCTAGCAAGCGGACTACTTCAAATAGCGAAACATATTGATTTTAAAATAGAAATTGAAAAAATTGAAAAAAATGACGAGTCAGTTGATGAAATGGATAAATATATTCATGACACTGTTGATCAGACTCTTGAGTTGTCTTGATAATCTCTTGAGCACTCTTGAGCAGTTGTTGAGCAGTTGTTGAGTAGTTGTTGAGCAGTTGTTGAGCAGTTGTTGAGCAGTTGTTGAGCAGTTGTTGAGCAGTTGTTGAGCATCTCTTGAGTACTCTTGAGTAGTTGTTGAGCAGTTGTTGAGCAACTCTTGAGCAGAATTATAAATCTCTTGAGCAGAATTATAAATCTCTTGAGCATAAAAATATATAAATATTAAATATGTTATATATTTATAATGACTGAAACTGATAGCACACAAGTTGATCAAATCACAAGAGAACCAGAACAAAAGATAGAACGTGTTAAGAACCCTAAAAAAGTAGCAGCTGGGAAACGATTAGCTGAATATCATAAGAAGGCTAAACAAGCTCTCAAACAAGAGAAAGAACATGAAAATAATGAGGTTATTGAAGAAGATAATGCTAATTCAAAATGGTTGCCGGAAATTTCACTAACAACTGGATTAACTATTATTGGTATAGGGTTAACTGTCTTTGATCTATACCTAAGATATAAAAATAAGAATAATATTGAAGCAAAACCACAACATATCAAAGATGTACCAAAGACATCTGAGACATCATCATCTGTAGTATCTAAACAGGATATATCTAAGATACCTGTACCTAAGAGAATTGGTATGGAATAAAAAAATATAAATAAACGTTTATTAATATATAGTATAAATGAATATTAAAAAGTTTAATAATAATGATCTTGGTTTATCTGTTGATACTTTTATTGATAACAAACAGAATATTTATTTCAAAGGGAAAGATGTAGCATCTGCATTAGGCTATTCAAATACTAAAAAAGCTCTAGTAAATCACGTGCCTGATAAAAATAAGATAGAATACCAAAATATGAATGGAGTCGTGAAACAGGATCCCTTTTACAAAGGGGTCCCAAAATGGGACCCCTTTATAAACATTCACCCTCATACGATTTTTATAACAGAAAGTGGGTTATATAGATTAGTTATGAAATCAAATATGCCTATTGCTGAAAAGTTTCAAGATTGGGTTGTAGAAGATGTGATACCAACAATTAGAAAATATGGATATTATAGAATGTTTAACAATTCTAATACATTAATGTTTAAAATGGAGGATGAATATGACCTACATACAAAGGTGGTGCAATATATTAGAAGGTTTTACCCTAAGTGCTTACTGATAGCTGGATTAGGCGAGCTTCAATACACATCCACCAAAAGAATTGATTCTTATAAAAAGGGTTATCAAAAAGGCCAACCAGATCTTATAATTACTAATCTCCATAAATATTATAATGGGTTCTGTATTGAGTTTAAGACACCAAAAGACAATGGTATAGTATCCAAAGCTCAAAAAGATTTATTAGATGAATATAAGTATAACGGTTTTAAGGTGATGATTAGTAATGATTATGATTTGATTATTAGGGAGGTTAATAGTTATATGTGTGATGTTCGAATTAAATGTATATATTGTTGTGGTAAATTCAAATCAAATACAACTCTTAGAAATCATATTACTGGGTTCCATAGAATAAAGATATAAAAATAAAATTGTATAATAATATTATAACATGTCAAATCAAACAGAAAACAAAGTTGTTAAAACCGTTATGGATGCTGCTGTCATCGTAGGGATTGCTAGTGGAATCGGCTATGTTGGTAAGAAAATTCTAAAGGAACCATTCATCAATGACCCAAGTAGCTCTCTACCAAACTATGGTAAATGGGTGGTTGTTCTAGCCGGTTCTATCTATCTGAAGGAATATCTTGAAGCCAAAAAGATTCTTCCATCATCTATGTAAATGTATTAAAAAAATATTAATATATAATATAATATAATGGTGTCAATTGCAGTCACAATGGTATTAGGAGCTGTTCTTAACGCAACAGCTTTTACCGGGTCTATGTACCTAGCTAAATCATTGGATAAAAATCATGGAGATGATGAGAAAATAAGACATGATAAGGCTCTTGAAGCATATCAACAAGCTATGGGTGATTTTGAAAAGAAGAGGCAAGCATATCAGGATTGGTTAACTAAAGAATATACAGACAAGAAATTAGCGGATGAAAACTTAGATAGTACAGACCAAGCATTTGTTTTGTATAAGAAAGCTCATCCTAATTTGAGTTTTAATAATCAAGAACCGCAGTTTTCAGATTACTATAAAAAAACTAAAAAGCAAAAGCAATATGAAATGGTTTATGTCGGAGGTGGAATGCTAGCTGGTGGATATTTGGCATCTAAATTTATATGAAAATATGTTAATCATCGATAAGTATATGATAGGTGTTTATATCTGATAAACTATGTATTCATAAAAAGATCTAAAAACTATTTATTATTATAACATATAATACTAAATGGAAGGTGGAGATTTTGATCCATTAGGTGAAGGGAGTGTTGATATTAATGAACCGATTACTGATGATGAGTTAGCTGGACTTATACCGAAGCAAAAAGAAACAGAGCAAACATGGTGGGAAAGAACTAAAGTAAGGTTTAATAAAAGAGGTATAACAAGAGAACGTGGATATAGATTGTTTGAAAATGCTAGTGAAAGTAATGATAATTGGAATAAAAGTATAAGAGAAGAAATAGAAATAGAAGATTTATCAAAAAAAAAGAATTATTTAAATGTTGAAGAAGCAAAAGATATTATAGAAGAAAAATATCCTGAATGGGATGTAAATAATTCTAAATTTTTATACAATATTGATAAGGATGGTAATGTATTTATTTCACTAAATAAATTTAACGCAAAGAAATACTATCTCAATGATTTAAGTCAAGCTCCTAAAACAATTACTGATAATTTAGGTTGGAGTAGAGAGCATATTTATATGTATAATAAAACTAAAGATAATCTCGATATATATTATCCAGAAAATACTGTTAGTAGAGAAAATGGTTTTGATATTAGAGAAAATGAATCTGGTGTTATTGAAGTTTATGACTCTGATAAAAGTAAATGGTATCGAATATCAACAAAAGTTGGTGATGAAACTGGAAGTCTTATTGGTAGACAAACTAATAAAATTAAGACAGCTCTAGGTAAGTCAGCAAGGGTACTTTTAAAAGAGAATATACAAGAACATACTGAAACTGATAAAAAATTAGTCACATTAAACCCAGAAGTTGTAGTTATTAATGAGAAAATAGAATCAGACACACAAAGCATAAATTCTAATAATGATAAAATTAGTGAATTAGAAACAGAATTGTATACTGGTTCACAAAGGGAAAAAGATGCTGTTAAAGTACATAGAGATGTTTTAATCGCTCAAAGAAATAGCTTAGAAGATAAAATACATGAACTAGAAAACAAAAACGAAC
Organism: Metridium senile; assembly: GCA_949775045.1. Classification (NCBI taxonomy): domain Eukaryota; kingdom Metazoa; phylum Cnidaria; class Anthozoa; order Actiniaria; family Metridiidae; genus Metridium; species Metridium senile. Next base: position 5,108,014 of record OX459101.1, on the reverse strand, counting down.
TAATAGAAGAAAAATTACCTTTGAAAGAACGTGTAAAACTTATTTTTAAAAAGTACGGCTTTACAGCTACAGCTATTATTACATCTGTTGGAGTTATTATTGGTGTGATTGTTTCTAGTCTAAAATCAGGATTAAGCAGTGTAGCAACCGGTGTTGGAAATGGTTTGAAGTCACTTGGGAAAAAATTGGGTAATATTCTACCAGGTATGGTTGGTGCTATAGCCTCTTTTATTTTCAGAACTGCAGGCCAAGTGGTAGGTTTCCTTGCTAAAAACGCATGGCTTCTTATTGTTGGTTTGGTATTGTATGTTGTTGAAAGGTATAAAAACAAAAAATGATTATATATTATAATGGTGATCTTGTATATTGAAAAAACAAAAGCTGATGAAACGATTTGGTTGAAAAATCCTATAACAAATTGTAAAAAAATTACACTAAATTATTGCAATTTTGTTAATCAATTATACAACCTTGAAAAAGAAGGAACAATTTCAGATGGTCAAGGTAATGTTTTGATTCGTATTCCTAAGGGATATTATACCCTTCCTTCGTTTAAAAGTGCGCTTGATAAAGCAGTTTCTATTGGTAAGAAACCAGTTTCCATAAGCGAATCCGTTCTTACTCCAAATGTTAATATTGTATTAAACGATAGCTTAGCAAAATTATTAAAACTTGATCCAGATCTTAAAAAAGATTCTAAAAATGGTATAAATATTGTTAGAGCTTGTGAATTCGTATACATACATTGTAGTTTGGTTGATCCTAAGCAAGTGTTATTCAATAATAATTATTCCCAATTATTAGCATATGTTGATTTGGGTAGTTATAATGATAGAATAAAGTATGAGCCTTTTAATACTTTGTACACACCAATAAATGATGATTATATCAATAGTATTTGGCTATGGGCGACTGATTATAATAACAAAATTATTCATTCTGGGATATATCCAATGAAAATAGTAATAGAAATTATATAAAAATAAAATAGTAATTATAATTATATAATGACAGATTATGACACACTTTATCCTGAGTTGCCAAAAGATAATAGTGGCGATGGTGAAAACTTCAGATTACGTAAGGTAAATGAGGTTATGTCTAAACTAGAGTCAGAAGTCAAACATTATGAAAACGTTAGGAAAAAATATGCTAAGACACGTGGAATCTTTCATAAAACAGCAGTCGTAAGTGGAATCTTTTCCGTACTTTTTACTGGTTCTGGTGTAACTACAACCTTAACAGGACCTGGAGCTATTGTTGGCATTCCTCTATCATGTGTTGGTGGTATTTTAGGGTTGATATCATCTAGTTGTACGATTATAACCAAAAAACTGACTAAGAAGGTTGCAAAACATGAAAATACTATTCAGCTTGGAAGAGCAAAACAAAATAGTATATATGATTTGGTATCAAAAGCCTTATCTGATAACAAGATTGATGAGAAAGAATTTGAACTAATTATGGGTGAGTTACAAAAGTATCAAACGTTGAAGAGTGATATTAGATCTGCACGAAATAATGAGTTTTTAAAAAAGACCCCAGACCTCGATATCAAAAAAATAAGAGAGGAGTTGAGAAAGGAAATTGTGGATCAACTAATAAATCAAAAGAAGTAAGCATTTCATTTGAGAAAACTCCGATGGGTGGATTTACGTATAGAGTACGATATGAAAAAAACAAATATTAATCTTATAAACGTATAAAAGTTAATCTCATATTATATAATATAATATGAAATTTATTGATTTCCAACAAAAATACCCAAATTATAACACTAATCGTTTTACTAATGTGAATGGTAAAGTTCGGTTTATTTTCAATGGAGATGATTATGATCCTTTTGATGAAGATGGTAATTTAGTGAAAACCTTTTACAAATTTCCTAGTTGGAATGGTCACACATATACACCAGAAAATATTCACGATTTTCTTGGATCTAAATTTCCAAAAGCTGTTATGCTTACTAATACAAAGTACCCAGTTCCAGCTGTTCATCTTACAGATAACCCGTCTGATATTAAAAAATTATTAACCACACTAAAAATATTTGTAACTCCAAGTGAAAGTTTTTCTTCTACTATTAACAATATTTTTGAAGTAACACCTCCAACTATAAAAAATACATCTGATTGGACTATATGGATGGAAGATCCGAATTTTAAAAATTGGTCTCAGCAGTTGAATTTTGCTGTCTGGTGTGCTACGTCTGGTTGTGGGATTTCGTTTAACCTTATTGAACCCGATACTCAAATAGCATCTATATTAAGGTTCCACGTTATTTTCACGATAAGATCAGTTCTAAAAGCCCTCCAGGTTATATTACCATGGGATAATAACTTTGTTTGGGATGGTACTCAATATAATAAGGGCGCTTTAATAAAGTTGTGTAACGAGTTTGGTATTAATTCCTCAAACCCTGATTTCCGGTTTATGGGTAAATCTACAAACTCTGATGTGTTTGGGTTTCATTATACTAGCCCGTACAAGGATTCACTAACCGGATATTACAAGTCAACACACAAGGATAGAAGTCAATATAATTGGTTTATACCACAAAATGGTGTTGGTATAACAAAAGCAGGTTTGTCACGAATAAATCAAAGTATAGAAGCGTTTGTTTATTGTGTTCTAGGCGCTCAAGTACAAACACGATCATCAATTATAGGCGATTCAGGGGCTGCTACAGAAACGCAAGAAGTATTTCTAAAGCTGTTTGAAAGTTCAATAATTGAGAAGGATATTTCAAAAAGTATACAACGATACCAATTTGCAATTCAGAACGCTAGAGTAAAGCTTGATTTAGCAATATCCCCTGGTTGTTGGTTGTTACCATCTATGTTAATTATAAATACAGAATCAACTGTTGGTTATAATAATAAGCTACAGAGAGCAACGGTTGATATGAAATTTGGTGTCAATAATATTAATAATGAAACTAAATCTACTAGTAGTAAGCACAATATGGGTGATTCAAAAGTTAAATTACCACATCATAAACCAAATAAACCAGAAATCATTGATAAAAAAGATAGTACAGACCATTTTAATAAACCAATTATAAAACCTTTACCAACATCTAAAACACATGATACTAATCTAGCTGTTATTACTGTTGGTGTGTCTGGTCTAGTTTGGTATATGTTTCGATAGATGCAACCAACACTGGTGTTCCGGTCTTGTGGCCTTTAAAGTTCTTAAAATTACATAATTGATTTATAAAAGCAATTATGTAAGAATATATTTATTTCTATGAAATTCATACTGATTAATCTATGATATTATAGCCGCTTTTTTCCTCTTAGGATGTTTGTTAGCAGATTTTTTATAATTTTCTGGCAATTCTTCTTTTGAAATATAGTTGAATTTATATTTACAATTATCTTTCTTTGATATACCATTTTTAACATTATTCAAACCTTCACAAATCATTTTTACTATTCCTGCGTTAATACCTAAATGTTGATTCACACTGTATAGACTATTATAAAATGTTTCTTCATTTGTTTTTGTGTTAATAGCTTTCACACATTTTCTATTTTGATGGTTTTTAGCAGTGAATGAATAATCTCTATCTTGAGCTGATTTTTTACAATTCTGTTGTTGTGTTACTAGTTGTAAATTGCACAGTCTATTATCATATTTGATTTTCGGTTTTTCTTTCAATTTCATTACCATCTTATTGAAAATATCTTGGTTTTTATTTTTCAAATCCTCAAGGCGATTATTTATTGGTTTTTTAATATTTGGTGGTACATATGATAGAATCCAATCTGCAAATTTATTCAGATTTGTTTGAATTTTAACATTGGTATTTTGAATTGTATAAATATTATTAGACATTTTATTATTATTTATATAAGGTGCTATATCTTTAAGTATCTTTTTCGAAGACATTTCTATATATAAATAAAAGTTTTTATAAAATCTAAGTAAACGCACTTCAACTTAAAATTAAAACACAGAATAAACGCACCAATATTGAATAAAAGGTTAGGTTTTCATTTTCGATCCTAGGGTTAGGTACCTAGGTTAGATTCCCATTTTTAACCGAAATTTGATCACACTAATTTCCCAGAATTTGATCACACTAATTTCCTAGAATTTTAGGTCACGACATTTCCCAGAATTTTTGGTCACGCAATCCTATGTTAAATTTCCTGTCACGCAATCCAATTTCAATTTTTAAAGAACCATTTTTAAAGATAACTTTTGAATTTCCGTTTTGAAAGCCTATGCAAATTGTTCTTAGGAAGATCCAGCCGTGGTGACAGAAAAGTGATACAGTAGCGAAATCCAATTTTGAACACAACGGCAAATTGTCCCCGAATCGGCCATTGACTACTACTCGTTATCATTATCAACGTTAACATAATCGACTTTATCATCATATTAATAACAACAATCATCATCATCATCGTATTCACCATAAGCGCTCATCCTATACCACTAATTATAATGTCACTATTTTGATCATCATCATCATCATCATCACAATTACTATGATCACCATGCATCATTGTCATCGTCATCGTCATCGGCATCATTATTATTTTCATATTACCATTATAGTTATCATCATTTTCACTATCATTATCAGCATCATCATTATCAGCATCATCATTATCAGCATCATCATTATCAGCATCATATTATCATTATCATTGTACTAAAATGTACATAAGACTGAAATGCTAATAAATTGGAAATCTTTTTTTAATCTTAGATCAAGTATTTTTAAATTTTTAAATAAGATTTTAGTCTCGGAAGACTGTCTGATATCATATAGTAATTATAAGTCTGAGAAAACATTTGTTTTCTCTTGCTAGTATAATTATAAGTACTCGTATGATTGCATGTGGTATTATAATTATAGTTTTTATTCTACAAAATATATTTATAGATGGATTTTGCAATACGTTTTTTTCATCGCTGAGGATGCAAGTATTTTTATTTGTAAATAATGCTCAGCTTTTGTAGAAATTGTATAGTTTTCTTGTAAATTAGGGAACATTTCAGAAGAAAACTGAAACAAGCATCCCTACTCCTTAATTGTATCCTATTTTATTTATTTATTAGGCTTCCAACAACTCAGTTGGGAGAGCTAGACAGGTGATAGTTATCTACTAGGATAGTCTCCTGCATCGAGGCCTTTGAACAGCTCTATAAGATTTTGTAATAGTTAAAAGCAGAGTTAAAAGTTGATATTAAGATTTTAAATCAACAATAATGTTTTCCTTTTGTAGTAATTATTTTCTTTTGTTATACATGAAAGAACATTTCAAAAGAAACGCCACTACTGAAGCTTCCCATTAAAATATGTCCCTCCCTCTCCCCCGTATCGAGGATTTTCAACAGCTCTATAAACACGTGTAATAGTTCAATTTTATAACAAAGTCTAAACTTATTAATAGTTAAAAGTTGATATTAAAATTTTAGATCAACAATATTATGTACCTTTTGTTGTAACTATTTTCTTTTGTTGTAAACGAAAGAACATTTCAAAAGAAACGCCACTACTGAAGCTTCCATTAAAATATACCCGCCCCCAATTTAGCTATTTCGATAAAGTTGATAATAGTACGTTCTATTTGCGCATATTTGCTACAAAATTGTTTGATTTCGATTGAATAAAGCAATTTTCTTACTAACTTACTTACTTACTTACTTACTTACTTACTTACTTACTTACTTACTCACTCACTCACTCACTTACTTACTTACTTACTTACTTACTTACTTACTAAATTTTGTATACGTAACGAACTTTAATGATTTGTATTTTACAATTGTGTGAAATGATATATTATCATTAATATACAAGGCCAAATACTGTATATAACTTTCCTCTCTGAAACGTTCAGCCCATGCAAGCGTTAGCATGCCAAAGACACAGTGTACAGGCCGCTAATGCATTAACCGTCGCAAAAAATTGTCTAAATGTGCCCTCAAAACGTCATGTTATTAACTGCTATTATATAGCTATTCACAAACCTTTTGATGTGAAGGTTAGGCACCAAAGTACCACCAAATGTACAACCACGGCCTTCATCGCCAAACTGATATGAACTGAGTCAAACAATAATAACAGTAATAGTTAAAAGCAGAGTTAAAAGTTGATATTAAGATTTTAAATCAACAATAATGTTTTCCTTTTGTAGTAATTAATTTCTTTTGTTATACATGAAAGAACATTTCAAAAGAAACGCCACTACTGAAGCTTCCCAATTAAAATATGTCCCTCCCTCTCCCCCGTATCGAGGATTTTCAACAGCTCTATAAACACGTGTAATAGTTAAAGTGCACCTGAAGCCCTTCGTGATATTTTGCAAATCTGTTGTTAGTACATGAGGTGTATAATAAGTCTACTTAATATTTTTTTATGTCGACCCCTCCTTTCTGAGATATGAACATTTGAAATCTGAAAATGCAAATGAGGTGACGTCATCCCAGGAATTTGTCAAAGTTTTGTTTCAAAGCTGACAGCAAGTTTGTTTTTGTAAAGAAGTAAAAACGTTAATGGTAGTGTAAATATTAGTAATACAGATATTGAGCTTTAAAAAATTGCTATAATTATTTCCAGAGAACTTTTGTATATTTAATGAGGCCTGGGTAGACGTCACTTCATTTGCATTTTTTAGATTTCAAATGCTTATATCTCAGAAAGGAGATGTCGACATCAAGAAAAATTAAGTACACTTACTATACACCTCATGTCAAACAGATTTGCAAAATATCATGAAGGGCGTCAGGTGCACTTTAAAAGTTGATATTAAAATTTTAGATCAACAATATTATGTACCTTTTGTTGTAACTATTTTCTTTTGTTGTAAACGAAAGAACATTTCAAAAGAAACGCTACTACTGAAGCTTCCCATTAAGATATACCCGCCCCCAATTCAGCTATTTCGATAAAGTTGATAATAGTATGTCCTATTTGCGCATATTTGCTACAAAATTGCTTGCTTGCTTGCTTGCTTGCTTGCTTGCTTGCTTGCTTGCTTGCTTGCTTGCTTGCTTGCTTGCTTGCTTGCTTGCTTGCTTGCTTGCTTGCTTGCTTGCTTGCTTGCTTGCTTGCTTGCTTGCTTGCTTGCTTGCTTGCTAAACATACAATCTGACTCTATCCGAGCAAAACTATTTTGAACAATAGTCTACAAATCCCAGGAGGTTAATTTTATTCAAATTTGTACTTATTTATCGTTCACTTGCAATAAATATTTACTAGTCTTGAAAATGACGCCCGATGGCGTCGAAACGTCGAGTAAAAACATTGTCGTTTTAAATTTTATTATGAAAACTACAAAAAACAAACATCTCATATATAAATAAATAACAATAAACCTGCCCTGAAAGACTAGGATTTTTCAATTGTATAAATCGAGTGACGCTTAGTTAGTCTACCTATAGGAATTACCATTTATAGCTTAGGGGCTGGTTCTCTCCTCCCTTCGGACGAGCTGGGTGTGGGGAACAGAGAGCGCGTGAGTTTTTTCTTTTTTTTAATTTTTTCTTTTCTTTTTCTGATAAAAACAGCCTTTCTCATTCGAAACGTTTACAAACTAAAATTATTTAACTTTTACATCCCATGTTGTAGATATTTATTTATGATCCAACACCTTCTACGAGACGCACAATAGCCGTTTCTTCTAGACTCCTTCCGCAAAAACTCGTTTCTCCATTTAATAACCAAAAGCATTATGGGTAATTATGCAAATTTTCGACAGCACATGGACCAGATCCCAATTCTTTACATATTTTTTATAAGTGCTCAGTCGCGCGCTCCAACCGGACAAAAATTGCACCGATTGCCTTCTTTACAAGTCGAAACTCAATAAAATTGCCTTGGTTGGTTTTGGTATCTACTATTGGCAGGTAGGGAATTCCATGTTTTTGCCCCGTTGTAGCGAAACGAAGATTCAAAATTTTGCGAAGATTGGTACTTAGCAGTTCTTGCTAACGGTAAGCGAAGCTGCAGATCTTTGCTACTAGTATTGTAATCAGTGGAATTGACTAGAAAACTGGAACTGCTCATTTAACAGGTATATGACCGGGCTAGACTATTTAGGCATTTGTATACCAGCATACAATTCTACGGAAAATTTCTGTCAAAAGGATGAGGAGAAAGTAAGATTTAATTCATTTTGTCTATTTTTTTCCCCTGCCTTCAATGATTGCAGCAGCGCGCCTCTGTAACCTGTCTAGGTACTCTTTCCTAGTGTTTATACTGCATCCATGCATTTCAAACGCAAGAGCAATAATCAACAAGTGGAAGTATCATTGACAATATGTTTCACATATACAAAATTACAAAAATGACAACTGGTCTTCTCGTAATACTATTTATTAAGTATCATTGAGTATTAAATACAAAGTGATTAGTCTTACGTGCCATCCGAAGCATAAAACAAGCACCCCCTACAACGTGTGGGTTGTCTTGGATGAAACTCGCTTGCAATGCGATATCACATTGAATGCGCGAGTTGACCCTACTCCCCACTGGGAATAAGAACAGTCAGAATAAAAAACATTAAAACCATGAAATAGAAACAGAAAATCTTTACTTACAAATATAGTTTCACATCATTTCTATTATTTCAATCACATTATTTGACTGAATATTTGGGTTTGTTTATCTTAGCCTGCGTAACAAGCGTTTCTTTTGGGGGGAACTGGAGAAAGTTGTTTTGTAGCCTGCGTTGCCGGCGGTCTGCGGTTTCGGGAGAGAAGAGAGGGAAAGACCGCCTGCCCGAAAACCCTAGGATACCGGACCGCCCGGTGATATGTGGACAAAACAAACTTTTTGCCGGGCTCTCAAATATCCAATTCTTCGATTCAAACATTAAATTATTCTGCAAACATTCACTCCTTCGATTCAAATTCAAACATATAATTATTCTATTCAAACATTCAATCCTTCGATTCAAATTCAAACATCTACTTCTTCGATTCAAACATTCAATTCTTCAATTCAAACATTCAATAATTCGATTCAATTATTCGGTCCAAACATTCACTAGGCTCAGATTTCAGCCGTTGGGGTTTCGTGCGCCCGCGATACTCTCCCTACTAACGGCTGGGCGCATCGGCTTCGAAACGTGTCGCGCATGTCCGTGACGTAATTATGCTAATAGCATAAAAAAACGGAAACGGAAATAAAATTTGTTGAAATGTAAGCTAATGTAAATAAACTTTCCAACGGCCTGATTGTCAAAAGGTCTTTTATTAAAATTTGTAAATGATTCGAATTCAATTCGAAACAACTATTAGCAAAACCTGCATATCATTTAGCAATTCCATTGGGTATGTTATTTGTCAAAAGAACGATCGAGACAAATCAGCGCAAAAGCTATTTCAATGGTAAACGTTTTGTTTATTCCAAGTATATAGTCCATTTTTAAGTAAAATTACAGCTAGAGTCGTTTCGATACACATTGTTGACTCGTTAAGAGAGCCGCTTGAGTATATGCTACAACCGCGCATAATAAACCAGTTTTAATTTTGAAAGTAAACATTTTGGATTTAAATGTAGTTATTCAAAGAATATAGCTGTGTATTTAAGGTTTATCGAGAAAAAATTCAAGCAATAAAGACGATGATTACAGCTAGAGTCGTTTCGATACACATTAGTCACATTGTTGACTCGTTTAGAGAGCCGCTTGAGTATATGCTACAACCGCGCATAATAAACCAGTTTTAATTTTGAAAGTAAACATTTTGGATTTAAATGTAGTTATTCAAAGAATATAGCTGTGTATTTAAGGTTTATCGAGAAAAAATTCAAGCAATAAAGACGATGATTACAGCTAGAGTCGTTTCGATACACATTAGTCACATTGTTGACTCGTTTAGAGAGCCGCTTGAGTATATGTTACAACCGCGCATAATAAACCAGTTTTAATTTTGAAAGTAAACATTTTGGATTTAAATGTAGTTATTCAAAGAATATAGCTGTGTATTTAAGGTTTATCGAGAAAAAATTCAAGCAATAAAGACGATGATTACAGCTAGAGTCGTTTCGATACACATTAGTCACATTGTTGACTCGTTTAGAGAGCCGCTGGAGTATATGTTACAACCGCGCATAATAAACCAGTTTTAATTTTGAAAGTAAACATTTTGGATTTAAATGTAGTTATTCAAAGAATATAGCTGTTTATTTAAGGTTTATCGAGAAAAAATTCAAGCAATAAAGACGATGATTACAGCTAGAGTCGTTTCGATACACATTAGTCACATTGTTGACTCGTTTAGAGAGCCGCTTGAGTATATGTTACAACCGCGCATAATAAACCAGTTTTAATTTTGAAAGTAAACATTTTGGATTTAAATGTAGTTATTCTAAGAATATAGCTGTGTATTTTAGGTTTATTGAGAAAAAAAATCAAGTATTAAATAAAGACGATAATTACGAGTTTCGATACAAATGACAACTTACAATCACCGCCGTAATTTAAAATGAAAACTTCGTAGTTGTTTAGCATATTACTCATTCGCCATCCTCTTCTTGGCCTATCAAGGCAGTCTTAATGTCTTTGGATGTTAATAAGTTCTCTTGGTCTCTCATGAGAGAAACCAAAGGTAAAATAACCAAAACAATGGATCCTTCCATGGTGGAAAATAAGCGGCGCTGTTTGGAAAATCAATGATTTTCCTGAGCCAGTCGGTAGATAACACAGCACAAAAAATGAGATTTACGATTGATTAAAGTTTGCGTTTTGTTAGATTAAATAACCCTTTAAGCAGATTTACGAGAACTTTACAAAATGTAAAGTTCAGCTTTACGCATCATTTACATTGATTCGTAAAGCAGACGTAATGAGACTCTTTAGCCGCTAGCTTTATGCGATGTGTAAAGGGGCTTATTGCTTTGGAATAAGACTCCTTTACGCAGCGTTTTCTTAGCTTAAACTTTTTGATTACGTTTGATTTACGCTGGATTTAAGAGCGTATTGCTTTGGAATAAGACCGCTTTACATAGCTTTTTTTTAGCTTAAACGTTTTGATTACGTTCGATTTACGCTGGATTTAGGAACGTATTGCTCTGGAATAAGACCGGAATACACCGCATTTTCATAGCTTAGACTATTTAAGTACGTTCGAATTACGCTTGATTTATGCACACGTGCACATTTCCATGCAGAACTATTCAAACTATATACAACCTTACTGTAATACACTAGAGTGTAAGATCATATAGAATAAATCATTCACATAAAAGAAGTAGAGACAAATCTTTCTAAAGGTTTTTAATTAAATATTAAACAATATTATATATAATACAGTATAATATCATTTAAGTAATATTATATCATAATTATTACAACAGTATAAGAACTTGAATGGCATCAAAGGTAATAGTGTTTTAATGTCTGTTTAAACTTCATTACAGTTCAAAACTCGTTCGATTCTATTCATTGCCGTTGCATGGTATAAAAGTTCCGCCAAAAAGTAGCTTTGTTTTATGTCCAGTAATTGTATGTTTCACCAGGATTTGCTTCGTATTTATAAAATATAACCTGAGTTAGTCGCTGAGATGATATTTGAATGTTATAATACCAATTTAAAAGCAATTCAACTAGATGTATTTTGCTCTAATAACATGATTGTTTAGATGCCCGGGTTTGATGGCACAAACTATTGCTTGTTTTATCAACTGTTTGCTATTAGTATTGCTTTTTCTCGCTTAAATACTTGTGAACAACAACAACAAAAATTACTTGATTTTGCACACTACAAAACTTATCAACTTTCATTATATCACAATTGTATTTTCAAGAGCTTGCTTCAAAGAAATACAAAGGAATTTATTTCCTTACAAGCATTATAATTTACTACTTTGAGTTGAAATACATATTACGAAATAATATTATCAATAACACAAATAACATATACACTGTCTACACAGCCATAGTAAATTGACACAAACTATAAACATTAAACACGGTTCAAAAGAGAGAAAAAACAATACTAATAGCAAACAGTTGATACTGAAAACATAGAGTTTGTGCCATCAAACCCGGGCATCTAAACGATCATGTTATTAGAGCAAAATACATCTAGCTAAATCGTTTTTAAATTGGTATTATAACATTCAAATATCATCTCAGCGACTAACCCATGTCTTATACAAGTTATATGTTATAAATACGAAGCAAATCCTGGTGAAACATACAATTACTGGACATAAAACAAAGCTACTTTTTGGCGGAACTTTTATACCAAGCAACGGCAATGAATAGAATCGAACGAGTTTTGAACTGTAATCAAGTCTAAACAGACATTAAAACACTATAAACAAGTAATATAAACCTTCTATTAATCAGTCTTCTATTAACCAATCTTGTTTGGTATGTGATCTAGTGATTCATCTAAGTACCGTCCAGTTTTAACTTTGTCTTTCGCTTCGGTGTCTTGTTCTCCTTGTAATCAGCTTTGAGTGTTCATAATCCTTCCATTACAGCGCTTAAATCATACATATAGCTCTTTCCTTTTGACTCTTCTTATACTAAACAACTTCTGTATAGGACTATTGATAATTATAAGGACTAAATGTGCTTATTTAGAATGTAAAACGAATCTTTATCAAGCGCCTAAAATCTGTTGTTGTCTAACGCTTACCCACGCGGAATATGTCGTTAGAGCGTGACGTGATTATTCAAATTTGGCGCAAATTGAAATACTCGCACGTGATTGGTCAATGGACTTTCACCTACAAAATACTGATATCCTATTGGTAGATTGATCTAGCCCACAAATGGTAAGAATTTTATTTAAACCATTCTGTCAAGCTGTAAGAGTAAAGAATCGACATTGTATGTTTGGTGTTAAAAAAAACCATATTTGTTTGAAGTTGTGATTTTAATTTTGATTTTAATTTTTAATTTTGACTTAAAAGTTTGCTTTAAATATGATTTAAACTTTCTTTACGTTCTGACTGAATGAAAATATTTAATATATTATTGTGATTTACCCTTATTGTAAAAGAACATTAAAGACCAACATTACAGGTTATTTACACCGTGATGTAAATTCATTTTAAAGTTTCATTTAAGTCTAATTTACCTACCCTTTAAGCCAAATGCGTTTAGTTCATATTTAAGCTTCTTTACATACTCGTAAAGTAACTTTAAAGACCAGCATTACAAGACATTTACACAACCGGGTAAATCTAGCATAAAGCTTCCTTTACGTCTCAATTACATCAACTTTATGCTCAACGCGTAAAGCCGACCCTTTACACAGGTTTATCACTACACGTAAAGCTACTCGAAGAGCTTTACGTAGCTTTACGTCGGAATTAATTTCTCGTAAGTTTGAATTTTTGTGCTGTCTAAACAAAAACATATTTGCCTTTTACTTATTCCTTCGTTGAATATCCTTAGATTTCTCGAAACCAAACGATTTCAAAGCATTTGAACAAGCACTTTCGAAGTCACTCTTATCCGCCATAATGTTCACGATGAATTTTAATTTATTAATATTATGCCCCTCGATTTTCGAGGGCCAAATCGCTGATTGGCTGAGAAAAACAATGCCAAGCCGATGCGCCCAGCCGTTAGTGGGGAGAGTATCGCGGGCGCACGAAACCCCAACGGCTGAAATCTGAGCCTAAACATTCACTTAATTGTTCGATTCAAACATTCAATATCCTTCGATTCAAATTCAAACTGTGTGAGATTCGTCTATAACTATAGCTGATATGTCGAGTTTTCCTTCATTCGGGGCTTTCATAAATCGTGGCTCTAGGGCCTGTTCGGCGGTCACGTGTATGAATTGGGGAGGATTTTCAAGTATAGCTCGAAATGACTGCAGAACAGTTAATGGGCTGGCCTGTAACTCGCTCAACTGGTCTGCTAAGAGACTTTTAAGCAGCGAAATTACGAGGACTGTTGAGGCAGTTGAGTTTCTTTATGTGTATTTCGCTAGATCAAACACAGTAAAAATTAGACTTTTTCCAAATCCTGTCGGTAGTACCGCCAGCACATCATTTCCTTCGAGGAGTTTTAGAATAGATGTATGTTGCTCGTCTTTTAGAATGATAGATCGATCTTGTTTTGATAAATATATTAATAGAGCTCTTTTTACCAACGCTTCGTTCGCATCCTCCGCCATCCGATAGCAACGGTTGATAGATCTTACTTTGATTGACAGCGTTTCAACCAATCACTGATCCCCGTCCGCTGGTGGACGGGCTACCAAAAATCCTAGGGTTTTCGTATGGGGTAAAATACAAGTCAAAATAACATGTGTTATACATGTATTATACAAGTACTATACGTTTAGAACATGTATTTTACACATGTATTTTTAAGAAAGGTGTCAAAATACATGTATCTGATACATGTATCAAGTATTTGATACAGGATTAAAAACAGTAATACATTACGTGATTGGTTTAAGTTTGTATTGCAACATCCACAATACAGAGCGTGATTGGTTGATTATAATTTCTTGATACATAACGCCATTGGTCAATAGGTGACGCTAATCCCTTTTAGAATACAAGCGGGGATTGGTTGATTAGTTTCTTGATACATAACGCCATTGGTCAATTTCTGACGCTAATCCCTTTTAGAAATACAAGCGGGGATTGGTTGATTAGTTTCTTGATACATAACGCCGTTGGTCAATAGGTGACGCTAATCCCTTTTAGAAATACAAGCGGGGATTGGTTAAAACTGATAACTAAGATGTGTCACAAACAGGGGTCAACGGGTTTTTAAACGTTTTTACTCGAACAAAATCAGTGTATTTACTGAAGAAATAGCAAAATTCTTTGAAGCTACCTCTTCACTTATTGCCGAAGTTAAAAATTTTAGTTGCAGTCAAAGTGTAGATGGGTTACGTGCATCATTTTACAAAGAACGTCTGCAAGTTCACATATTAAAAATATACAACAATAACAACCTTCCACAATGAATGGTACGTATACAACGTTTCCCTCTGAATTGCCAAATGACAGCACAGGGAAAGCGGGAGGTGGAAAGCGGCCATCCAAAGTTAATCATTACTTTGGAGCAACTGCAATTTTGAAGAAAAATGATGTATAGCTATCAATTTTTTGCCTCAGAGATTTGTGAATTTAATATTGAGTACAATTACTCGTCGGAGAACTGGAATTGATGAACGAACTGTCTTGGTGATCTCATTAATTCGAGATTTGCGTCAGACTTTGCCCTATTTTAATAAGTTTTTAAGTAAAAAAAAAAGTATTTATACCGTGTGCTTCAGCTTGACCCGGGGTTAACTGTCATATTTTGACAGCTGTCCGGCAAGCAAAGTAAATATTACAACCAGACAACTTTTACTTCTGTATTTTCTAAAAGTAAACTATTAAAAGCCTAATAATCAGTTGAATTACTTTGAAAATCTTTGTTCTCGAAATTATGCGTACGAAATGTTTTATCAAGAAGCGATCAAAGTTGTATGCTTTAAAAGTTGTATTTTTGGAATCCAAGCTCTATATATCAGATTCCAGATATCAGATACCCGTAAACGTGGTGGATCACGTGACAATCTTTTCCTAGGTATCCTCGCCTTATTCCTGTACATGATGTCGAGTCAGTATCAAACGCCAGTGAAAGTGTCAAGTTCTATTGTTAAAAACAATGGGTTGCTTGTATTTGATACATGTATCAGGAACATGTATTCTGACTTGTATTTCGCGCCATATTTTCGGGCAGGCGGTCTTTCCCTCTCTTTTCTCCCGAAACCGCAGACCGCCGGCAATGCAGGCTACTTTCCTCTCTTTTCTCCCGAAACCGCAGACCGCCGGCAACGCAGGCTAGTTGTTTTTGGATAGCCGTGTTACCGATATGGCCGCGCGAAACATAAGACGAGAGCAAATTATCAAGTCAAAAAAACTTTTTACTCCATTCGGGTTTGTAAGTGTTTTCGCTGACTCGTTTCTGTGACACGTCATTAATGGCAGTATTGTCAGGATACAAACCTATATTATTAGGAATGCCAGGTTTAATACACCCCATAAAAAGGTACAAGAAAAACGGCTTATACTAACAAATATAATACTAAGAAAAACGGCTCATTAACAAATATTTGTTGACATATGCTTTCTTATAATGAAAGCTTTCTAACAATAGTTTCTATTACAAACCTTTGAATTGATAAGTGTTTTGCATTAGATAGTTAAATATGTAGATATTATATTTGCTCATTCGTCAATTTAAGGTGGCTCGAGGTAGTTTTGAATGGCGCACACATCCCTTTTTGAATTCGCAATTACATGATCTTACCTTCGCCCCATGAATGTGAATTTTACACCAAATAACAGTCTTGGGTAAAAGTTTTGAACGATGTTTTAATTATGCTAATCAAAGTTTCCATAGCAACGATAAACAACTTGTTTGTAAAATGGTTTTTCTTAAATATCTTTTGAATTTGAGCTGATTGCGAAAAACCAATAAATGTGCTATAAACTACCCCGTTTAGCACATCAATTGGAAAAGTTAGAAGAAAAGTTATCTGTTCGATAATGAATAAATCACGAAAACATTTAAATGTGTATTTTGTTCGCGTGTAAATATAAGCGGTCAAAACATTTCATAGGATGCACAAATTATCATCTTAATACTGCAGAATGTTTCCTTGGACTTTCATTTAAACTCCCTGTGAACAGCTCTGGTTAATATGTAGGCAATGCAGAGATCGAGCTTTTTATTAAAATGACGTTTTGCTTGACGTTTTCACTCTTTCATAACTACGATCACAATTACGTATAACTCACAACAGAACTAACGAAAACGAGTGATATCTTCGCAGTACAATTTTGAATATATAGTCAATAATATTGCAAAATTGTAGCCAAATCCATATGAAAGAACGCTTTTAAAAGTAGCGCCGAAGTTGAAGTACGAAAGTAGCGCCCGCCGAGTAAAAATTTACTGCATCGAGCGTGACATCGTGTGTTTATTTCAGTGGCTAATTATCATGCAGCGTACAGTGTCAAATTCCTCTATGCACGCTTAGTCTAATTATAATTTTTTGTATATTGTAATTATTTAAATTTTCTTATTCTCATCGCGCATTCCTGCTTGATTACAACATGGGTCGTACTCTTCGTGATGCATTCACTAAGGCTTGAAATATATTTCAAATTCCACTAAACTATAAAATCTAGCATTCAATGCATAGTCCAGTCATTTTATCGGAAAAAATGGGCCAACCCACCACTAATTGCAACAGAAGGTTTTTTAACGTTTTTCCCTTCCGAAAACCTTCCTCTACAACATATCAAAAATCATATGGAATCATAGTTGGGGAAGTAGCCAAAAAATAGCATTTGTAAAAACTATCTGTGACCGTTCTCTTCTGTACATGACTAAACGAGGCTATCTCCGGTTTTTGCTCAGTAAAATGTATAAAATAGATTGTTCAACACTACTAAAAGTAGATGATTCTTTTAGTCTAATGAAAACTTAAAATTTGGTATTCTATCAATCATCACAAATAAAAAAATCATACTTTAGATATCTATTTAATAGCCGTTTTAAGCTAAAAAATTAATATTAAAATTAAAATTTGTTGAGGATCGAAAATTGTTTCATAATCATATCAATAACACCGGAGTACTAGAAATCAGTAATTCATATTTCATGCGTGTGTGGAGGGGACAGAAACAGGGATTAAAATATCCTTCCTCCCAAATCTTATACCGCTTTTCTCGGCCCTCCTCCCTAATTTTTCGACCATTTCTCCCTGCTCGAGCCCTGATTATATACTTGAAACGGGAAAAAACTAAAAGCTGCCCCGATTACTAACCTTGAAACGTTGCTATCTTGGTGATGTTCACAAACTAATAGAAAAAGAAAACCATAAAAACGCCAACTTTGCATGTCAAAAACAACATTTCAAGGAAGTATAGTAAGACGGACGACAGGTTTATAGACGAAGAATTTTAAGTA
Source organism: Metridium senile (assembly GCA_949775045.1). Lineage (NCBI taxonomy): Eukaryota > Metazoa > Cnidaria > Anthozoa > Actiniaria > Metridiidae > Metridium > Metridium senile. The sequence goes on along the minus strand of OX459101.1, from coordinate 5,090,093 downwards.
TTATATTGAATTGATACTTAAAACTAAAGAATACATTATTAAATAAATAAATTATTATCTCTTTCTACCTCTCTTTCTCTTTTCTCTCTTTTTTCTCCTTATTTATTTTTGCTGTTTCTCCCTCCTCTCTAATCCGTTCCTCTCCTCTGTGTGTGTGGGATTTTTTCCGCCTTTTGTGTTTTATTTATTTTAGCTATCAATGAAATTATTAAAAAAGCAGTACATAAATAATTTGCAAATTCAACGACTAAAATGAAGTACTAATTGGCGTACTCACAATTTTATTCACATTATTACAGTCAAAACACCTGAATCATGAACACGTAGAACTCACTATTGTTTAGTTTTGGAAATTTGTTTCCATTATTCGATTTGAACTTGGAATATTGAAAACGAAGATTGCTTTATGCAAATTACGTCAGCGACTTGACAAATTGAATGTGTTAGTCGACAGTACACTTAATAATTTATGATAAGCAAGATTTGGTGAAAGTTAGCAGCTCAATAACTTCTTCCAATTACATTTACCCAAGCTGAATTTTTCACAGCTATATATATTTAATACCTTAACATTTTCATGAAAAGAATCCAAATTATTATTGACACATTTTGTGCTGCACATAGTAAAATATTTTTTTGGTTTTACCCTACTTTTTATAAGGCGAAAAGTATGACATAAAAACATCAATAGAATAATATTTTTAAATAACTGGATATTTCTATAAAAGTCTGCGTTTAGCACCAAGATGACAATAAACAATATTATGAAAGTTTGGAGTCATTAAATTAATTAATTTTGTCATATAGTCCAGTCATTTTATGGGGAAAAATCGGTCAACCCACCATTAATTGCAACAGAAGGATTTTTAACGTTTTTCCCATCCGAAAACCTTCCTCTACAACATATCAAAAATCATATGAAATCATAGTTGGAAAAGTAGCCAAAAAATAACATTTGTAAAAGCTATCTGTAGCCGCTCTTAGCTGTACATGACTAAACGAGGCTATCTCCGGTTTTTGCTCAGTAAAATGTATAAAATAGATTGTTCAACACTACTAAAAGTAGATGATTCTTTTAGTCTAATGAAAACTTAAAATTTGGTATTCTATCAATCATCACAAATAAAAAAATCATACTTTAGATATCTATTTAATAGCCGTTTTAAGCTAAAAAATTAATATTAAAATTAAAATTTGTTGAGGATCGAAAATTGTTTCATAATCATATCAATAACACCGGAGTACTAGAAATCAGTAATTCATATTTCATGCGTGTGTGGAGGGGACAGAAACAGGGATTAAAATATCCTTCCTCCCAAATCTTATACCGCTTTTCTCGGCCCTCCTCCCTAATTTTTCGACCATTTCTCCCTGCTCGAGCCCTGATTATATACTTGAAACGGGAAAAAACTAAAAGCTGCCCCGATTACTAACCTTGAAACGTTGCTATCTTGGTGATGTTCACAAACTAATAGAAAAAGAAAACCATAAAAACGCCAACTTTGCATGTCAAAAACAACATTTCAAGGAAGTATAGTAAGACGGACGACAGGTTTATAGACGAAGAATTTTAAGTATTATATTGAATTGATACTTAAAACTAAAGAATACATTATTAAATAAATAAATTATTATCTCTTTCTACCTCTCTTTCTCTTTTCTCTCTTTTTTCTCCTTATTTATTTTTGCTGTTTCTCCCTCCTCTCTAATCCGTTCCTCTCCTCTGTGTGTGTGGGATTTTTTCCGCCTTTTGTGTTTTATTTATTTTAGCTATCAATGAAATTATTAAAAAAGCAGTACATAAATAATTTGCAAATTCAACGACTAAAATGAAGTACTAATTGGCGTACTCACAATTTTATTCACATTATTACAGTCAAAACACCTGAATCATGAACACGTAGAACTCACTATTGTTTAGTTTTGGAAATTTGTTTCCATTATTCGATTTGAACTTGGAATATTGAAAACGAAGATTGCTTTATGCAAATTACGTCAGCGACTTGACAAATTGAATGTGTTAGTCGACAGTACACTTAATAATTTATGATAAGCAAGATTTGGTGAAAGTTAGCAGCTCAATAACTTCTTCCAATTACATTTACCCAAGCTGAATTTTTCACAGCTATATATATTTAATACCTTAACATTTTCATGAAAAGAATCCAAATTATTATTGACACATTTTGTGCTGCACATAGTAAAATATTTTTTTGGTTTTACCCTACTTTTTATAAGGCGAAAAGTATGACATAAAAACATCAATAGAATAATATTTTTAAATAACTGGATATTTCTATAAAAGTCTGCGTTTAGCACCAAGATGACAATAAACAATATTATGAAAGTTTGGAGTCATTAAATTAATTAATTTTGTCATATAGTCCAGTCATTTTATGGGGAAAAATCGGTCAACCCACCATTAATTGCAACAGAAGGATTTTTAACGTTTTTCCCATCCGAAAACCTTCCTCTACAACATATCAAAAATCATATGAAATCATAGTTGGAAAAGTAGCCAAAAAATAACATTTGTAAAAGCTATCTGTAGCCGCTCTTAGCTGTACATGACTAAGTAAAATGTATAAAAAAAAGTGTTCAACACTACTAAAATGATTCTTTTCTTAGTCACAGAAAAGCATCGAAAAATGTACGTACTTGAAACGGCAAAAACTAAAAGCTACCCCGATTACTAACCTTGAAACGTTGCTATCTTGGTGGTGTTCACAAACTAATAGAAAAAGAAAACCATAAAAACGCCAACTTTGCATGTCAAAAACAATATTTCAAGGAGGTATAGTAAGACGGACGACAGGTTTATAGACGAAGAATTTTAAGGAGGCTCGGGTCAGTATTTTTCGCGCTCACCCAGCGACGTTTGAAAGGCCGTAGTTCCCGCGTCAGAAGGTATTTTGACAAGATTTTTTAACACATGTCTACATATAGAATAAAGTTTTTAAAAAAGTTATTTTTAATAAAATCGATAATATTTTAGCCGACAAATGATAACGCCGCCGATTTTCTATGTAGCCTATTTTTGAGAAAAATCGACCTAAACTTTTAAAACCACATAGCCTACTTTAAAGCTGTTACCTAGGTCAACAATCTGGCAAAGTTTAAAAAAAATTCATCTCACCGATTTGGAATAAAAACGGGTCATTTTTTTTCTAGCAAAAATTCATTGTTTTATAATATTTACCGATAACAACAGACTTTGAAGAGATAAATCACAATACTTCAAGCCAGGTATTAACAGGACATTTGTCTATATTGTCTGTGAATTTCAACTAATTTAGTCCACGGGATTTCTTTTGGGAAAGGATACAAATCGGCAAAAGTTTGTCAGTTTTTGTGCAAAACTTCTAATTTTTACTTCTGAGCACGCTAACGAAAAATTCCGAGATAACTTTTTTTTATTTTTTAGCTATCAAAAGTTCACCATATTTTCAAGTGTGCCTCTAAATTTTATAGTGATTGAAATATTTTGAGGCGGTCGAATAAAATTCTGAACGTGTGTATATTTGCCTTCGCTTTGCAGCGGCCGGTTGTTTTTATTTTCGAGTTATACATGATTTGCATGCTTTTGCTTTTTTATACCCACGTTCAGAATTTTATTTGACCGCCTCAAAATATTTCAATCACTATAAAATTTAGAGGCGCACTTGAAAATATGGTGAACTTTTGATAGCTAAAAAATAAAAAAAAGTTATCTCAGATTTTTTTGTTAGCGTGCTCAGAAGTAAAAATTAGAAGTTTTGCACAAAAACTGACAAACTTTTGCCGATTTAAATCCTTTTCCAAAAAACACCCCGTGGACTAAATTTGTTGAAATTCACAGACAATGTAGAAAAAGGTCCTGTTAATAACTGGCTGGAAGGATTTTGATTTATCTTTTCAAAGTCCGTTGTTATCGGTAAATATTATAAAACAATGATTTTTTGCACTGAAAAAAATTGTCCCGTTTTTATTCCAAATCGGTGAGATGAATTTTTTTTAAATTTTGCCAGATTGTTGACCTAGATAACAGCTTTAAAGTAGGCTATGTGGTTTTAAAAGTTTAGGTCGATTTTTCCCAAAAATAGGCTACATAGAAATTCGGCGGCGTTATCATTTGTCGGCTAAAATATTATCGATTTTATTAAAAATAACTTTTTTAAAAACTTTATTCTATATGTAGACATGTGTTAAAAACTATTGTCAAAATACCCTCTGACGCGGGAACTACGGCCTTTCAAACGTCGCTGGGTGAGCGCGAAAATTACTGACCCGAGCCTCCTTAAGTATTATTCTTAAAACTAAAGAATAAATTTTTAAATAAATAAATTATTATCTTTTTACCTATTTTTCTCTTTTCTCTCTTTTTTCTCTCTATTTATTTTTGCTGTTTCTCCCTCCTCTCTAATCCGTTCTTCAGTAGATAAATAATTTGCAAATTCAACGACTGAAATGAAGTACTAATTGGCGTACTCACATTATTACAGTCAAAACACCTGAATCGTGAACACGTAGAACTCACTATTGTTTAGTTTTCGAAATTTGTTTCCATTAATCGATTTGAACTTGGAATATTGAAAACGAAGATTTCATTATTCAAAACAAGAATAGTTTGAAAGTTCGATTGTTGATTGGACATAATAAAACATTCGCTTCTCCTAATATGGAAACAATGCAGGAACCCTTTGAATAACGAGCAAGCATACAATATGTACAGTACACAAACATGGCGGCTCCCCCTTGGAGCCTCGTTTTCATGTCGGCACAAAACTTACCACCAAAAAAAGGCGATTTTCAGGATGTTCCCCTGCATAGATTCAATATGATTTTTAATATGTTGTTTTAGATGGTATTCCAGGTCGGCTTGTGAAGAAAAACCTTCTGTTGCAATTAGTGATGGGTCAATCCGTATAATGACTGGACTAACACGCCCGATTTATTATTGTACTTTATGTGAAACTTGTACACTTGGTCTTCCTCTGGACTAAGCGTGCATAGAGGAATTTAAGACTGTTCGCTGCATGTTAATCAGCCACTGAAATAAACACACGATGTCACGCTCGATGCAGTAAGTTTTCACTCAGCGTGCGCTACTTTCGTACTTCAACTTCGGCGCTACTTTTAAAAGCGTTCTTTCATATGGATTTGGCTACAATTTTGCAATATTATTGACTATATATTTAAAATTGTACTGCGAAGATATCACTCATTTTCGTTAGTTTTTTTTGTGAGTTATATGTAATTGTGATCGTAGTTATGAAAGAGTGAAAACGTCAAGCAAAACGTCATTTTAATAAAAAGCTCGATCTCTGCATTGCCTACATATTAACCAGAGCTGTTCACAGGGAGTTTAAATGAAAGTCCAAGGAAACATTCTGCAGTATTAAGTTGATAATTTGTGCATCCTATGAAATGTTTTGACCGCTTATATTTACACGCGAACAAAATACACATTTAAATGTTTTCGTGATTTATTCATTATCGAACAGATAACTTTTCTTCTAACTTTCCCAATTGATGTGCTAAACGGGGTAGTTTATAGCACTTTTATTGGTTTTTCGCAATCAGCTCAAATTCAAAAGATATTTAAGAAAAACCATTTTACAAACAAGTTGTTTATCGTTGCTATGGAAACTTTGATTAGCATAATTAAAACATCGTTCAAAACTTTCATCCAAGACTGTCATTTGGTGTAAAATTCACATTCATGGGGCGAAGGTAAGATCATGTAATTGCGAATTCAAAAAGGGATGTATGCACCATTCAAAACTACCTCGAGCCACCTTAAATCTAAGGTTCAAATGTGTTCTCAATATCGCCCTTGGTCGGACCTTGGTCCTCACCCCTCCCCAAATCAAATATTATCTATGGTCTATCCCTAATATAAAAAAAGTCTCTAAACTATAAGAATCAAATGTTTGTAATAATATTATATGATAGGTAATATAATGAAATTTGTAATAATATTAATTTAATAACCATATAAGGGAGCATTAATGTAGGATCCAAGAGCATCACTCGCAAATATTAATGGTCTATCCCTAATATAATAGAGTTTCTATACTATAAGAATGAAAATCAAATGTTCTTTATTTTTACATAAGAGAGTAATCACATTTGTTTACTTGTAATAATAATATTAACTAGACGCCGTTTCGGCGTGTACTCGCTGCGATAGCAATGTGATTATTCATCTGCTCCGTGTTGAAATATCAAGAAATGAAAGAACATTTGGAACTGCTTTCTAGACCGGTACTGCGTCTTTATTTGCATGCGTGTTGTTCATTTTTTTGTTTTTGAGACGCCGAATGATCTATGCGTTAACCACCACTTGCCTCTTCTGTTGGCAACTCTTGACTTTGGGCTTCCTGTGGCAGGAGAAAAGGTGGGGGAGGGGGTGAGGGAGAGAGAATAACACAAGGAGATATTGGACTTTGGTGTACTCTTCTTTAAGTTTTTATGAACCTATGAGGAACTGAAAACTCTGGGAGTGTTTTTATTAAATGTTTGCTTTTTAATGACAATCGGTGCAACCTTTTTATAGGAATTCTACTAGGTTCGCGATCACAGGATCGAGTCGCATGACAATTAATTACACACTATGAATCTACTCTTATAGTAAACAAACTTAGCAAGATCTTACTTTAGTAATGTTTACTGATGTAGTAGAATCATTTGTAACATAGTCTACGATATCACTCTGCTTTTAATGAAATATTTTACTAATTCTTACAATTTACAACATAAACGTGATATTAAAGCTCATTAGCACTATGAATGATAGGACGAAGAAAATGAGTACATCTCCAAGTTCAAATAAAATTGCTTCTTTAGTCCAGTACAGAATTAATACAATAAAAATAGTTACTATGTTTACCACAAGAAGTCCTTTTATTGGTAAGAAACTGTTTTCTTTCGAGCTCAGTGTAGTCGCCTGTCAGCTTTTTCAAATACAGCAGACCTTGTCGATTTAATTCCTTCGAGGTTATCCTGTCAATATTCTGATTCAATTCTTCATCTTTTTTGCTCTTCTGTCCATTAAAGTCATCGTGTTCTGTATTTGTCATGTTATTTGGCAGTTGAGTCACATTTTCAATACGTTTTATAGTCAGCATTCGATAGCTCGTATGATGGGTATCATTCTCAGAATTTCCCAAAGTATATTCCTATACTGATTCCTTTGAATTCGCGAAACGACCCATTCCGAAATATACGCTTGAAACCATCTTTTAGTAGGATCTATTGCGAATAGCGTGTGAATTTGTGTGAAGATCTAGCGTTTGAAATACTTCTCTAGCCATTTTGATCCATTTTAAAACATTACGTAATGCTATCACAGCGCACGTGCTTGCCGATTTGTGATTGGTTAAAAGTTCGACACTGACGAAGAACCACGAAACTCGTTGCATTTTATACCTCGCTTGCTGACGCAGCGAGTAATTAACCATATAAGGGAGCATAATGTAGGATGCAAGAGAACAAATCATAAGCTCTTGTAACCTAAAAAGATAATTAATGTTAGAACATAAACCAATTATATAATACTTATTCTTTATACATAGTTTTTCGTTTGATACTCACTGTCAAGGAAAACAACAGTCAAACGACTACGCATGCGTGGCAAAATTTTCACAGCGGTAAATTTGCCATTGTAAACATTAGGAATTTCGGACTACAGTGTTTGAAGTCGATTTATAAGATTGAAGTTCCGTGTACATAGCTATACTTTTGTATTTTTAGTCGGGCTTCCCGCAGGGGGCCCGACTTTAGTTTTACCTTTTTGCCCGGCAATCTATCGTCGTGTCGCGTTTTGGAAACCACAGGTAACCCAAACCCAGAAGTTGTGCTTCACCACACCGAAACCAAGATGGCCGACTTACGGCTAAAACACGTTTCATTCAAAATGGTTTAAAAAGCAGTTGAATCTCTCAATCATCACTTAAAGTCGTCGTAATTTAGCTTTTTATTGATCAAAGTATGTACATGGAGTATTAGTTTTCAAGTTCGTCGTCTTCGTGTCAAAAAATAGATTTGAAGAACTTCGATCGTATTTCGACATCTTTGATCCCGTGAGTGGAAAATCGTCTGATATAAGGACATGCATGGACTTATAAGCTTCATATTTCGGTAAAAGTACAATTAATTATATATATCAAACATATCAAGAGTAATTTTCAAACGAACCATTTCAACTTCATAACACGTGTTTCTTGGTTTGCAAGTCAGTGTTTTTAAAACACTGAATAATATTATTCACACTGAATAATATTATTCACACTGAATAATATTATTCACACTGAATAATATTATTCAGTGTAGCAAGTAAAATTGTGTGAATCATTTGTTTTCTTTTAAGTTCGTTAAACTGTTTGAAGTTCATGTTTTTAAAGTCATGCATGTTCTCAGCAATGATCAGAAGTATACTTTGTATGCACCAGTCAATAATATTTATAGATATTAAATTATTGTATACTAAAAAAACGTTTCATTGTATTATATTAAATATAAAATGAAAAAAATTTTTAGGTGTTATTTATTCTTATACATTCTCTATTCACTAGCTACTTTTTGACGTAGCCCGACTTCACACTCTTGGAGTGTCTAGTTCTTTATATTTTGAGAAAAAAGCGAGGGGGGTGCACAGGGTGCCCCACGCGAGCTAAAGGTCCGCTTTTTAAGCAAGTGAGATTCGGAGATTCGGAGATTATCGGACGAAATGGCGGAAGTTTCTTCAAATATCGCAATTTCCAGATTTGAACTCGTCCGGGGTTGACAGCCCTGAAGTATGGTTGGTCCACTTTTTGTAAAGTAGCACCCTCCCACAAAGATCCTAGCTACGGGCCTGACGTCGTACACTCCATCGTTTTTTATAGAGTCCCTACGAATGTCGGATTTGTGTGCAGTGCTGGATCTTTTTACATTTCGCGCATGCGTAGTCATTTGCTATCATCGATCACCCCTACCACTTTACAAGGAACTCTCTCCCCTGGGGTTTTATTTCGACTTTGGACAGCAGTTGTGAAAACGGTTGTATATATTACTGTTTTTATGTTATCATTATCTGATCTGGCAGAAGAAGCCAAGCTCAATTCATATAATATCATTCAGGCTTATCTCATGAGACGTTGATATCCGCGTTATCACCATTCAAATGCAAAAACCAATGCAAAGAAACCTGAGGCTGTATCTGATTTAGCGTAATAGAGAACCAGTATTCGTTTCAAAGAAGTCTGTATATAAAATTATAGCCAACTTCACAATATCGATTTTATAAAGTTTATAAAGACACATGTCTTCATTAATATCAGGTTTATATTACGATGAAGTAAAGCAGATTAGAATGGAAAGGATAATGAAATGGTATAGAAAGAGTGGAATTGGATAGAATAAAATAGAATGGGATAGAATATAATAAAATAGATTAGAATAGATTTTAATAGATTGAATAGAATAATAATATGATTGAATGGAATGGAATGGAATAAAATAGAATAGAAAAAAAATAGAATAGTATAGGCTGAGAAGAGAATGAAATAAAATAGGATAGGATAGGATAGGATAGGATAGGATAGGATAGGATAGGATAGGATAGGATAGGATAGGATAGGATAGGATAGGATAGGATAGGATAGGATAGGATAGGATAGGATAGGATAGGATAGAATTGAATAGATTGAATAGAATAGAATAGACTGAATAGAATAGAATAGAATAGAATAGAACAGAACAGAACAGAACAGAACAGAACAGAATAGAATAGAATTGAATTGAATAGAATAGAATAGAATAGCCTATGTATGATGATTAAAAAAATTAACAAAGAAATTTAATAACTGAACTTCTTTGGATATAAATGAATATTTACAAAAATAGCTATCATGCATAGGTATACCAACATAAATTCGGTTTTCATGTTTGAAAAATATAAAAATTACAAAATAAATAGAGATAATACAAAACACGAGTTGCTTTTAAATTGTTGATACGTGGATCTATCATAACATACAGCTAATCTACTACTATATCTTGAGAGCAACTGGCTTATATAAAGAGCATAAGTATTCCAAAAACACCATTTTGGAGAGTCGTGACAAAAGCATGCACTTAGTACAAAAAAATTGTCACTTAATAAAATAAAGAAAGAAGCTATTATTTTTTTGTGTGTAAATAATTAATCAACTTATTTACTTACTTAAGATCTTATAAACTTTAAAAAAAATAATACTGACGTTAATATTTTATCCAAAAATAAATACAATAACATTTATGGAAGTGTTGTATATCCAATCCATGTACCTATTGTCTTTTAATAAAATACATAAAGAAATCATTATTTTTTTTGTGTAAATATTTATCAACGTACTTACTTGCTTACTTACTTACTTACTTACTTACATACATACATACTTACTTATTTACTTTCTTACTTACTTACTAACTTAATTACTTTCTTATTTACTTACTTACATAGTTACTCGTAAAAAAAGCACTTAGCTTAATACAAAAAAAACTTCATATAATAAACTATTGATTCAACTTAGTTAGTACTTACTTACATACGTACTTACTTAAAATCTTATATACTTAAAAAAAATAATGCTACTTTATCCAAAAAAATGCGGTAATATTTCAAGTGAGGTAATCCAAATCCATGTACCTAGTGGGAGTCGGGTGACAAAAGCAGTAACAAAAAAAAATTAAAAGTCAATTAATAAAAACAATTGCAATAGGGATATCAATTATATTCATTTTAAGTATTTAACCAACTAAATAGTCTTCAATGTGCAGCGATATTTTAAGAAGTATAGTTTATTAAAAACGTCATTTTTTGCAATGTTGAAGCACTAGTTCAACATTAATCATTTACCGTGCGAATCAAAAAAAACCGTAGGCACCTAGAAATATTTTAGAAATCGTTTATTATTCGTTGAGCAACTCACAAACAACTATATCACCGCAAGAACTTGACTGATGTATAGTATGATAACCTTTTTGTAGCTAGAGTTGTTTGTGAGTTGTTCAACGAACATTAAACCATTTCTAAAATATTTCTGGGTGCCCACAGTTTTTCGATTCGCACTGTAATAAAAAAGAGGGATGGTGGTGGTGATGATTGATTATAATGATGGTGATGATAGTAATGTATAACAATAATTCTCCAACGCAAATCATTCTCTATAAGTAAAATTAACAACAAAGGATGGAAAAAAAAGAAACTCACTTATATTCAATTACTCACTTACATACCTTACTTACTTACTTACTTACTTACTTACTTACTTACTTACTTACTTACTTACTTGCTTACTTACTTACTTACTTAAGTGATCGGTTCGTTCGTTCGTAGATATATCCGCTCCATCCTTCAAGTCATGCCCTAAAGATATCAAAATACTAGCGGACAAACATAGTCGGTCAGTTAGGGCAAACTGGACGGTCCCATTAGTAACTGATAATGCACCAGACAAGCCATCAGTCGTCCATCAAGGCAAAAGACCTGGAGACGAATTCTCTGTTGGTCACCATACTATAAAATACGTCACTACCGATAAGGCTGGGAATAGTGCACATTGCTTGTTTCAAGTCATTGTTGAAAGTAAGGAAATAATGATTCTCTCACTCATTACTTCATTCGTTTACTATGCGTTTACGTATTTATTTAATATTTTACAGATCAATAAATACCTAATAAATTATTATTTATTTTTATTCCACAGTAATCAAATGCCCAGTACTATCAGCCCCTTTGCGAGGAGCAGTAGCATGTTCCCTTGATAATGTCTATGGTTCACAGTGCAAATTCGTGTGCAATAATGGACACGCCCTAAAAGGCTCGGCAACGAGAACATGCGAGAAGAATGGGGACGGGCTCCAGGGGCGATGGACCGGGAATACAACATATTGCGAAGGTTTGTTAAACATGTACTACTGCGATTTTCCATTTTCTGTGAACTCAGACATTGCAACGGTTAGTTGTGAAATATGTTGTTTGGTGCCGTCAGTTAAAAACATAAACTGAGGTGCCGATTAATTAGCAGCAGCAAAAAAAAAAGTATTCACAACCATCCGAATCAAACTCTAGCCTCTCTATACTCTTACAATTCTGGACCAGTGCCAAATACATTTTTAAATAATTAAAATTTTTAAAATTCGAGATACCACGTGCTCTCTGATTGGTTGGCTACCGTGTTTATATCAGAAGCCGGAAAAAGCCGAATATAAATATTCTTGAAGCTGTAGAGCACGTACACGAGAAGTCAATGAATCACTCGGCTACTCCCCATGCTTCTTTATACGACTTCTCTCTTGAACTTCAGTTCGCGGTTTTATATTTCATAAGGTATGTGAATACAAGACTTAGTAAGTCAAAAAACAATAACGGGACATTTTAATATTTCGATTCCGTATAAATATTTTGTTTTGGACAACTTTTGTGGAAACATGTATGTATAGATCGATAAGTGTTTCTTGACTAACCTTGCAGCTATAACGTGTCCTTCTTTGGGTCATCCTAAAGATGGCTATAAATCAGGCTGCCTGTCCAACTCATTTGGTGAAAAGTGTCTCTTCTACTGTAATCGTGGTTACAAGGGTGTAGCTGGGTCCAGCAGCCGAACATGTCTAAAGAACAGCACCTGGACAGGATCTGCACTCACCTGCAAAGGTAATTTGTATTGCGTTTGCAATTTGTATTATTGAATAAAATTGATGATTGGTTAGTTGACTGTCTTAGTAGTTGGTTGATTGGTTGTCTTTGCATTTATTTATTTTAAATTTTAGTTTTATTGTTCAAATGATTGGTTGAATAGTTGAATAGGTGGTTAGTAAGTTGTTATATTTTTGAAGCTACTGTCCTCTTTCTTTTTTTGTAATAGCCACCAACTGCTCAGCGCTAATTCCACACTCATCAAAGGTCACCATCACACCTGATGTCTGCACCAAAAATCCCACATACCAAACAACCTGCCAGTACTTTTGTCCAGCGGGATATCGTCTAAATGGTCTGAGCATTAAAACATGTCTGGCCAGTGGAGAATGGAATCACCATAGCAACGTCAGCTGTCAAGGTACACCTAGTCTGGTACACCTTTTTTAATAATGATGCAAAAAAAACCGAAAAAAACTACACAGTCTTGATTTAACTGAATTCCATTTATCAAAAAGAAGAATACAGAATAAAAAGAAATGTAAAACATAGAAAAGAAGAAAAGAAAAGCAAATTCATCGACAAATTGGTATTAAAACAAACATGCACACACAATCAAACAAACAAAAGAAAACATCAACCAACCAATCAATTTAACAAACGTCTTACATAGACTACTCTACCAAATATTTATGTTTTAGACATCGAAAGGCCAAGATTCACTACGCAGTGCCCACACAACATTGACGTCTTTGCGCTAAAAAATAAGTTATTTGGTGTTGTGGCGATTCCTACAATGAGCGCTACCGACAACTCAGGGAAAGTGCCGACAATAAACATCACGGGACAAAAGCAAAACTATTCTGCAGGAAGACACGAGATACGCATTACAGCGACCGATTCCACTGGGAATACAGAAACCTGCAAGTTTTATGTCGACGTAAAGAGTAAGTAAGACATCACGATTATGGCCGAATCGTGATACTGATTCATTCAGTATTCAATATGTGCACCAAAGTTATGGAACAAGCTGCCCTATCACTTAAAAGATAGTAGTACTTGAATTTTTGCATATGGTTAATATTTTTTTCTTTTATAAATAGTTTTTAGATATATTTTAAAAAAAGGTGATGATCATCGTATGGTGGCGATAATTGTCAAATGTGATTAATTGTCAAATGTGTACTAATTCCTGATGATGATGATTATGGCAAGTTGACCATGTTAATGATCATCGATCGTGATGGTGATAATTGTGATGATGATGGTACACATGATGTAGATCCCCCCCCCCCCCCTCCCCCTTCCCACTTCCACCACCATTCTGCCAACCCCAATTTCCCAGGATGTAACTGTACCAATTCTCACCAATTCATTTATTCATATTTCTTTAGTTCTTCGCTGTTTCACTCACCCAGCTCATATCACAAACGGGCAAGCAGTCGGTAGCTGCGACAATACATGGGGCTCAACATGTCGGTTTAAGTGCAATGAAGGTTACAATATGACTGGATCCATTGCGCGTACCTGTAAAGTCATTACTGGACAAATACAGGGATACTGGAACGGTACTATGCCATTCTGCTCAAGTAAGTGTCCTCAATAAAACGATGAGGATCTTCGCGGTAATCCAAAAAAACTTCTTCTTTCCTATCGCAATTGCTTGAATTGCATCAATTACCACTAATATCATCGTGCTTGCGTGCTTGTATTACTAACTTACTAACTAACTTACTTTCTCGCTTACTTACATTCCTGACTTACTCACTTATTTTCATACCACCGAGGACAAATGGTCCTCAAAACTCCCATGATCATCTGTAATTAAAACCATTGCCACAGACGTCTATTGACAGTCCACGTTTGTTTCCATAGTCAATCGATGTCGTCCATTGAAGACCCCTGTAAATGGCTATGTTTACCCTCCAATGTGTGTATCCAAACAAGGACCCGTTAGTGGTACTGCATGTTTGTTTGGATGTTACAATGGTTTCCACCAAAGCGCTGGGATATCGACGATTTCTTGTGGCAAAGATACCAACTGGAATAAAAATATATCGACCATTATTACCTGTAAAGGTGAGAGCACTGTTATAGTATTGAATTTCAAAGTCTAAATTCCTCTTTGTTTTTTTTTTTGTTCGATTGTTTGTTTATCTGTTTGTTTGTTGGTCGATTGCTCATAATATGTTTTGTTTGTCTGTCAATTCGTTCGTGTGTTTGTGAAATTTCGATGTACGTATACTCTTTTGTTCATTTATATTTTCTTGTTCTTTCTTCCTTAACGCCCTTTCTTCTTTTTACATGGTTACTTGCATTTGTTGTGGTTTTTTCTTTTTCTTCTCCTTCTCCTCTTTCTTGGTCTTTTTCATCTCTTTCTCTCCTTCTAATTTCTACACCTTCACATTGTTATTTCCCAGCTGATTTATTCTACATTTTCTTCAAGACAAAACCCCGCCGCAGTTCATAAACTCGTGTCCGCAAGACATTCGTGTCCCACTTGGCCATAATGGCTTGGCCATCGCAAACTGGACCATCCGAGTAGCTGAAGACAATACCCGTGTACCACCTAAACTTAAAGTTAAGCCTTCAGATGCAATACCACCATTCACAGTCAATAAAACAACAGATCTAGATGAGACGTACATTGCACAAGACGACGCAGGAAATGTTGGAACATGCTCATTTAGAATTATAGTTGAAGGTTTGGAAATATATATACTAAAAAAATAGGAATCGCGGGCTACTAACTGTGTGCAGTTATAAAGCACGCGGAATTGTCTGACGCGAAGCGGAGTGCTTCTTCAGCTCGTCTTGAGTGTTTGAACAATCGGTCCAAGCGAATTGCATGCAATGCAGAAAGCAAGCAAATTTCTTTAATTTTGGGTTGCTGAGCACAATTTCATACTGAAGGATGGCATTGTGCAGTTTTTTTTTTGTTTTTTTTTGCCACAAAAAATGCATTCATATAATCAATTTAATACTTTTAAAACTTTTAAACCAGTGATTATATGCATTAAATTCAAATGGTTTTTTTTTTGCATCAGATAATGTAGGTCCACGAGTTGTGTACTGCCCTGCCAACGTTACTAAAAAAGCTACACAAATGACGGAAGTAGTCACGTGGAAGAGCCCCGAGTTTGCTGACAATAGCAATGCCAAGGTTGAACCTAAATGTAATCGAAAGAGTGGGGAAAGATTCTACTGGGGAACGTGGAATATCCATTGTAGAGGCCACGACAATAACCCTAACAACCCTCCTGCTATTTGTAGTTTTACTGTCACCGTATCACGTAAGTTAAAACTGTACTTTGTCCATCTTTTTGCGACTGTACAGCATGGCATGTTGCCCAGTTTTGTGACAGTACCAGAATCGTGCCATCAAAATGTAAACTCATTTTTAGCGACGGCTATTTGATATTTCATAAAAACAAAGACTACTGTTGACTCTCTCGTAAGCGACCACCCAGGGAACAGGAGAAAGTGGTCGCTTACGAGAGATGGTCGCTAACGAGAACATAAACACAGGAAGCCCAAACCGTGAAAACACTAACGCAGGAAGCCCAAAACATGTGAAATTTGTAACACATGTTAAAAAATTCATGAATAATTAATGAGACATTTTCAAAAGAACCCTTACCATGACGAGTGTTGTAAATCTTCATACAACACTAGTGTTGTATATCCTGATTTGTATAAGTTTTAACTGGTAATTTTACGGCAAAATTTATTTTAATCTTGAAAATTTTCTGCCACGCAAGTACCAGTACTACCAGTGATAACAAAAGCCCGAATACACTGACAAGTATTGGTTTTAAACAAAATCATGACTGGAAATTGTTGGAAAACACACATGTTATGAGTTCTGTTCGGTAAGTGAATCAAGTATTGGTTTTGCTATGGAACACTACGGCAGATAAAGTCGCCTTGGCATATCGTTTCTATGCAAACTAAGTTGATAATTATAAGTGGCAGGACTTTGAAACATTTCGAATAGTTTATATTCCAAAATTCTCAAAACAATAAATAAGGAACAATCCAAATGTTAGCGCAAAATATAGTAAAAGGTAAGAAAATACGTTTTTGATTTGTTTTATCGAATTTTCTTGTGAACTACTTTGAAAACAATGCATTTTTACAACGTGTCACGAAATTGGGCCAGCTGTCACGAAACTGAGCACCCAAGTCGCCGTCGAAATATTCCTTTTATTTTATCAAAATAAAAGATTCAAAGAAAATATCTACATCATTGTTTTACCTGATAAATTTGACTTTGTATGGCAAAATTTCATATAGTTAATTTCCTCCACAGAGAAGATATAGTATTTACAAACTGAAAAGTCACGAAACTGGGCAACATACTGTATTTGTGATTGTGGTGGTGGTTTTTTTTGGTGGTTTATTGTGATTGTGAATTTGATGGTGATTGTCTTAATGGTTTTTATTGTGTTTGTGAATGTGATGGTAGTTATGATTTATGATAGGATTTATATTGGGATTTTAATTTTGGTGTAATAGTGGTGATAAAGATGGTGATTTCAATTTATATTGTGATGCTAATTATGATTATGATTTAGATTGGAACGTTGACTGATTTTGATTATGAAAACGATTAAATATGATCATTACGATTAAGGCTCCAATTAATATTCTGATTTATTGCGACTATGACTATAGTTTTATTTGTGGATATGTCATTGTGATTACAATGACGATTCTGATTGCAATTGATACGATGTATGGTGTTTATACTTGTATCTGCTTGTGTCTATCTGTATATATGTCAGTGGTTGTGATTATCACTGTGACGAACGTTGACCAATGACGGACAGTGAATACAACTACGACTGCATCAACGAAAATTTCTTCCATTACCATTACTACTTTTTTTATCATATACAGCCACACCATGCAAATCTCTGAATACACCTCAGAACGGAGCAAAGGCTTGTTCTGCTTGGATGATGGGATCATTTTGCTCTCCACTGTGTAATGATAAGTATGACTTTGCTGTACCAATTGCACTTGGAGCCATGTGGGTATGTGGGTCTAAAGGTATTTGGATGCCCTCGAATGTTTTGCCTGATTGTTCAGGTAAGATTTAGGAACTTTTTATTGAATAATTGATTTAGTATCCTTTGGTGTAATAAAATTGAAATGTAGAATTTCAAAAAGAAAGAGCCCAATGTTTTTCTTATATTCAGCCGAACGTTTTTATGTTTTATGTTTTTCGATGTGGTATCTCTTAGCGGTATGACCCGAATAATTTCGATCGCTTTACTTCATTTTAGCCCTATATACACCGGGAAATGCACGGAAAGCAGGGCATCTATACTACTTTTCTGGAAACTGCAATAATGCAACCGTACAGGCACAAATCAAGCTGCAATTCATAGATATAATCAAGGCGTCGTTTTACAAAGACATTTGCGCAGATCCACAGATGAAAGACAAATGTGTCGTTTCCAATGTAGATGTACAGTGTGGAATGCAACAGAAAAATATCCAAGGTAATACGAATATAATTATATACACCTTTTTTAAACATCGTTGTCGCAACAAAAGCTACAGTGAACAGGCTGCAAAGGATGATGGTATTCAGTACAACATTGTTTTAATTAAAATGAATTTATCATACATCATAAACATATTCAATAAACAAATCATTTGAAGAACTTGTAAACAAGAGGAAAATCATATCCTTTGCCAGTTAAAAGTGAGTTACTATTTTATAACAAATTGTACCTCGATATTTCTTTAGATAATGACTTTTCCGCTGCTGCTAAACGTAAACGCCGGTCAGCAGTTCCTACCTATATGAAGATTTCGTTCGTTGTATCAGGTAAGGCAACATTTCTTGTTTTTTTTATTAAATAAAATCTTAAAACAAGAACAGCACATCAAACAAACTCAACTCACGTATGATCCCGAGAAATACCTTTTTGACAAGGAAGAGAACAACACATCAAACAAAATCAATACTCACGTATGAACCTGAGAAATGCCTGTTTGGTTAGGAAGAGAGCAACAGATCAAACAAACTCAACTCACGTATGATCCTAAAAAACACCTATTTGGCAAGGCTGAGAACAATACATCACACAAACTTGGCTCACATATAAACCTGAGAAAAACCTTTTTGTTAAGCAATATCAACTAAGCTAGACAGTTAGTGCATGTGGGCTCGGGCATGAGTCATATGTTAATGGATTGGTAAACTCTTATATGGAACGGCTATCCTGTTTACTTCTCCACGAATCTTCCCAATAACAAAAGCGTTGACAAGTGATCTATTTGTTTTATGGTCCCAATACTGAACAATGGGGTCCATACGGTATATATTTCTTTACACATATTTTTCTAGTTGCTTTACTAAATGGATCACAGCATCAATCAAAGGAGGAAATCCAATCAGAAATGCTGAACGCCACACAAACACTCGACAAAATCACTGCAGAAATTCAACACATGGCAGACAATGGAAGCTTGATACTGAACGTGACCGGTGAACAACTGCTGCCCGTTAATGGATCAACTTCATTCTCAAAGAAAACATTTACATGCGCCTCTGGGCTGATTTTTGTTGATAATAAATGCGGTGAGTATTTGCAGAATACAGTGAAAACTCTCTTACTGGACTGTGTGGGACAAACATAAATGATCAGTTTAGCAGGAGTTCCTGTTTATTTAGGTTGAAAGTTAGGTTGAAATTTTTTAAAAAATATTGGGCCAAAATATATGTCCATATTTGGAGAGACTTCTGTTTTTTTGAGGGCTCAATGGGTTCAATTCCACTTTAGACAGGTTTATATACTCGCAGTAGTTGTGATGCAACAGTTGACAAGTCTACTCTTCCTCTCCCAACTCAGTGCACCCTAGACATTTTTCTGGTGCCCATTTTATGCTTACTTGAAAAATGAAAAAGGTTACTTAAATGACCGAGCAAATCGATGCATCTGCATTTACCGCAACTTTATAGAATATTTTTTTCCAAAAATGATTTTTCTTTCAGCTCCATGCGGTCCTGGTACATTCTCATCTACCGGACTTCAGCCATGTACACAGTGTGACAAAAGATCATACCAGCCTTACAAAGAAGATAAATCATGCATTAAATGCCCTGGAACTACTGTCACATTGAATGAAGGCAGTACTAAAGCCTCAGATTGCAAAGGTGAGATAAGAAATAATAGAAATAGAGATGATGATAACATTGTAATATTTTAGATTGTGATGATGATGATGACCATTATTATTGTTATTCTGAGGATGGATATAATAAAGATGATGATAGTAATTCCGTAATTAATAGGAACGAGTGATGTTTTGTAAGTTTTAAAAATTGGACGAGCCTTTTATGCGAGTCCAAATTGATAACTTTCAAAACATCACAAGTATCTAGAATTACAATGTGTACGAAAAGATCGTGCAATTTTTTATTTATAATATACTGAAAAACTAATTGGTACTCTGCAGAGTACAATTTGCGATTTAATTGTACTCCTCTCGTCCAATCAGAATCGATTAATTTTGTACAATGTATTATGTCTGTAATAGCAAAAATATAGATTAAATTTTATTGTTGCGCATCATTGTTTGACAATTGTAAATATGGTACCATAAGGTTTATGATGATTACAAAGACGTGGCTTACTTACAGCGCAACGCGTAAAAGTATGGTCACTGATAATGTATTCGCATACTTCTGTCTCGCCATCGATCCAATCCGAGACAAGATAACACAATCCTACAACGCTGATTGGATCGATTGCGAGACAGAAGTATGCGAATACATTATCAGTGGCCATACTTTTACGCGTTGCGCTGTAATAATCATTATAATGATAATGATTTAAATGTCGCTAAAGACATTTGCAATGATGATACTGAAAATAAATATCTTCTTATTTCAGAAATCAATGAGTGCTTGTCAAACCCCTGTCAAGCTGGCTCCACATGTATCGATCTCATCGGAGACTACGATTGCCTCTGTCAGCCAGGCTACAACGGAAAACAGTGCAATAAAGACATTGACGAATGCGCTAGCAATCCTTGTCAAAACAACGCTACTTGTCACGATATGCTAAACAATTTCAATTGTAATTGCTCCAAAGGTTTTAAGGGAGACACGTGTGACATTGAGATCAATGAATGTGAAGGGTCACCTTGTTTGAACAATGCCACATGTCATGATTTGATTGGTCGATACAAGTGCTTCTGCCATGTTGGTCATGAAGGAGAACGGTGTGAGAAAGAAACTGACGAGTGTGTGCCTAACCCATGTCTTAACGGTGGGACATGCCACGATAAGGTAAATGGTGATGGTGATGATCATGGTAATGATGATGACGACGACGATGATGATGATGATAGCAATGATGGTGATAAAGATGACAATGATAGTGATAACAATGGCAATGGTAATGGCAATTATGACGGTAATGATCAAGTTGAAGATGGCGATGCATAATGATAATGCTTATGCAATGATATGATATGATGATCATGATGAAATTTATGTTAAAAATGCGATAAAAAATGTTCGTCCAATAATGATTTTTTTTTTATAATGATGCAATTAACGTATAATGAAGATAACAGGAACAATGACGATGTTGACAATAAGATATATTGATTATTATGAAAGTATCGTGATAAAATTTGTAATTCAAAAGAAAACCTTTAGTCTTATACAATGATACGATAATAGCAACTAGTTTATGCTAAATGGTGATAACTAACAAACTTATACTGATTAAAACAACACAAAAAATATGACAGACAATTGCTTCAGTACCGCGCAAATGCTTACCATTCTTATCTTTTCCAGGTCAACGCGTTCTTATGCCAATGCCTACGAGGATTCCGCGGCCCAACTTGCCAAGAAAACATTGACGACTGTTCTCCCAAACCATGCAAAAACAGCGGCCAATGCATAGATAGAATCGACAGTTACTCTTGTAACTGCCAAGCAGGCTACATAGGAAACACTTGCGAGAAAGACATTGATGAATGCGCATCCAGCCCCTGCAAAAACAATGCAACTTGCTACAACAAAGTTGGTGATTTTAGTTGTGTCTGTGCGCATGGTTACAACGGTACCCTCTGCGAACAAGAGATCAACTATTGTCAGTCAGAACCGTGTCGAAATGGAGGGACATGCAAAAGTTCTTTTGGTTCATTCTCGTGTGTTTGTCAGTCAGGATATCAAGGGGATCATTGTGAGAAGGATGTCGATGAGTGCGCATCACTGCCCTGCACCAATAACGCTACCTGTTTGAATACCGTTGGTTCGTACCAGTGTAACTGCGTTCCTGGTAAGTAACAAACATGCTGTTTCATATAGTTTAATAAACGAACAGGATTTAAAACCACGAGGCGAAGCCAAATGGTGTTAGACCTGATAAAACATGATCTCCCGGGGGAGGGGAGGAGACATTGGGGAAAAAGAACCGGGGATGCTCGTCGGAAATCTTCAAAAATACCCATAAAAAATACCGGAAGTCTTGTAAAAAGGGCGTTGCTGGATGAATTTTATCACTAAGAGATACCACATTAATTAATAATGCTAATTTCACAAATATTCGCATTTGACACCCTAAAAGATACCAAATCGCTGATGTTTACCTCTAAGAGATACGACGAGCATCCCCAGTACTTTTCCCCCTTTTTCTCTTTGAATTCATTTCTATTTACTTTTTTTTTTAGCTAGAGTTTCATCAATTGAATTCAAGCATTTTGCTCCCGAATATCTTATATTGAATTTCTTTTGGAAGCGAAAATGAAAACTTGGAGGCCAATCTAGTATTGTAGTTAATTTATTATTAATTAACTATTCTGTTTTGCGTAACCATAATGCCCCTCGGTCACGCAACAGTCATTCGCCTCTCACTCAGCATTGTACATATTTATATATAATATATAAGGCATGTCAAGGGATATTCATATTTTGAAAAAAGCAAAACAATTTAAAAATGAAGACAACACTTGTTAAGCCACCATTTTTGAATCCTTAAAAACGCGGATGTAGTCCACTTGTGTATGCTTTCATATACACCGACTCGAAAAATGGTGACCAATTTGGATAACTATTGTTTTGACTGGAGAGCTTCCCATACATTACTCTCTTACTCTGTTGTATTCCAATTATGGAACATCCTTCTGATTCAAAAATATGCTTCTTATATTATTAATTGTTTCAAATTGTTGTTAGGATTTACTGGTCAGACCTGTGAAACAGATATTAACGAATGTCTGTCAAATCCTTGTTTAAACAATAGTGTCTGCGAGAATCTTCAAAATGGCTTTAGATGTAATTGCCTGGATGGTTTTACTGGACCACGGTGCCAGGTAAATGAATTCGAATTGGTACCTATAATATTGGTCAACTAACTCATTTCCTAGCCTCCTCCGCAGGCATCTCTTAGGCAGAAAAAACGAAGAAAAAGAAAAAACACTTAGCGGGCTTCCTGTTGCATATGGCAAAAATGACTGAAGGGGGGAGGGGGGAGGAAGAAGGAAAGAAAGGAAAGGAGATGCCTGCCATATATTGACACCAGAGACACCAACTGCGCATTTTGTTTGCGCATCAGAATTTCTACCATCTAGGCGAGGGTAGGGAAACTTTGGTATTCATCAAACTCATTGGGGCCGTAGTGTAATAAATGCGCCCAAAACATTTCGACTGAGAAAATATCGACTTTGCCTTCCTTTGACAGTATAAATTCTACGGACTTCGAAACAACGTATTCTGGAGAGTTAACAGTAGTTCTTAGAGCCAGTTCTTGCTGTAAAGCAGCACTTAAATTTAAGTTTATGTTCCGCGAGTTCGGCATTCTGTCGAAGAACGAAGGTAGAGTTTCCGTTGTGTGCATGTGTGAAAAACAAAACCAGCCAAGAAGGCACAGACAAGAGAAAGGTATTGATCGAGCTCGATCGAAGAGTTTGACGGAACTAATAGTAATTCCAAGGAACAGTTGAGGCACCAGTTGAGTCAAAGGAAACGAGAGAGACCGTTAATTTCTCAACAGACGCGGACAAGCTAAATGAACGCGCTCGCTTGTCGGTGATACTTTGAGGAGATATACTTCGGCTTCGAAACCTTTCGGCCTCTCATAGTACAGATTCAATTCAATGTATTTACCTTGATTAATTTACAAGATATACATCTAAACTGCAAATATCATAACCCTGATAACTGTTAGTCGATTCAGGTCAGATGTTAGATTCATGGTCTACAATGGCAGTTTATAAACATTTGAAAAGTAGAAATTATCCGCACATTAATTAAATCGATAAATAAAAAGAGAAAGAGGCTATCGAAACAACAATGAGCGATGCAAACGTTTTGACTGTAGTAGGAACCTGAGGCGGGAAAAGTCTCTATATGACTATATGCTTCCCTCTGTCTTGCCTTCAATTCGCGTCGAAACTTACTCTTGTTGTTTGACTTTCCCCGATCAAGTCGCTGATCGACGACACCACTCTTCGCTGTGGTTTTCAGGATTTTAAGCTTAATTTTGATTGATAATTTATTTTCTTTAACTCCACGCAAAGTTTTCTTGTACTCTGTGCTCGCGAAAGGCAGCGAACTCATTACATATCTTCGATTTTCGAAGTCTTCGAAATAGCTTCGTTTGTTTTTATCTCACACCAAATTACTACTAACCACGGTACCGGCTAAGAAAATTTGTCGCGACAAAAGCTCCCCGTGGGTACTCCCGACAGGTGGGCGACACGCCATGTCCATTGGGGCGACACGCCATGTCCAAACGGCTCGATATATGGCAGGCAACTCCTTCCCTTCCTTTTCTCGGGGCTCGTCACCAGGCTTCGTCGTCCTCAAATTTTCAACACAGGAACCCCAAAATCACGAAAATCACTCTCGGACTCAGGAGTTGCCTGCGGAGGAGGCTACTCATTTCCTATAATTTCTATAATGGTACTTCTTCATTAATACTAGGTCAACATCGATGAATGCGCACCCAAACCCTGCAAAAATAACGCTACATGCCACGATCTAGTCAACACCTACAAATGCACATGCAAAGATGGCTTTACTGGAGACGATTGCGAAACTTCGATAAACCACTGCGCACAGAACCCTTGTGAAAACAACGGACAGTGCCAAAACTCACCAACCGACTTTAATTGTATTTGCGCCAAGGGCTTCATTGGAAAGAACTGTAGTGAAAACATCAACGAGTGTTTGGCCAATCCATGCAAAAACGGTCAATGTGAGGATCTAATTGGAAATTACCGCTGCTCGTGTTTGCCTGGGTTCACTGGCGACAACTGTACGGTCAATATCGATGACTGTGTTGGCAATGCCTGTCAGTCAAATTCATCCTGTGTAGATGGAAATAATACTTACCATTGTGTCTGCAGTAAAGGTTTTATGGGGAGGTACTGCGAAGTGATGAACGGGCCTTGTGATTCTTTACCTTGTTTTAATGATGGAAACTGCACTGAAAAGGTACGTTTTGAAAGTGAAATTTTAGTAATTATTTTCAGAGCATATGCATGATAAGGTTTTTTCAGCTTCTTGGAAAAACGTTTATACTAGGTAATTGCATTTCCATTACAATGCTTATTTGTACAACATGTTTGTGTCAGGATAACAAGACGTACGTTTGCTCCTGCCCAAGCGGATTTACAGGGAAAGCCTGTCAAGTGAACATCGACGACTGCAAACCTAACCCATGTAAACACAATGGTATATGTACAGACCTTGTATCCAACTACACATGTAACTGTCCAGAGGGATTCTGGGGTAAAACCTGCGAACAATTCACCGACTACTGCGCACTTGCAAACTGTAGTAACCATGGCAATTGTGTTAATCACCCGCTGGGCTTCAGGTGTAATTGTACTAACAGTTACTACGGCCCCACGTGTGAGCTCCATGTTAAAAAGTGCATTTCAAGTCCATGTAAAAATGGTGGAACTTGTAATGAGACAAGCTCTGGGTTCAATTGTACCTGTGTGACTGGGTTTAACGGAGACTTGTGTGAAGTCAACATAGATGATTGCAAGGAATATAGGTGTCTCAATAATGCGACATGTGTAGACTTGGTGGATGATTATCTTTGCCTTTGCCATGATGGATTTAATGGGAGCTACTGTCAACATCAGCTGCACTCGTGTAAAGACAATCCTTGTGAAAACAACGGAACTTGTAAAGATATCTTTGGTGGTTATCGATGCAAGTGCCCTGAAAGGTATTTAAAATAAGTCCAACCTTAATGATTCTACTCGAAAAAATAACATGATGATGATGGTTAACACACAATCCTTTTACTCATTCCTATGTGCTAATGCTTTTGTCTATGATTATTTTAATACTTCTATTATTTAGCTATTCATGCTGATGCTTTGATGCTTCTGCTGAGCCTTATGTTACCATGTCAACCAATGTCGGCGAACTTCTTACGGACCGTCGGCGAACTGTTTTTTTTTTTAGCGTCGGCGATCGACTCGAGTATCGGCGATCTAGTTGACGGCGAACTGAAACGACCGGTTACCCAACCATCCCTGTTGTTTCCCTGCTGTATGCACAATATCAACTGTGAATACTTCATTTCAAATTCAATTTGTGTTCATTGTGTGTCGTGCGTCGTGGTGACCAAATCGTGTACTTCTTTCTGGCCACGGCGTACGACCATAAGGATAGCTCTGCAGTTAAATAAATTTTGGCCTTTTTCAAGTTTCTTTATTTATTTGCACCATAAGCATTAGCCATGACCATATATCCTCGATGGTGCATGAGGCTAGAAAAACAATAGTAACATACTCGTGCTTTTCGTCTTCAAGGTATGGAGGCGCCACGTGTAACGTCGACAAAAGTCCTTGTTTAATCAACCCGTGTCTGCATGGTGGTTCATGCGCAGAATATAACCTAACGGCCTTCACTTGTGCTTGTCCAACCGGTTATACAGGTGCAACGTGTCAAACTAATATAGATGATTGTGCATCAGCACCGTGCCCTATGAATGCGAACTGTATTGATAAACTAAACAGTTATTTGTGTGTGTGTCTGCAGTCACACACAGGAAAGAACTGTGAAACACGTGAGTAATATCAATAATATGAAGATGATGATGAACATGATTACGGTGGTGGTGGTGATAATAAAGCAATGACAATGAAGGAGGATGAAAATGATGATAAAGAGGATCATACTGATTCAGTTGTTTTAGAGACTATAAACTGTGTATTTCTGTTGTTATTTCGTAGCATTGGGTGATAACTTTGACTTGGTCTTCCAAAGTCGAACACCTAACACCAAAGTCGAGATCCCACCCTCATCCACTGTCCCTACCATGATGCAACTTAGTATAGCGTTGTGGGTCAAGCCAGACGTTCGTTACAAACGAGGGACTATCTTCACATACAAAACACATGGTCCCCACAGCGAAATGATCGAGATTTCGTTTAATGAGGGAAGTATGCGAGTCCTGGTACAAAAGGATGAGCTGCAAATCCCAGTAAACATCACGGATGGAAAGTGGCACTTCAATGGAGTAAGCTGGAGTAGAGTTGATGGGGACTTCTCAATTTACTTTGATGGAAAGCGTGTTGGAGGCTACAAGATACCACTTACGGGTAAGAACATCTGTATGATGATAAATAAACATTGCGATGGTGCATGATAATGGATGGCTGGACATGAGGAGGATGGTGATGAATATGGTGGTGGTGATGATTATAATGGTAATAAGTATATTAATGATCATGAATTAAGATGAGGTTGAATGATGACAGTGATCATTATAATGGTGATGGTGATGATGATTATGGTGGTGGTGGTGGTGGTGGTGGTGATGATTATGATTATGGTGGATTTGGTGTACGTTGATGATGATGATGATGATGACAAAGGATAATAATAATAATGCGGTGACTATAACGACATACGAATGATATTAATAATATTTTTTAATGGTGATAATGATCAAAATGTTAAATATGAAGATGCTGTTAACAGAATGACAATGATGATATTGATCATGATCATGATGTTATTTATTCCTGAATATGAGTCTCAAAATATCGGTTATCATAATTACAAGAAAAATGTTAAATAAAATGATGTCATCTTGAATGAATGAAAGAATAAATTATGAAATACTTTGTTAAATCAGTAACCATTATCACAAATAAGCATTTAAAAGAATGACGTTGTCTTTACTACAGGTCCTCCACTAAAAGGAGGTGGTGAGGTTGTCCTAGGAAAGAAATACTCTTCAAAAGAAAACAGCTATACAACCATAGACTCGTTTGTTGGAACCCTCCATCAAGTAAACTTCTGGCATTTGCCTTCGCCCGGTGATGACTATATGTGGAACGCAGCACATAGTTGCTCTTGGCCTTTACAGGGGAATGTGTACCCATGGATAGCATTCATGGAAGGAGCAAAAGACAACGTATTAAAAACGTTTCCTTCGACTTGTAAATGTAGGTAGTGTTTATAGTATTTTCAGCCCGGATTTTCAGATCAATTTTTCTACAAGCTAAACAATAAAATGACGTTTCGTTTTTTCCCTTCGTAGCCTTGGATCTCTGCAAGGCTAACTGCTCCCATTACGTCGAGTGCCACAAACCAGGCACCATCATGGTGTGCACATGTAAAACTGGTTTTACAGGTATTCTCTGTGACATAAATATCGACGACTGTGTCTCCAATCCATGCATTCACGGACAGTGCGTAGATGATATTGCATCGTATCGATGTGAATGTAAGAAAGGTTACTATGGGAGACAATGTCAGCACAAACAACTCGTGCTCAACAAAGGTAATTACTTTTGAAATATCTCAAGTTAACTGGCAGAAAAACTAATTGTATCTATAGTGGTGTTTCTAGGCGAGGTAGATAACTAGCGGTTAAACAAGTGTGGACTTCGTCGGTGTTTCTACCGGATATAATTGAGATTAAACTGTGCTAGCTGATCATTGTATATAATGAATAAACTAATGTGCCCTGCAGCGAAGATTTAAAAACAAATGTTACAGAAAAATACTATAACTTGTGATTGAAGTGGTTTGGTCTGGTTCAATCAAAATGAAATATTAAGTATTTATCATAGTGCAAATTATTCACGAGATCTCAACTTGTTTTTGATACAGAATGCCCACAGTTTGGTAAACTAAAGAACGGTAAAATCATCAAGGAAAGTTATGAAGGGAAATATGTAGTGCATTTAGAGTGCGACGAGAAGTACAGTTTTAGACAAGATGCTGTTACAACGTATGCATGTGGGCCTCAGACAAAATGGCAATGGAACAACAGAGCAGACTTGACGCTTCCTAAATGTTTAAGTAAGTATTAAGTGGCAAATATATGTATGTGCAGACACTCCAACAATATTGTTAAACTGTTAGATTGATGCCATCAATACGCTTTGGATGATGCAAAACTGAACTAAGCTAAATGTTGCAATCTGAATAAATTTGGTTATGATATAAACCAAATGACAATATGGCCGACACTTCATTTTCATTTTAGTTTTAGTTAATATTTTAATGAGGCTTTATATCAAAATTATAATTACATCATCATAATAAAAAGGTTTGAGACAACAATAATACATTTTTGAGAAGTTTGAGAATTTCATGAGAATTTCAAGTAAGAAAACACCACAACGAGGCTTCGCCAACACCGGAAAATTGTGCACTAAATAAAACATAATAAAAGTCTAAAAACCTTCACAATATATTTTTAGGCATTGCAGAGCCTTTTGAAATCAAGCACACCTATTCAGTAATACTACCCTTGGATCCAACGTACTGTAAAACAAGCAATGGATACCAACAAATCGAGTCAAGCTTCAAACAAGCTCTACTAAAAACCATTGAAAAAACCGAACAGCATGGTTGCTTTGTTTACGGGCCGTGTAAAATCTCAAAGGTTTCAATTCCAAAATGTACTCCAAGGCGATCGCAACGATCATCCGAAAATAACCTCGGTGTAAACTCGGAGCTTCTGTTCAAAGATTGGGGCAATTCGTCGCGTTTTTCGACCGTTACAGAGACTGCAGAAGCAGTTGCTTTTCACGTGAAATATGCTGTAACTGTTGGCAGTTTTGTAATGACGGTGAATGGCAAGGCTGTCAAGCCACGTATGTCATCGTTCATGGTGTTTGCTAAGAGTTATCAGTGTAGGGAGGGGTATGTCAGCGGCAATGACAACTCGTCATGTGGTAAGTACTATTTGTTCAAAGTTCAAAGCTGATATTGATGATGATGGCGACTGATGGCTAGAAGAGTTGGTACAGGGTTTTGTGGTAAACATTTTGAATTAAGAACGATAATTTAATGTTGTTGATATTGAAAAGATCGTGATGATGAAGATAGTTGTGGTGATTGCATTGATGATGGTGATGTTGATGATGACGGTGTTGATAATAATGGTATTGTTGATGATGTTGGTAGTGATGCTGATGCTGATGGTGGTGGTGATTATGATGACGTTCATAATAACGATAATTAATGGTATATATTATGTAATGTAATATAATGTAACCCTCTATATCGGAGGATCAAATTTCCGGAATCCTCTCTAATTCGGACATACAGTAATATTACTCGAATAAGCGCCGTGGCGCTTGTTAAATTTTTCGCGATCTCACTGTGCCCTTCTTAATCAGAACTACGAGTATTGGAAAGATGACTTAATGGGCGTGCAGTTAAATATAATTACTTTGAACTTAAGAATATAGCTTTTGATAAAAAATTATTTTCAATGCTGTTTTAGGGGGCGCTTATTCGGGGACGGCGCTTATTCGAGTAAATACGGTAAGCTTTAGTTATGATATAGATAACTTAATACCCGGTAATACTCAAAAAACCTAAGAAGTCATGCTAAACAGTACATATGGCAGTACATGTTACTGTGATTGTCTTACATCATCTAATTGCTTTCTTTTCTATTTTCAATTGTTTCGTGTCCTATTTTTACTGTGATTCTCATATCTGTCCATCAGTTGCTTGTCCTATCGGCACGTATGAACATCTTTCCGACTGTCTGTCCTGTCCAAAGGGACAATACCAAGATAGTGAGGGCAGATCAACTTGTATCCAATGCCCTGATGAACATACCACAACTATAGATGGAGCAACATCTAAAGATCAATGTTCCAGTAAGTATAGTCAATCTCATAAAAACTGTCCAGAAAAATTGATATTTTCACTATTCCAAATGTCACATGTAACGTATCAAATATTTAGGATTCCTTTGATTTACTTATCGTCTCCGGCTGGAGCTGTGTATAGACCTGATACTCCTTTTAGATTACCCTTTTGGGACTAAAGAGGGTTATACGTACATATTGGGAAAACAGTCACTTACTTAATAGAATAAGTTTTATTTAATTATTATTCTTTTTTTTTAACAGAGAAAAATATCTTTGAAAAAACGTCTTTATGGAAGATTGTTCTACCAATACTAATCACTGCCGGTGTCATTGTGGGCGTATGTGTAGCTGTTTGGTATTGGTAAGTCTTTTTGTCTTGAACATACATAATATGAAGTTTAATAAGGCATGGTTTTCAAAGGCATCACTAACACAAGCAACATGCACAGACTGAATATCGCACATGAGTGTAACAAAAATCCATAGGGCTGCTAATGAGCAGTAGACAATTGATTCTGCTTGTGCTTAAAAAATCCATCAATTGAATAAATAAATTATAAATAAAACGTTGAAAAATGCATTCGTTAAGGAATCGTTCATGATCACGACATTTGATGATGCGCATGCAGGTTGCTCTAGTATAAGTGCTGTATTTTGAAAAAAGGCTTGAGTGTGTCAGTGGAAAGCCGAGACTTTCTCGGCCTCAATAATACAATAAAGGTCACATTAATGACCAGACAAATAGTATTTAATATAAAGACACACATGCCTTTATAGAATACTAATGATAGGGCTTCATAGTATAATGATGCATGCATATGACCCAAATAGTCCAAAAGATTGGTTTATAGATTCAGTTTTGAATTACATATAAGTCCTTAATTGTAAGAGTTTCATTTTTCTCGTGTGTTCTTTCCTAGGAAAAAACGGCAAAACCAGCCAAAAATTCAGCGTAATAAAGGAACGCGAATATTCCAAAAGGACAGACCGCTACCAATGGAACCATTGCAAGTCATTCTAAATAAAAATACAAACAACTTAAATACCACTGGAACAGGCGGTGAGCGTACTGAATCTACCAGTCACTATGAAGAAATACCCTCCAGAACAGACAAGGCAACTGCAAATTCGAACCGCCAGAAGTCAGCAAATGAGACTGATAACATTTACAATCATTTGCACCCATTTGAAAATAAAGTTGGGCAGGCCAAGTACATCAATACTCAAGACATGGGCAATAATGACCTAGGTGGAAAACGGCAAAACTTTGCTGAGAGTTATAAGAAAACATCACAGATGGAAAACCCTAAAAAGAATGTCGTGGCATACGAGAATGCAGCTCTCAATATCAAATTGGAGAATGAAAATGTTGATTTCACAGCTTAGCGAAAGTTTACATTTGTTTTTTATAGTTTTCAGTGCGCTTTTTAGAAAAAAAAGTTAGACACCGTCATTATCAGCACCAAGAGCCTGTCAGCACCTATATAGTTACAGAAGCACATCTTGGCAGTTGATAAGTCCAGAGCTGGTTCCATTATTTTTGATAGGAAAAGGTCAGATGCGCGCGTGGTATAATATTTTATTAAATATCGATGGAAAGAAGTGAATAATAGAATAAGGAGGGCGTAAATTGGTTCCAGCTCTGGCCTAGGCAGTTAATTTGCAGTTCTATTTATTATTTCACAAGTATGCAGCGATAAGAGATGGACCATTACATTTGTTTTTGTTTTTTATAGTATTCAGTGCGCTTTTTAGAAAAAAAGTTAGACACCGTCATTATCAGCACCAAGAGCCTGTCAGCACCTATATAGTTACAGAAGCACATCTTGGCAGTTGATAAGTCCAGAGCTGGTTCCATTATTTTTGATAGGAAAAGGTCAGATGCGCGCGTGGTATAATATTTTATTAAATATCGATGGAAAGAAGTGAATAATAGAATAAGGAGGGCGTAAATTGGTTCCAGCTCTGGCCTAGGCAGTTAATTTGCAGTTCTATTTATTATTTCACAAGTATGCAGCGATAAGAGATGGACCATTATTTTCGATGGTATTTGATGGGGGGCAAGGAGGTTATGGTCTTTAAAAAATATTGTGCAACGTCAAATACAGGAAAAATATCGAGCACCATTTGAGGGCAGGAAACAACCATCATGTGCCAATTGTACCGAAACCCACCCCTCCTTCAATGAAATACCAAATAGTCTATCAATGCTGGTATTTATCTTATAAGGCTCAAGGACATCCGTAGTTCTTGTAGACACACACTAGACAGACACTTTGCAGTAAAACGATGAGTGTAAGTTATACATCGTATAAAAGAAATTGTTACTAACTTTTAGGAAGTTAATCCATCGTCGAATTAAAAATTGATACACCGTGTAAAAGAGATTGTTACTAACGTTTAGCAAGTAAGTCCATCGTCGAATTAAATTAAAATTGATACACCGTGTAAAAGAGATTGTTAGTTTTGAGGTTTAATTTTAAATGTACCCGATCTGCGTCCCCCTCCAATCTCCATTATTGGGCTTTTGATCAGAATCTTTTCATTCTTCACGATTAATTTACTGATTTCAATGAGGTACATCACCAGAAAGCTCTAAAGCTGGGAGCGACAAGGATTATGGGTAGATATATTTAACACATTTAATTTTTCAAAATCAGTATTGTTATCCTAACACCGCAAAAAGAAAACAAAATCAAGGGAATTTTGCAAACAGTTTGATAAAAAAAATTATTAGAGTGTAAGTGATTGTGATAGTAGAGTGTAAGTGATTGTGATAGTAGAGTGTAAGTGATTGTGATAGTACAGTGTAAGTGATTGTGATAGTAGAGTGTAAGTGATTGTGATAGTAGAGTGTAAGTGATTGTGATAGTAGAGTGTAAGTGATTGTGATAGTAGAGTGTAAGTGATTGTGATAGTAGAGTGTAAGTGATTGTGATAGTAGAGTGTAAGTGATTGTGATAGTAGAGTGTAAGTGATTGTGATAGTAGAGTGTAAGTGATTGTGATAGAGTGGTGTAATAAGTGTAATAGGGAAAGAGTAATAAAGTGTTTTAAGTACTATTTAAAAAACGAGCAGCAGTGTTTTATCAGGTATAATTAAAATCCCGAGGGCGAAGCCCAAGGGATTTTATATACCTGATAAAACACGTGCTGCGAGTTTTTTGAATGACTTAAAAAACTCATTAGTAATTCATGACCATTTTGTCCAATATCGATGATACAAAAGAAAACGGAAGGTAAAACGGAAGGCAAACAGCATTTGGGAATTCATGTAAAGTAACAATAGAGGAATGCTAACCAACTTGAATGTTAACAAACTTGATGACATTTCGTTGCAAACTTTTCATCGATTGATTGAGTAGTATAATGGCTTAAAGCGCGGATACAACCAATCAGAAGGTCTCGGTTCGATTCCTGGCATTGGCACTCAAAGCCTTTTTTTCGCAAAAAATCCAAAAGTAAATTATTTCCAAGTCTGATGTTTACTCGTCAGTAGAGATGGGGGATTGAAGAGGGGAGGGTAATATCTGAATTATGGACATGAAGCATTATATAATGACACATGTGCCATTATATAATGCTTCATGTTCATTTGCATTCAATTGTTCTTCTATTCTACACTATAATCCCTCCGCGTTTCAAACGTAGATTATGCGATATACAATGCTTTCCTCGTGACCATAGAGGAGCATCGGATTGGACAAAATGGTCATGAATTATTAATGAGTTTTTTAATGTGTAATAGTGCTATAATTGAACGGCAAATGATTATAAAACAAAACGTTAAAGTGTAATAAAGCATATTACGCTAAAGTGTGTTTGAAGGGTTAATGAAAACCACTCTAGTAGAGTGTAAGTGATTGTGATAGTAGGGTGTAAGTGATTGTAATAGTAGAGTGTAAGTGATTGTGATAGTACAGTGTAAGTGATTGTGATAGTACAGTGTAAGTGATTGTGATAGTACAGTGTAAGTGATTGTGATAGTACAGTGTAAGTGATAGTGATAGTACAGTGTAAGTGATTGTGATAGTACAGTGTAAGTGATAGTGATAGTACAGTGTAAGTGATTGTGATAGTACAGTGTAAGTGATTGTGATAGTACAGTGTAAGTGATTGTGATAGTACGTACAGTGTAAGTGATTTAACAAACAAACAAACAAAACGGACGCGTATGTCGACGAAACCAGATCAGAGTAGATGGTCAAAAAACGCGGTGAAGTCGCTGGTGTGGATGCAAATGTTTCCAAGAACCTGTAACCGAAAATGTTTAGAATCGCATTAAGGTAGACACCGTCTCACCCGCGTGTAGAAAAACAACTGTAAACAAACGGATATTTTATACCTAATATTTATTCTACTTGATTATCTGTACCCTTACATAAACTTTAGAACCACAACTCTTTATGTTACTTGATTATCTGTAACCTTACATTAACTTTAAAACCACAACTCATTGCTCTAGCATTCTTGAGTACAGAACATCTCAAGCTGATCAAAATTGACATGACCCCAACTGCTATCATTGCTATCGACCAAGCGAACACGAGCTGTCTGCCCAATATAAGAACCAACATTCCAAACGTGGGATCCCATTGTTTCCGCGCACTTTCCAGTTGTCTTCTCGACAACCTTTCCACCAATAACAAGCTCTGCGCGATCCTTATTGACGTCACAGCCTCCACCAATCAGGAAACGGAGTTTGTCGCCCTTGATGACGAAAGTAGGTGACGTCATCGTGCCTGTAGGTCCATCTCCCTGCGTTTTCCCTGCCGTTGCAGATTTGCTTGGTCGGTTTTCATAAGTTCCAATCCACCCATTTCCAGTGAGGTTGGATGTTACCTGGCCTCTGGCTTTTGAGTTGTCGCCGTAGGTTGGTTGGTTGTTGAAGGCGTTGCCCGTCAGATTCCAATCTTTGATTCCGTTCTCAAAGTCAAAGAGAACACGCCAGTCTATTGACATTAACAGAATCAATATAATGGTACATGTTATGATGACACCAATTTTAACACCGTGCACCATCTTGAAAGGTAGCCGGGCCTTAGCATCGAAGCACGATGCACGTTGAGCTTGCAATGATAGAGACTTTTTAACACCTCGCGGGACAATTATTCACGTGTCCCTATCATTGCTAGGGTTTGCTACGTCCTAGGTGGTTTTCTTATGCACCGCCTGGAAAATGTTTGGTATTTTCAATGAGCATACGACTCACCTGGGCAAATATAGCGGGACAATTATTCACGTGTCTTTATTATTGCTAGGGTTTTTTACGTCCTAGGTGGTTTTCTTACGCACCGCCTGGAAAATGTTTGGTATTTACAATGAGCATATACAACTTACCTGGGTAAGAATAGCGGGACAATTATTCACGTGTCTCTATCATTGCTAGGGTTTGCTACGTCCTAGGTGGTTTTCTTACGCACCGCCTGGTAAATGTTTGGTATTTACAATGAGCATATACAACTTACCTGGGTAAGAATAGCGGGACAATTATTCACGTGTCTCTTTCATTGCTAGGGTTTGCTACGTCCTAGGTGGTTTTCTTACGCACCGCCTGGAAAATGTTTGGTATTTTCAATGAGCATACGACTCACCTGGGCAAGTATGGCAGCTCTTTTCTTCTTCATTCCCTATACACTGCTTTCCACCACATCTTGGTAAAGGATTGTCACAATCTCGTGTACGTCGCTGTTTGCCCTCTTTACTGCACACTCGGTCGCAGCTGCTCCAAGCGCTCCAATCAGAAAAACCACCATCAACTATAGATGACATCGATATAGACATGTATTACTTGACGTGCAGTAATATTATATCCATGCAAAGAGTGACATCAAGTACATTCACATATATATTATGATACAAATTAGGGCGATAGAAATATAATAAAGGTCAAAATCTCAACTTAAACAAATAAAAGCCAGAGAACATCAAAATCTACTATGTACAATCCTGGTTTCACCTCCATATTTAGAAATATGATAGTTAATATATAAACGTTTTTATTAAGTGACTGTTCTAGAATTGAGCATTTAGAGCAAATTTATGTAGTGTCACGTGATGTGTATATTTGTGTGGTGGACAATATTAAACTTCATCAATTTATCGTTATCATCGTTATCATCATTACAATCTTCATTATAATCATTATTATACCATCATCATCACAATCTTTATTTCAATCATAATTATACCATCATCATCGTTATCATCATCATTATAATCATCATTACCATTACCAATTATTTTCATTATCATCATCGCAAAGGATTTTATCATCGTCAATGTCAATGTCATCATAACCACCACCATGATCATCTGATGATATTAATAATCATCACTATTATGGTGATCATTGACATTATCGTTATCATGTCAATCATTATCATAAATATAATCATCAACGTCTTTATGATGATCACAACCATTAACAAAATCATCATCAGTATCAGTATTACATCATCATCCGTATTACATCATCATCATCGCCATTACCATTACATCACCACCATTATCTTTATTACCTGGTTTTCTATCAGCATCACAGTCATCTTCATTTACCCAGTACCAAATGACACCAGGGTCCATCATTCCACCATAACGAATCCAGTATGCAGGGTTGCGGTCCTTATCGCCCCATATAATAGATCCAGAAGGATAATATGTGGTGCTGTGAGATGTGGTAAGAAGAGCTTTGTTGTCAGAACCATCAAGATTAAACCATGGCATTCTATTTTGTACTGTTTTCCACCACGAGTTTCCCCATTTATCGAATTTCTGTAACAGGTGGACATTGGTTTGGGTTGGAGAAGTTGCCATGAAGCTGAAAATGTATAGACCATTTTCATAAATACCATAATATGTACCGGAAAATGATTTTTCAAGTAAACAGATATTTTAATATTTTAGCACTGTCATATGAAAGAACCACCTGAAATAGGCATGTTTGGAAGGTTTTGATGCTCTGGCTAAAATTGCAATTAAGTTATGCTCATTGGAAAATAATGTAGTTTTCTGTTGAGGCCTTTGTTGCCTCATTCTGGTGTTTTTCTAATTCTTATAGCTTCTCTTGCAAATTTAATCCTTTTTTTTTTTCACAAGTCATTGTTCTACAAAATGCCTATCCTATGATAGCTTTCTTTTTCGTAAAACATCAATTTTAAATATTATGGTGATAAGTGGCGGCCATTTATGAAAATCGTCTATACCTGTATTCCTTTGGTGCACTCCAGATTCCTCCCCAGTGTCCTCGCCTATTAGCATCCATTTTATATTTGAAAGTTTGGTTATTGCTCAAGTCTTTTATTTTGTCAGCATATTTGAGTATCGAGTAGTCCTCATTTAGATCTGGTCGATAAATGTTTCTGAATACAACAGGGAAACCAGAAAAATGAGAAGAAGAAGAAAAGAGAAGGGCAACTTTCGAAAGCAATTCGTTATATTCAATGTATGGTCACGTCACCTGTATGTATTAATTTTACTTATAAAATTCATGAATAGTTAATGAGCAAATGACAAAAGAATTCACGTCCGTGACGGAGGTTGTATATCCGATACAGATTCGTCCTGATTTGCATAAGTTTTAACTTGAATTTTCTCTTGACAATTTTAGTAAAATATTAAAGAACTAATGTTGGAGTTTCATAAGTACTATACAATATTCGTGTCCGATCAGTATGAGATCGGCCACTCATATTGTATATAGTATAAAAAGAATAGAAATGTAGTGGTCATAAAAGAGAAATAAAAAAGGAGAATAAAACGGAAAATATGAAGAAAGTAAGCCATAACATTTAACTAGAACGATAGGCTACCAAACAGTCTCTACGTCTTGAGCAGGTTATGTTACACGCTACAACCTTCCGTGGTTTTTCGTGATATGACTTGTCCATAATAATAGTATTAATAATAAGGGATATCTTATATAACGCACTCTTTGAAATCTCGGTGCGATTTACAAGAGTAAAACAAAACAAAAAAACAGCTGAGATTCAAATAGAAGTGTTTTGATTTTTAGGCGGTTGTTTAGATCTAAAGGCAAAGTGTACCAAAGAGAGGCAGCAGCCACAGAAAATAATTGAATGAAACAACTTTCTGAACATTTGTCATTTTGCGTCTTGAAATTTTTCTCAGCCAACAACTAAATCCAGATAAAGATTTTTTGAGGACAGTTTTAGGCTTCTAATGGGAGAAAACAAACTTTAAAATCTACCTTGAAGGGACCTGATCACGTGTCCAGTTGTTATGACGACTAGTCACCACCAAAGTATAAGCACCAGGGTCTGACGTCATATCACAGTAGACCGGTAAATAACTGGAGTCGTTTATCAGTCGAATCATGTAGTATCCATCTTGGAAGGATTGGGAGTGTCGAACACCATGTACTTTGATGTCGAAACAAGAACGCCTGGAAGATTCAGTAAATTTAGGTGTTGAGTCGCTCCCACGTAAATCATTTATTAAAAAATGAAAAGAAAAGTGCTTAATGAATTATATTTAGACTTTTATTTATTTCCACGTACTTATCTTTATTATATACATTATTGTTCTCATTACATTTATATAATTAAGGAACACATCTTTTCACCACTTGTTTAATCTACTGGTGGACTGGCTCGAAAACTTTACTATTCTATTGTAGGTAATTATAATATCTATAATTATGTACTCTATGTATTTAAACCATTGTATTAGTGTGCAAATAAAATTGAAATTTGAAAAGTTGAGCCTTTTAGGCTAGTCCAATTTGATAGCTTTCAAAACATCACGAGTATCTATTACTGAATTACAAATTGTACGAAAAGATCGTGCGGTTTTTTATTTTTGATACACTGAAAGACTATTGGTACTCTGCAGAGTACAATTTACGATTAAATTGTACTCCTCTCGTCGAATCTAGCCTGCGTGCAGCCGGTTTAATTACCCGTAATAACCGTCTGCGAAAGTTCGCCAGATATCGTGTTCTCTGTGACCCGATATAAGAAGCGATTTCTGATTGGCTCTCGCTAGGATCAATTCTTACGCGAACTCTGATTGGTCAACGGCACGGCATAATCTTTTCCGGTTGAGATGTTTTCGTTGCTACATGCACGTGAGTTTGACCATGTTGACAGCTAGAGTAAAGAAATGGTCTAAATATATTACTATGAGTGTATTTACCTGCGATTTGTGCCGCAGCACACAACTTAAACCAGAAGAGAGGTTCCTCATTGAAGGAAATTGTGAAATTAAGATTCTTTCAGAGCTCCAAATTCTTTCTCGAACGCCGAATAATGACTATATTTGCCGTCGATGTTTCGTACTTTTGAAGAGACAAAGGCGTTCGTTCAAGATATAACCTCCACCGAAAGTGCTTTTAACATCACAGCGTCCTTTGAAGAACATTGTGAAAGTGCTGATTGTAATATATTTAGACCATGTCTTTACTCTCGCTGTCAACATGGTCAAACTCACGTGCAACGAAAACATCGCAACGGGAAGAGATTATGCCGTGCCGTTGACCAATCAGAGTTCGCGTAAGAATTGATCTTAGCGAGAGCCAATCAGAAATCGCTTCTTATATAGGGTCACACAGAACACGATATCTGGCGAACTTTCGCAGACGGTTATTACGGGTAATTAAACCGGCTGCACGCAGGCTAGTCGAATCAAGATCGAGTAATTTTGTACAGTATATTATAAAAGAATGTATATTCTTCCCATTTCCCTAATTATAACAATGATACTTCATATATAACGTTCTCACCTAGTTCCCTCTCTCATCCAGTATCTTACTACACCAGGTTTGACTTTCAGTGAAGGTAAATACGAAGGAGAGTCACTTGAGTCATCGTTGTAAACAATAGAACCAGATGCATCATTGGCAGTAGAGCCTGCGCTCAGGAAGATAGAAGAGGACATTCCCAATCTAGGCATGCGTGTAGCTAGATTTGCACTTTTACTCATCTTGTTGAATTTTTCCACTATTTTAATATTTGTCTGTTTATCTGAAGTTGACGTGAAAGTATAATCACGTGGTACATCAAAGATACCGCCATATTGGTTTGACCAATCAGCCTCGATACGATACTGGAAGGAATCCTTGAAAGTAGAATAGTTTATTGCTACATTTGTAAAACAAGAATCAAAATATTTATATCAAAGACTTTAGGGTTTTATATTGATATCAGTTACTCATATTAATTATTTTAATAATCCAAGAAAACGTTGATATAATCCATCAACATCACTACCATGCACTATTGTTATTATCATCATCATCATTTTTATTGCGATCATACTATAGAATCAGAATCATCATCATGATGATCACCATGATCATTATCAATTCATCATCTTTGTCGTTGACATATCATCATGATCATCATTATTATTGAAAACATCATTGCAATTATCATCATCGTCATCATCGTCTTCATTGGCATTGCCATCATACTTTAGAATCAGAATAACCACCATCATCATCATGATCGTGATGGTCATTATCAATTCATCATCTTTGTCGTAACATTATCATGATCATCATTATCATTGCAATCATCATTCCAATTATCATCATCATCATGACTTACTTGTGATATATCAAAGTCTTTGATAGCATCAGCAACATCAAGAATCGAATAATCATTGTCTAGAGATGGTTGATCAACATTTCTTGATTTCACGTTATCAGCCGTCCATCCTGTGTGTGTTTTACTTGTTACTAACAACGTCCATCCACCACCACGACTTGTCAGATCACAGTATGTCTTGATAGGCCGTTTACCAGGCGCTTGGATCGTATACACACCATCTGATTATAACAAACAATATTAATAACTTTTGAGAAACGTTCTGAGCTCTTTAACAGACATTACGCGTTTTAAGCAAGGAATGTATCTATCAAGGCTCAATTGAAACACTTGTCTACAGGTTTTGACTCTATTTAATTTTTGGCTTATTTATCTATAATTAATCAACACAGCCTATGGTGAAGGCAATTGAGAAATACACACATCAACAAACAATACCACAGGTTTTTTATCTACTTTTATCATTTACGTATAATCAACACAGCCTATGGTACACATCAACAAACAGTACAACAGGTTTTGTTCGCACTGTTTTATACTTGAACAGTTATTTGTAAAATTATAACGAAGAACAAGTTTACCTTTAACTGAAAGCCCCGCCTGATGTTGCCTAATTTGTATTTCCATGCAGGACCTTGGTAGCTGCCAAGTCCCTTCTCGCATCCAATACCAAATATGATTGGGATCATCTATTTTTTTATAGATCCACGGTGCATTTTTGTAATCTTTGTTCGGACCAGCTAAAAGCATTATATAAATGGTTTAGAGTCTTGAAAAGGCATGTTTTTCAACGTCATAGTAGTCGTTATCATCATCACCGTTAACATAATCGACTTTATCATCATATTAATAACGACAATCATCATCATCATCGTATTCACCATAAGCGTTCATCTTATACCACTAATTATAATGTCACTATTTTGATCATCATCATCATAATCATCACAATTACTATGATCACCATGCATCATTATCATCGTCATCGTCATCATTATTATTTTCATATTACCATTATAGTTATCATCATTTTCACTATCATTATCAGCATCATCATTATCAGTATTATCATTATCAGCATCATCATTATCAGCATCATCATTATCAGCATCATATTATCATTATCATCATTTTCGCTATCATCATCATCACCGTCGTCATCATCACATTAACATTTCACACATTTGATTCCCCAGCCAATGTTATCTAATACACCTAATTCATAAAAGGTTGACGAGGCGAACGGCGTTTTATATTGGCGATTGGTAATTGGCGATTGCACGACCGAAAGAAGCTATGGGTAATACGAAACCTTCTTATTCGTTTCTAAATTACCCAAACAATGCCTCCACCGTTGAACGAAACCTTCAAAACACCCATCTAAGGTCATCGCTGAATGGTGTTTGGGTAATTTAAAATGGAATAAGAAGAAATTCGTATTACCCACAGTCCCTTTCGGTCATGCAATGGCCGTTCGCCCCGTCAACCTTTTTTGAAATAGGTGTACATAGCTTACTTGTTATGGTACCCCACCAATTCCTGTCTTGACGTGCAGATGTTGTCAGCCTTGCATCACCAATCCAAGGCATTCGCTCTTCAATACCGTTATCAAAATAAGGCCAATCGTCAAATTTCTTAGTCAGGTTCACTATAGTTTGATCATTGACTTTTGAAGTGAATGTGTACTTACGATCAGCCTCCCAAATACCTCCCCATCGACCTGAAAACAAATAAATATGAATAATATACTAAATACATTTAGTGGAAAAAGAAAGCAAGCAGACACAGATGCGGAATACCATACACGCAAGTTAATACGTAGATAGAAAGTAAATAATGAAGGAAGGAAGGAAGGAAGGAAGGAAGGAAGAAAGGAAGGAAGGAAGGAAGGAAGGAAGGAAGGAAGGAAGGAAGGAAGGAAGGAAGGAAGGAAGGAAGGAAGGAAGGAAGGAAGGAAGGTATGGAGGTAAGTTAAAAAGGTCATAAACAAGCTAGGAAGAAATTAAAGTGCAAGTATCACCAAAAATAAACTTTGCTTGAAATGATTGCTCCCAATGATTTATTTTCGAATCCAAATGTCTTATAACCAAAATTTATTTCGAAGTGCGGAAAAAATCGAAAAATATACATCGTCGAAGCCGCAAGTCAAGAAATTATGCAAATTAGCTGTGACGTAGCAAGAGGAACGCTTTCGCACGGCCGGGAGCGGAATCGTTTGTTGTCTGCTCGTTGTACATTGTAGTTTTAATAAAATCACGAAAACCTGCTCAATGCCTATGCGATGTGTTGTCCAAAATTGTAGCTGCACAAGAGCAGATGGTGTTTCTTTGTATAAATTACCGAAAAACAGTTCTTTCACGTAGTTACGGATAAAATTAATTTGTCTGCTATAGTTGTATACTGATGTTCAAGAAACTTCACTTCATCGGACTTTGTTGACAATTATATCAAAACATCATTGGGATTCAGTCCAAAGAAAGTGCACTGGTTTTTAGAATTCTTTATTTGGTTATTATCTTTACTATCAACGCACAA
Organism: Metridium senile; assembly: GCA_949775045.1. Taxonomy (NCBI): domain Eukaryota; kingdom Metazoa; phylum Cnidaria; class Anthozoa; order Actiniaria; family Metridiidae; genus Metridium; species Metridium senile. The sequence goes on along the minus strand of OX459101.1, from coordinate 5,046,219 downwards.
GCCGATGTGAACTAAAAACAAAATCTAAAAAAACAGTACTAGCGTATAGCAGTTAATTTTCATCGCTGCTCACACCGGCAAACCAACAAGAAACGCCTATTCTCAACGAGAACGCCACAGGCCTAGGGTTAGCCAAATTTAATCCTTTTTGTTTTAGGAAATTATTTTATCGATTTGTTTTTTTTACAACACAATTTTACCAAAATAAATGTACAAAAAATAAAATGTCAGTTAACGGACGAAAAATTATGAATTTGTCACGCATCGAACTCAATGGTTTCTCTTCAAGATACGGAAAATCACACAGTTTATGAAAATGATCTCTTTTCAGCATGAAAAAAACAACAACAAAAAAACAATAAAGTTCTTTTCATACAGAAATACAGTGCACTGTTTGTCTTGTGAGACTTCCAAGTGAAGTTGAAAAGTAAAAGTACAAGAACGTCAAACACAGCCGATAAGCACCTGGGTTCAGGTTTCACCCGTTTCAAAACAATTGCATTTTAAATACATTATTAAAACTGATCATATAGAATATACACAATACCAGATAGGTCTAACCTTTGTACAACATTCTAAGCTTTTCAAAACAGTCCTGAACGAATGGTATTGTTTGTCTAAAATGTAATTTTGAGCACGTTTTGGTTGAAAAGACTACCGAATTGATTGTAAGTGAAGATTTGTCGAAAAGACTGAAAAACGCATAAAATTAAAACGATAACAACTCCATGACAGCATAGTTACATTTATTACAATTTTCTACTTACAGAAAAGTAATATCCATTGATGGTTTATCCATAAAATTGTTTTTAAACTCCTTTTTTGTTGAAAAAACTGTGTCGATGACAAACTTTCCCTCAAATCCGCACGAGTGTTGCGTGACAATCGTTCCTCCTCATACGTCACAGATACGGATCGTCATATGACCTTGAAATTGACCTTGGCAAATACGGTCGCTTTTTTGCGCAAAATAACATGGATTTCGAAGTTTTTAATATTTTTAAAATGATATTAGGTACAAAGCAACCACTTTTCGATCTAATGATGATAAAATCAAACCATTTATTTTTGGTGATACTTGCACTTTAAGTAATAAATTAAGCAAGCAAGACATTATGCAAGTAAGTAAGCGAGCAATGCAGAAGGAAGGAAGCAAACAAAACATAGACAGAAAGATGGGCAAGCAAACAGATTGACAAACAGCAATATACAGGCAACGATGGCACCTTACTCGAAATAAGCAAAAGCACAAACAACCATACATAAACGAACAAACACATTCATAAACAAACAAGCAGACTTAAGGATAGACACAGTTTCCAAACCTCGCTCCTGTGCTTCCAATCGATACTCAAACGTATTCCCCACGACATTGACATCATCTTTGATGACATCAGCATATTTCAGTATCGAGTAGTCCCCAGTTAGACCCGGTTTATTGGAATTTCTTAATGTGACGTCATCTTTAGTCCAGGAAGCCGTACTGCTAGTGACCAATAGAGTCCATCCTCCACCATCACGTGACATATCACAGTAAGCCTTGATTGGTGGATTGGAAGCGCCGTTAGGATGAATTTCATATACACCGTCGGGGAGAGTTGCAATGTTTTTAGTCTTGGCAACGCTTAACAGATGACGACATGATAATGCTCCTGAAAAATAAATTCACGAATACAAAACGAGATAAGCGCATTAAACCACGATGCGAAGCGGAGTCGTTTCCAGCTTCTCGATCAAGTGTTCTCTCAACATCCCAAGTGTTTAGAGTAGAGTATCCTACACGGTTTTTAACCAATCAAAGCTCGCGTACTATTACAATTATGTTATAATTCCTTTTTTCAAACTAATAATCAATAGCATCTTTGCATTTTAGTCACGTGCATAGGTATTGATACTCGATCAAACACAAAACATATATGAAGTTAGTATATTGTTTCGGATATAATGCACTAAAACTGAAAATGAAATAAATTTAAATTTCTAAGATTGGAAACTGAGTCCTTACTGAATAATGCATTCCACTACCCAAAGGTATTGTGGGTCTCATCAATGTGAAAATAAAAAGTACATTTCCAGTTATCTGCTCCCTATATATATGAAATTAATTTAATGTTTCGGATATAATGCACTAAATTTAATAATTAAATAAATTATTATTATTATTTATCTAATTTAGACAATATAACTTTACCCAAAATGCATTTCGGTTTTTGCATGCACTATTCAATAATCAATGTTTTTTTTTTTTTAAATAGCTGTATATATTGAGCTTGGTTAATGCAAACTGTGTCAAAAGAAACATACCTTTATATGCAAAGCAAGGTTTTTCCTGGTGTGTTTTGATTGTACGATCACAAGACTTGCCTCCACATCTTGGTAAAGGATTGTTACAAGCTCTTTTTCTTACTTGTACAAGTTTACCACTAGAAGATTTTTGACATGTACCCCAAGAACTCCACTCAGACAACCCCGCATCAACTGCAAAAGAAAACGAGTTTGCATTGATAAAATATGCAACTTTGAAAAGATTTTGCAGTCAAATACTTTAGACTGGAAGCATTCATAATATTAAATAAGCAGGATCAGGATCAGGAGAAGGAGAAGGAGCAGGAGCAGGAGCAGGAGCAGGAGCAGGAGCAGGAGCAGGAGCAGGAGCAGGAGCAAAGGACTTTATCATCTCTAAAGTCAATGTGACCATAACCACCACCATGATCATCTGATGATATTAATAATCATCACTATTATGGTGATCATTGACATTATCGTTATCATGTCAATCATTATCATGGATATAATCATCAACATGTTTATGATGATCACAACCATTAACAAAATCATCATCAGTATCAGTATTACATCATCATCATCGCCATTACCATTACACCACCATCATCATCTTTATTACCTGGTTTTCTATCAGAATCACAGTCATCTTCATCATCATCATCATCATTACCCCATCACCATAATCGTCATTACCTGGTTTTCTATCAGCATCACAGTCATCTTCATTTACCCAGTACCAAATGACACCAGGGTCCATCATTCCACCATAACGAATCCAGTATGCAGGGTTGCGGTCCTTATCGCCCCATATAATAGATCCAGAAGGATAATATGTGGTGCTGTAAGATGTGGTAAGAAGAGCTTTGTTGTCAGAACCATCAAGATTAAACCATGGCATTCTATTTTGTACTGTTTTCCACCACGAGTTTCCCCATTTATCGAATTTCTGTAACAGGTGGACATTGGTTTGGGTTGGAGAAGTTGCCATGAAGCTGAAAATGTATAGACCATTTTTAAAAATACCATAATATGTACCGGAAAATGATTTTTCAAGTAAACAGATATTTTAGTCATATGAAAGAACCACCTGAAATAGGCATGTTTGGAAGGTTTTGATGCCCTGGCTAAAATTACAATGAAGTTATGCTCATTGGAAAATATGTAGTTTTCTGTTGAGACCTTTGTTGCCTCATTTTGGTGTTTTTCTAATTCTTATAGCTTCTCTTGCAAATTTAATCCTTTTTTTTTTTCACAAGTCATTGTTCTACAAAATGCCTATCCTATGATAGCTTTCTTTTTCGTAAAACATCAATTTTAAATATTATGGTGATAAGTGGCGGCCATTTATGAAAATCGTCTATACCTGTATTCCTTTGGTGCACTCCAGATTCCTCCCCAGTGTCCTCGCCTATTAGCATCCATTTTATATTTGAAAGTTTGGTTATTGCTCAAGTCTTTTATTTTGTCAGCATATTTGAGTATCGAGTAGTCCTCATTTAGATCTGGTCGATAAATGTTTCTGAATACAACAGGGAAACCAGAAAAATGAGAAGAAGAAGAAAAGAGAAGGGCAACTTTCGAAAGCAATTCGTTATATTCAATGTATGGTCACGTCACTTGTATGTATTAATTTTACTTATAAAATTCATGAATAATTAATGAGCAAATGACAAAAGAATTCACGTCCATGACGGAGGTTGTATATCCGATACAGATTCGTCCTGATTTGCATAAGTTTTAACTTGAATTTTCTCTTGACAATTTTAGTAAAATATTAAAGAACTAATGTTGGAGTTTCATAAGTACTATACAATATTCGTGTCCGATCAGTATGAGATCGGCCACTCATATTGTATATAGTATAAAAAGAATAGAAATGTAGTGGTCATAAAAGAGAAATAAAAAAGGAGAATAGAACGGAAAATATGAAGAAAGTAAGCCATAACATTTAACTAGAACGATAGACTGCCAAACAGTCTCTACGTCTTGAGCAGGTTATGTTACACGCTACAACCTTCCGTGGTTTTTCGTGATATGACTTGTCCATAATAATAGTATTAATAATAAGGGATATCTTATATAACGCACTCTTTGAAATCTCGGTGCGATTTACAAGAGTAAAACAAACAAAAAACAGCTGAGATTCAAATAGAAGTGTTTTGATTTTTAGGCGGTTGTTTAGATCTAAAGGCAAAGTGTACCAAAGAGAGGCAGCAGCCACAGAAAATAATTGAATGAAACAACTTTCTGAACATTTGTCATTTTGCGTCTTGAAATTTTTCTCAGCCAACACCTAAATCCAGATAAAGATTATTTGAGGACAGTTTTAGGCTTCTAATGGGAGAAAACAAACTTTAAAATCTACCTTGAAGGGACCTGATCACGTGTCCAGTTGTTATGACGACTAGTCACCACCAAAGTATAAGCACCAGGGTCTGACGTCATATCACAGTAGACCGGTAAATAACTGGAGTCGTTTATCAGTCGAATCATGTAGTATCCATCTTGAAAGGATTGGGAGTGTCGGACACCATGTACTTTAATGTCGAAACAGGAACGCCTGGAAGATACAGTAAATTTAGGTGTTGAGTCGCTCCCACGTAAATCATTTATTAAAAAATGAAAAGAAAAGTGCTTAATGAATTATATTTAGACTTTTATTTATTTCCACTTATCTTTATTATATACATTATTGTTCTCATTACATTTATATAATAATTAAGGAACACATCTTTTCACCACTTGTTTAATCTACTGGTGGACTGGCTCGAAAACTTTACTAGTCTATTGTAGGTAATTATAATATCTATAATTATGTACTCTATGTATTTAAACCATTGTATTAGTGTGCAAATAAAATTGAAATTGAAATTTGAAAAGTTGAGCCTTTTAGGCTAAACAAATTTGATAGCTTTCAAAACATCTCGAGTATCTATTACTGAATTACAAATTGTACGAAAAGATCGTGCGGTTTTCTATTTTTGATACACTGAAAGACTATTGGTACTCTGCAGAGTACAATTTACGATTAAATTGTACTCCTCTCGTCCAATCAAGATCGAGTAATTTTGTACAGTATATTATAAAAGAATGTATATTCTTCCCATTTCCCTAATTATAACAATGATACTTCATATATAACGTTCTCACCTAGTTCCCTCTCTCATCCAGTATCTTACTACACCAGGTTTGACTTTCAGTGAAGGTAAATACGAAGGAGAGTCACTTGAGTCATCGTTGTAAACAATAGAACCAGATGCATCATTGGCAGTAGAGCCTGCGCTCAGGAAGATAGAAGAGGACATTCCCAATCTAGGCATGCGTGTAGCTAGATTTGCACTTTTACTCATCTTGTTGAATTTTTCCACTATTTTAATATTTGTCTGTTTATCTGAAGTTGACGTGAAAGTATAATCACGTGGTACATCAAAGATACCGCCATATTGGTTTGACCAATCAGCCTCGATACGATACTGGAAGGAATCCTTGAAAGTAGAATAGTTTATTGCTACATTTGTAAAACAAGAATCAAAATATTTATATCAAAGACTTTAGGGTTTTATATTGATATCAGTTACTCATATTAATTATTTTAATAATCCAAGAAAACGTTGATATAATCCATCAACATCACTACCATGCACTATTGTTATTATCATCATCATCATTTTCATTGCGATCATACTATAGAATCAGAATCATCATCATGATGATCACCATGATCATTATCAATTCATCATCTTTGTCGTTGACATATCATCATGATCATCATTATTATTGAAAATATCATTGCAATTATCATCATCGTCATCATCGTCTTCATTGGCATTGCCATCATACTTTAGAATCAGAATAACCACCATCATCATCATGATCGTGATGGTCATTATCAATTCATCATCTTTATCGTAACATTATCATGATCATCATTATCATTGCAATCATCATTCCAATTATCATCATCATCATGACTTACTTGTGATATATCAAAGTCTTTGATAGCATCAGCAACATCAAGAATCGAATAATCATTATCTAGAGATGGTTGATCAACATTTCTTGATTTCACGTTATCAGCCGTCCATCCTGTGTGTGTTTTACTTGTTACTAACAACGTCCATCCACCACCACGACTTGTCAGATCACAGTATGTCTTGATAGGCCGTTTACCAGGCGCTTGGATCGTATACACACCATCTGATTATAACAAACAATATTAATAACTTTTGAGAAACGTTCTGAGCTCTTTAACAGACATTACGCTATTTAAGCAAGGAATGTATCTATCAAGACTCAATTGAAACACTTGTTTACAGGTTTTGACTCTATTTAATTTTTGGCTTATTTATCTATAATTAATCAACACAGCCTATGGTGAAGGCAATTGAGGAATACACACATCAACAAACAATACCACAGGTTTTTTATCTACTTTTATCATTTATGTATAACCAACACAGCCTATGGTACACATCAACAAACAGTACAACAAGTATTGTTCGCACTGTTTTCTACATGAACAGTTATTTGTAAAATTATAACGAAGAACAAGTTTACCTTTAACTGAAAGCCCCGCCTGATGTTGCCTAATTTGTATTTCCATGCAGGACCTTGGTAGCTGCCAAGTCCCTTCTCGCATCCAATACCAGATATGCTTGGGATCATCTATTTTTTTATAGATCCACGGTGCATTTTTTTTATCTTTGTTCGGACCAGCTAAAAGCATTATATAAATGGTTTAGAGTCTTGAAAAGGCATGTTTTTCAACGTCATAGTAGTCGTTATCATTATCAACGTTAACATAATCGACTTTATCATCATATTAATAACAACAATCATCATCATCATCGTATTCACCATAAGCGTTCATCCTATACCACTAATTATAAATGTCACTATTTTGATCATCATCATCATAATCATCACAATTACTATGATCACCATGCATCATTGTCATCGTCATCGTCATCGGCATCATTATTATTTTCATATTACCATTATAGTTATCATCATTTTCACTATCATTATCAGCATCATCATTATCAGCATCATAATTATCATTATCATCATCAGTTTTCGCTATCATCATCATCACCGTCGTCATCATCACCATAACATTTCTCACATCTGATTCCCCAGCCAATATTATCTACTACACCTAATTCATAAAAGGTTGACGAGGCGAACGGCGTTTTATATTGGCGATTGTTAATTGGCGATTGCACGACCGAAAGGAGCTATGGGTAATACGAAATCTTCTTATTCGTTTCTAAATTACCCAAACAATGCCTCCACCGTTGAATGAAACCTTCAAAACACCCATCTAAGGTCATCGCTGAATGGTGTTTCGGTAATTTAAAATGGAATAAGAAGAAATTCGTATTACCCACAGTCCCTTTCGATTATGCAATGGCCGTTCGCCCCGTCAACCTTTTTTGAATTAGTTTTACATAGCTTACTTGTTATGGTACCCCACCAATTGCTGTCTTGAAGTGCAGATGTTGTCAACCTTGCATCACCAATCCAAGGCATTCGCTCTTCAATACCGTTATCAAAATAAGGCCAATCGTCAAATTTCTTAGTCAGGTTCACTATAGTTTGATCATTGACTTTTGAAGTGAATGTGTACTTCCGATAGGCCTCCCAAATACCTCCCCATCGACCTGAAAACAAATAAATATGAATAATATACTAAGTACATTTACTGGAAAAAAAGGCAAGCAGACACAGATGCGGAATACCATACACGCAAGTTAATACGTAGATAGAAAGTAAATAATGAAGGAAGGAAGGAAGGAAGGAAGGAAGGAAGGAAGGAAGGAAGGAAGGAAGGAAGGAAGGAAGGAAGGAAGGAAGGAAAGTATGGAGGTAAATTAAAAAGGTAATAAACAAGCTAGGAAGAAATTAAGTAATAAATTAAGCAAGCAAGACATTATGCAAGTAAGTAAGCGACCAATGAAGAAGGAAGGAAGCAAACAAGACATAGACAGAGAGATGGTCAAACAAACAGATTGACAAACAGCAATATTCAGGCGACGATGGCACCTTACTCGAAATAAGCAAAAGCACAAACAACCATACATAAACGAACAAACACATACATAAACAAACAAGCAGACTTAAGGATAGACAGAGTTTCCAAACCTCGCTCCTGTGCTTCCAATCGATACTCAAACGTATTCCCCACGACATTGACATCATTTTTGATGACATCAGCATATTTCAGTATCGAGTAGTCCCCAGTTAGACCCGGTTTATTGGAATTTCTTAGTGTGACGTCATCTTTAGTCCAGGAAGCCGTACTGCTAGTGACCAATAGAGTCCATCCTCCACCATCACGTGACATATCACAGTAAGCCTTGATTGGTGGATTGGAAGTGCCGTTAGGATGAATTTCATATACACCGTCGGGGAGAGTTGCAATGTTTTTAGTCTTGGCAACGCTTAACAGATGACGACATGATAATGCTCCTGAAAAATAAATTCACGAATACAAAACGAGATAAGCGCATTAAACCACGATGCGAAGCGGAGTCGTTTCCAGCTTCTCGATCAAGTGTTCTCTCAACATCCCAAAAGTTTGGAGTAGAGTATCCTACACGGTTTTTAACCAATCAAAGCTCGCGTACTATTACAATTATGTTATAATTCCTTTTTTCAAACTAATAATCAATAGCATCTTTGCATTTTAGTCACGTGCATAGGTATTGATACTCGATCAAATACAAAACATATATGAAGTTAGTATATTGTTTCGGATATAATGCACTAAAACTGAAAATGAAATAAATTTAAATTTTTAAGATGGGAAACTGAGTCCTTACTGAATAATGCATCCCACTACCCAAAGGTATTGTGGGTCTCATCAATGTGAAAATAAAAAGTACATTTCCAGTTATCTGCTCCCTATATGAAGTTAATTTAATGTTTCGGATATAATGCACTAAATTTAATAATTAAATAAATTATTATTATTATTTATCTAATTTAGACAATATAACATTACCCAAAATGCATTTCGGTTTTTGCATGCACTATTCAATAATCAATGGGGTTTTTTTTAATAACTGTATATATTGAGCTTGGTTAATGCAAACTGTGTCAAAAGAAACATACCTTTATATGCAAAACAAGGTTTTTCCTGGAGTGTTTTGATTTTACGATCACAAAACTTGCCTCCACATCTTGGAAAAGGATTGTTACAAGCTCTTTTTCTTACTTGTACAAGTTTACCACTAGAAGATTCTTGACATGTACCCCAAGAACTCCACTCAGACAACCCCCCATGAACTGCAAAAGAAAACGAGTTTGCATTGATAAAATATGCTACTTTGAAAAGATTTTGCAGTCAAATACTTTAGACTGGAAGCATTCGTAGTATTACATAAAAAGGAGCAGGAGCAGGAGCAGGAGCAGGAGCAGGAGCAGGAGCAGGAGCAGGAGCAGGAGCAGGAGCAGGAGCAAAGGACTTTATCATCTCTTAAGTCAATGTGACCATAACCACCACCATGAACATCTGATGATATTAATAATCATCACTATCATGGTGATCATTGACATTATCGTTATCATGTCAATCATTATCATAAATATAATCATCAACATGTTTATGATGATCACAACCATTAACAAAATCATCATCAGTATCAGTATTACATCATCATCATCGTCATTACCATTACACCACCACCATAATCTTTATTACCTGGTTTTCTATCAGAATCACAGTCATCTTCATCATCATCATCAGTATCATCTTCACCATTACCATCACACTATCACCATCATCATCATCATCATTACCCCATCACCATAATCGTCATTACCTGGTTTTCTATCAGCATCACAGTCATCTTCATTTACCCAGTACCAAATGACACCAGGGTCCATCATTCCACCATAACGAATCCAGTATGCAGGGTTGCGGTCCTTATCGCCCCATATAATAGATCCAGAAGGATAATATGTGGTGCTGTAAGATGTGGTAAGAAGAGCTTTGTTGTCAGAACCATCAAGATTAAACCATGGCATTCTATTTTGTACTGTTTTCCACCACGAGTTTCCCCATTTATCGAATTTCTGTAACAGGTGGACATTGGTTTGGGTTGGAGAAGTTGCCATGAAGCTGAAAATGTATAGACCATTTTTAGAAATACCATAATATGTACCGGAAAATGATTTTTCAAGTAAACAGATATTTTAATATTTTATCACTGTCATATGAAAGAACTACCTGAAATAGGCATGTTTGGAAGGTTTTGATGCTCTGGCTAAAATTGCAATGAAGTTATGCTCATTCGGAAAATATGTAGTTTTCTGTTGAGACCTTTGTTGTCTCATTTTGGTGTTTTTGTGGTTACTCCATCAGTAGATGGGTAACCACTATGTCATCGTGCTGTAAGCAAGCAAGCAAGCAAGGGTGCAAGTAAACTGTTACGTCAGAGCTTGCCACGGCAACGACGCTGGTCAGCAAAAGCGCTGGCTCGAGGTGCAAGATTACATGTGCTTCATTCGCTCTCTTCGTATTCGGTAAGTATAATTCTTTTTGAGAGAGAATTGTTGCTCCTTATCTATCACAGCTTTTATTCTTATCTATTCCTTGTAGTGAGGAACACCTTTTTAAGTATTTTTGAAATTTTAGGCCGATCTTTATAGCGATATTTCAAAATATATCCACACTCGATGACGATCGTCAACAACCAACGCGAACCCCAACAACTCTAGCTTTTGCGTGATGCAAACCACCAAAAAAAAAAAAAATACCAACAAATAATAATTATCTATCGAAAACAAACAAAAAAACAAACTCATTAAACCCCATTGCGGGTCATTTGAACCTCTTATAAAGATGATATATCAACTAAATGATCCCTATTATGTAGAATGCGAACAACAGATAACAAAACTTGTATTGATCACATATAATATTCATAAAATATAATATTCCCGAATCCTTAATTTCATTTAATGTCTTGGAGACATATTTTTCAGACCACAAAGCAATCTATGCTTTAATCAACTGCTTTTCATACACAAAGCAAAAAAATTGATTTCAGTTAAAATCACTAAAAAAAATAAACAATCGATTTAACATGCACAATTATTTGCATTGCAATATAAACAATATCCATCAGTTATTTTAATCTTAATTCGTATCATAAACATCAGAATTATAAAAATGATGAAATGCTGTTTGACTCTTATTAAAAATGAGACTGAACAATATATTTTTTAAATAATAAACTGCATGCCATATATCCGTGAATTAGAACTTGATATGTATTATTGAATTGCACTGCACTATTTTGTACAAACTAGTTAATAACACTAAAGTGGAACAATACAAAGAACAATAGTCACATGATTAGCTGCCTTTGTGTTTATTTGTATGACTTCACGCCAGAGCAAAATCTTTACTAGTTGAAAACTAAATAGTGGATAAATACTAGTAACTGCTACATAGTTTGGAATAATTTCACTGATATATGGCATGCACTTTATTATCAGTTTAATGTTGATACCATGATTATAAACCAATAGATTAATATATAACAGTAGACTCAATAATGCAATTATGTAAATGTTTTTCATCATATTTTCTTTTATAGAATCCAATTCATATAATGACTCAACATTCAGATGTCCAAGTAAAGAAGATTACAAAGTAGTAAAAGAGAGGGGCATTTATTTTCAAAACTATAACATACTATGCACTTACATCATATATGTGACAGAGCTCTGTTAGCAAACTGTCAACAGTCCATCTGCTGATCAGTCTATAAAAATCGTTTAAAAATCATTAATGTTATCAAGTTTCATAATTCAATGTCCACATCCAAGTTCAGGCATTGTCAAGCATCATACTCTGGGGTATTTTCATCGCATGCCTCTTCATTATCTGAATCTGTTATACCTCTTGTTTATGGGAGGGGGCGTTTATTAGACATAGGGCATTTGTTAGAGATTCGAAATTGCTAAACTATTAGATAGGAGTTTTTTGATAGTGGGTGTTCATTAGAGCGTTTGCAGTAACTGAGGAAGAACAATTACAACAGTACATCAAAGATAATCATTAATGTACATGCCACTTAACTTATCAAGTTGTAGATTAAAAAGTCAACATTCAACATGGAGAATATGCTAAACAAAAAATCAGTCAAAGGGAAAGTTGAAAAGTCTCTTGCTTCCAACCAGTTGTGCCACCAAAACATAACAACAGTACCTACTACTGTTTCATTTGGACAGACCTGATCTCAATTAAACCTGACACACTATAGCTACATGGTCTTGATGCTAATGGTATAATTAATTATTGTTTATAAACTAGAGTGCATTTAGTAAAAGCGTGAAACTCTAGTAATACTTTTTTGTACTATTTTATGCTAATTCTACTGTTTTCTATTGTTCAACTAGCACTATTTTGCACAATTTTATAATTAGTGTTTCATGCTTTTACTGAATGCACTTCACATAGTAACTCGTTTCTTATTCATATACTCATTACAATATTGTAACAAATAAAATAACTGTGTGATGACTCTATTACTATTTTCTATAACAATTTACACAGAATTGAGAGTAACCACATGCGCTCTTTGAGCGCCTTTAATTCTAATTCTTATAGCTTCTCTTGCAAATTTAATCCTTTTTTTCACAAGTCATTGTTCTACAAAATGCCTATCCTATGATAGCTTTCTTTTTCGTAAAACATCAATTTTAAATATTATGGTGATAAGTGGCGGCCATTTATGAAAATCGTCTATACCTGTATTCCTTTGGTGAACTCCAGATTCCTCCCCAGTGTCCTCGCCTATTAGCATCCATTTTATATTTGAAAGTTTGGTTATTGCTCAAGTCTTTTATTTTGTCAGCATATTTGAGTATCGAGTAGTCCTCATTTAGATCTGGTCGATAAATGTTTCTGAATACAAGAGGAAAAACGGAAAAATGAGAAGAAGAAAAGAGAAGGGCAACTTTCGAAAACAATTGGTTATATTAAATGTATGGTCACGTCACCTGTATGTATTAATTTTACTTATAAAATTCATGAATAATTAATGAGCAAATGACAAAAGAATTCACGTCCGTGACGGAGGTTGTATATCCGATACAGATTCGTCCTGATTTGCATAAGTTTTAACTTGAATTTTCTCGGCCAGATTTACTTTTATCTTGACAATTTTAGTAAAATATTAAAGAACTATTGTTGGAGTTTCATAAGTACTATACAATATTTGTGTCCGACCAGTATGAGATCGACCACTCATATTGTATATAGTACAAAAAGAATGGAAATGTAGTGGTTATAAAAGAGAAATAAAAAAGGAGAATAGAACGGAAAATATGAAGAAAGTAAGCCATAACATTTAACTAGAACGATAGACTGCCAAACAGTCTCTACGTCTTGATCAGGTTATGTTACACGCTACAACCTTCCGTGGTTTTTCGTGATATGACTTGTCCATAATAATAGTATTAATAATAAGAAATATCTTATATAACGCACTCTTTGAAATCTCGGTGCGATTTACAAGAGTAAAACAAAACAAAAAACAGCTGAGATTCAAATGGAAGTGTTTTGATTTTTAGGCGGCTGTTTAGATCTAAAGGCAAAGTGTACCAAAGAGAGGCAGCAGCCACAGAATATAATTGAATGAAACAACTTTCTGAACATTTGTCATTTTGCGTCTTGAAATTTTTCTCAGCCAACACCTAAATCCAGATAAAGATTTTTTTTAGGACTGTTTTAGGCTTCTAATGGGAGAAAACTAACTTTAAAATCTACCTTGAAGGGACCTGATCACGTGCCCAGTTGTTATGACGACTAGTCACCACCAAAGTATAAGCACCAGGGTCTGACGTCATATCACAGTAGACCGGTAAATAACTGGAGTCGTTTATAAGTCGAATCATGTAGTATCCATCTTGGTAGGATTGGGAGTGTCGAACACCATGTAGTTTGATGTCGAAACAGGAACGCCTGGAAGATTCAGTAAATTTAGGTGTTGAGTCGCTCCCACGTAAATCATTTATTAAAAAATGAAAAGAAAAGTGCTTAATGAATTATATTTAGACTTTTATTTATTTCCACTTATCTTTATTATATACATTATTGTTCTCATTACATTTATATAATAATTAAGGAACACATCTTTTCACCACTTGTTTAATCTACTGGTGGACTGGCTCGAAAACTTTACAAGTTACTCCAGTCCACCGGCTTCTTTTCTGATCTATTTAATTTATTTTCTATTGTAGCGGAGCTCCGCGCGGGCCAAAGGCCCGCGCAAGCGGAGCACCATACTTAAGAAAAAATGGTAACCCATCGAGTTGATTTTTCATGGACACCACATAGGATCGCGGGCGCGTACGTCCGTACAACGTCCGTGCCCATCGCGATACTGATTGGCTGTTACATTTCGGCGGGAAAGTGATGCGCGCGCGCGCCGAATAGCAGAGCCCGAATCGAAAGCAGCTTGTTCTTTTATCGACAAAAAAGTCAAACAAACAACAACAAAATACAATACTTAAAATATCAACTGAGAAATATGAACATCGAAGAATCAAATTAAGATAGTTTTGGCCGAAGAAGAAAATAAACTTGGGCCGGATACAAAAATGAAGAAATTGAACAGTAGAACTGAAAGGCCAAGGAAACGTGTCTGTAGATAAAACTTCTTTGAAGAATAAAGACTACCAAAGAAGAAAATAAACTTGAAGGAGACAAAAATGAAGAAATTTATCTCAAGAAAAGGAAAAGATTGAAAGGCCAAGAACACTTGTCTGTAGATAAAACTTCGTAGAAGAATAAAGACTACAGCAACGTAAAAGAATAGAAAAAGAAGCGACTTTATTCGTTATGAAAACTATCTTCAAAATGCTTCCTTCAGTATAGTTTATTTATGGATTTTCAAGCTTGGCAGTTTAACTACGACCATGTTTAATTCATCAAAACTGATTCAAGTATATTGATGTATTCGTCAAAATATTATCGATGTCATTGAGAAGAAGACAACCTTTGGAAAATAATCACCGATAAAGTAAGTTCAACGGATTATTTATTTCAAGTTTTTTGAGAAAAAACTGTTTGATAACGAGCGTGAAAAAACACGGCCTAAAAACTTGAAATAATTATTAAGCTTCAAAAAGGAAGAATCTGTTCTCTGATTTATTATAGAAAGAAAAAAGAAAACGTTTATCTCCATTTGATTTCACTTTTTGAGATACAAACCGTACATAACACGATGTTTACAAGTGTGTAAATTGTACTTTTTGTGGTATTTGGTCGATTCAAAAAGGGATTTATTGATGTGCTTTTCACAAACTCATCAACGGAAAACATTAAAGATGAATTAGAATACAAACATAATTCAAAACTGGTTGAATGACATCTGTTTATTTAGCAATATTGACTATTTTATGTTTACTAAACGAACATTTTTATTATAGTTTCTATTTCAAAGTTGTTAAAGTTTTTTTACAGAACAAAATGATGTTTTACACAAACTTTTTCATAATAAAATACCTTGTTTTAACATCCTTGTCTTTTCAAATCGTTCCTGTGTTGGTAGAACTGATACTTGAGGTCTTTAATTCCACTTCAAAAGAACCGTTTCAGGTCGTTTTTGTTTTGTTTGAATTTTGAAGATTTGCCATGACTACTTTTTTTAATTGTAAATTTAATTCCATGAAAAGGTTGTTTTTTTTTATAAAGAAATGTTTAGAATTCCCTTTTTTCCTTTAAATACATAGTTACCATCCTATTAAGTACTTGTTCAAGTAACGTTTTTGTCAATTTGAAGCTCAAAATCTTGATTTTTCTCAGCGTTTTGTCTATGGGACTTTATCATGCACGCTGTGTCGTGCGTGACACAATTCACGCTGTCACGAATTTTTGTACGATTTGATCTCAAAAAGTAAAATCTAAAAATTCATATCTTTTTCAAAAACGCGTGGATACCCCTAATTTTGTTTCTCTAGAAACGTTATAGTGATATCGAAGTTTTTTTCTAGGTTCATATTTTAAAAATAAAAATGGGTTGGGTTGGATTTTTTAGTTAATAATTCATTATGCACACAAAATACCTTTTTCATAATTTGAGCATAAAATTATTGAAAAATATAGTACGCTGTATGCGTGATAAATAAGATTTTTGAATTTTTATCGAAAATATATATATCGCAGATTATTATTTGCTCATAAAGTAAATAAAATTAAAAGTCCGTTCCACCTATATCTATTATTTTTGTAGTTGTCTTTTGCGGTTACATAACTAAAATAATTACAGTTTAAATTAGGCATGGCCCATGCACAAAAACTATTTACATGCACATATTGATGTTGTAAGAACAATTTAAACTGGAGCTCCGCTATTAGGTATTACCTAATTTGTATATTAGGTAATTATAATATTTAACAATTAGACCCGAAGCCCGAATGGGCTACGGGTCAATAGCCCACGAGGCCGAGTCTTCGAGGTCAAGTGGGCTATTGATCCGTGGCCCATGAGGGCGAGAGGTCTAATTGTTTTAGTATCCAACAACTTATAGGTCAAACTTTGCCATATTTTGAAAGAAAAATAACATTTCAATCGTTTTATTTTGACAAAATGACAGAAAATACCGAGCGCGCGCTCAATGATGTGTGACGGCAAAATGTATTCAAAACACATCGAAATTCTCCACTGTTTTTGCCATTTTCTCCCTCAATATTTTAATTTTAACGGCTGAAAATAGCATGCTTTTAGTATTAAAACTACTATACATTTTAGAACGACGGAGGAATTAAGAAAAGTTCTAAGCTGAAAGTTTAAAAATCAGGCTTTCTCAATCGATCAAACTGAAGAATCGCCTGATGGCGTCAGTAGCGCGCGCTCTTCAAGTCAAAATTCATTCACAAAACATCAAAATTATGTGCTTTTTTGTCATTTTCTTGCTCGTATTTGTAATTTAGCATTATAAAGCATTATATTCAGTACTAAGCCGTTTTTGAAGAAATAGAAGAATCAAGAAACTTTTTCAATAGTTTACAAAACCGGCGCTTTCCCCAGCCATGGGCTATCACCCAATAGCCCATGGTTGAGTAGCCAATGAGAGCGCGCGATTTGTGATAGACCATAAGTTGTTGGATACTAAATAGAGGATATTACACGGTGGCGCGAAGATATGAATTTTATTTTCGAGTGGTGAAAAGAATATTTTACGAGTGAGTGCAGCGAACGAGTAAAATGTTGTTTTTACCACGAGAAAATAAAATTCATATCTTCAAGCCACCGTGTAATGTTCTTTTTATTATATGGATAGTAGTGTTTTACTTGAAACCATGTTTAATTCAGCGAACAAGCGACGAGAAATGGGCGGGAAAGTTGTTTTGATTTGACGCGTACGTACATCCGTGACTTTTTGGTACATAGCTTTTTCATATCTTCACTAGTGAAAATATGGAAAATACGAGTGTTTTAGTTTCCGGTAAAACACTACTATCCATATAATAACTATAATTATGTACTCTATGTATTTAAACCATTGTATTAGTGTGCAAATAAAATTGAAATTGAAATTTGAAAAGTTGAGCCTTTTAGGCTAGTCCAATTTGATAGCTTTCAAAACATCACGAGTATCTATTACTGAATTACAAATTGTACGAAAAGATCGTGCGGTTTTTTATTTTTGATACACTGAAAGACTATTGGTTCTCTGCAGAGTACAATTTACGATTAAATTGTACTCCTCTCGTCGAATCAAGATCGAGTAATTTTGTACAGTATATTATAAAAGAATGTATATTCTTCCAATTTCCCTAATTATAACAATGATACTTCATATATAACGTTCTCACCTAGTTCCCTCTCTCATCCAGTATCTTACTACACCAGGTTTGTCTTTCAGTGAAGGTAAATACGAAGGAGAGTCACTTGAGTCATCGTTGTAAACAATAGAACCAGATGCATCATTGGCAGTAGAGCCTGCGCTCAGGAAGATAGAAGAGGACATTCCCAATCTAGGCATGCGTGTAGCTAGATTTGCACTTTTATTCATCTTGTTGAATTTTTCCACTATTTTAATATTTGTCTGTTTATCTGAAGTTGACGTGAAAGTATAATCACGTGGTACATCAAAGATACCGCCATATTGGTTTGACCAATCAGCCTCGATACGATACTGGAAGAAATCCTGGAAAGTAGAATAGTTTATTGCTACATTTGTAAAACAAGAATCAAAATATTTATATCAAAGATTTATATTGATATCAGTTACTCATATTAATTATTTTATTAATACAAGAAAACGTTGATATAATCCATCAACATCACTACCATGCACTATTGTTATTATCATCATCATCATTTTCATTGCGATCATACTATAGAATCAGAATCATCATCCTGATGATCACCATGATCATTATCAATTAATCATCGTTGTCGTTGACATATCATCATGATCATCATATCATTATTATTGAAAACATCATTGCAATTATCATCATCGTCATCATCGTCTTCATTGGCATTGCCATCATACTTTAGAATCAGAACTAGTAACCACCATCATCATCATGATCGTGATGATCATTATCAATTCATCATCTTTGTCGTCACATCATCATGATCATCATTATCATTGCAATCATCATTCCAATTATCATCATCATCATGACTTACTTGTGATATATCAAAGTCTTTGATAGCATCAGCAACATCAAGAATCGAATAATCATTGTCTAGAGATGGTTGATCAACATTTCTTGATTTCACGTTATCAGCCGTCCATCCTGTGTGTGTTTTACTTGTTACTAACAACGTCCATCCACCACCACGACTTGTCAGATCACAGTATGTCTTGACAGGCTGTTTACCAGGCGCTTGGATTGTGTACACACCATCTAAAAAAAACGTCAATTGCTCATATATTAATCAAAATCAACTTTGTTAGACAAGGCTTTTTCAATAAAAAATAATCAACAAAGTGCCTCACTATCCTGGGATATTACTTCAAAAAGGATCCATTGATTTCGATTGGTCTGGAATTTGTTCATGGATAGTTTTTACTCTCGGGTGTGTAAAATTGGGTTAGGCTTTGAGACCTTTGGCGGAACATCCTTATCAACAATAAGATACAGTACGGGTCCTTGGGGTAGTAACATGTTTATCTTTGCTCTCTAGAATGCGGTCGATTTGTATGCGATATATAAATCGGACGCAATTTTGTATAGTACTTATAGTACTGTCAAGATAAATATAAATCTGGCCGAGAAAATTTAAGTTGAAACTTATGCAAATCAGGAAGAAATCTGTATGAGATTTGCAAAGCCCGTCACGAACGTGATTTCTTTTGCAAAATTCTCATTAATTATTAATGAAATTTATAATGAATGAAACAAGAGGGATTTTTTTTTCTTGTAGTTCAAAATCAATGTATATACTATTAAGTCATTCAGGCTGTTGGTTTTCAAAATATCAGTAAGCGCATTATGTCGAAAGATTAGACGATGTGGCAACACAAAAGATATTTTAAATAAACTGATTGATTATTACTTTTTCTTGGGAATAATGTAAGCATTCTTGTCTGGATTTCCATGCAGGATCTTGGTAGTTGCCAAGGACCTTCTCTCATCCAATACCAGATGACATCAGGGTTCCGTTCAGTTAAATGGCCATTCATCCATGGTGCTGGATGATAGCTTTTGTCATCACCTGAAAATGGCAAAGAGAAGGATTTATTGAATACATGAATGAAATAATGGATGGATGGATGGATGGATGGATGGATGGATGGATGGATGGATGGATGGATGGATGGATGGATGGATGGATGGATGGATAACATAATGATTGGAGTATTGCACGGCGCTGTACAGTGGAAAACGTAGGAATGAGATTCACCGTTCGATTTAACGGTATTCATCGACCGCTTGATCAGGTGCCACTTTGGATCACTCGGTCAAGTCCTTTCCTAGTAGTTTGATTGACATATTGACATTTGGCAAACAAAATGCTAGAGACATCAAACGTTGGGGAATGCATTCCAACAATAAAGGTAATAATGAACCGGTATGTATTCTTTATAAATACTGAATGGATACTACATCATATCCTCCATACCTGTTATAGACCCCCACCAGTTAGAGTAAGCATTTTCTGATGTAGTGATCCTAGCGTCTTTTACCCAAGGCATTCTTCTCTCGATTCCACCGCCATGATAGTCCCATTGATCAAACTTCTTGATAATACTGATGTCAGTTTGTTTGTTGGTCTTTGCTGTGAACGTGTATTTCCGAGGAAACTCCCATATTCCTCCCCAGTGTCCTGAAAGAGAGACAGCACTCAGGTCTATATCTCACCTATCAAACTAAAGGGTCCTGAAGGGGTAAAATGGCAGCTGGGATTGGCCTTATTTTTGACTGGGAAATGGGATTGGATGCACTGGGACTGGAATTTACAAATAAAAGAACAATAGAAAATGGGAATGGGATTGAAAACTTGAGCAAAACTGATGGGATTGTGTGATTTTTGACTGGGATTTGGTCCAAATATAAACTGGGAAGTGGGATTCGGACCCTGCCTTCAGGACCCTCAAACTAGGCTCTCAGGGATGAAAGGGAGGAAGATATGAGAGGGAGAAAGAGAAGTGAACAGAAGTGAAGCTGATACCAACCTCTACTTTCAGCTTCCAGCCGATATTCCGCTTTATTCCCAGCAACATTGATATTATCCTTAATACTGTCGGCGTACATCAAAAACGAGTAGTCTGCAGACAAGGACGGGGAGTCCTGGTTACGAAGCAGAGTATTATTGGCTGTCCATGTGTTTGTTCGACTAGTAACCAATAGTGTCCATCCTCCACCCTCACGTGACATATCACAGTATGCGTTCATAGGTGGTTTTGCAAAGCCTTGTGGGTAAATGGTGTAGATTCCGTCGGGATAGAACTTGTTTTTGGCTTGACTAATGGACTGAAGGTGACGGCACGAATGAACCTCTAAAACAGAAATGATGATTTATAGATGAAAGATGTATGTTTTACGATAAATATGATGATCACTATATCATACACCCTCATAAGCAGTATATTATCAGCATCATCATCACATCATCAAGCTTCATTGTCATCATACTTTTTATTATCTTCATCTTCACTATCATCATTATTATTAATAACATCATCATCATCATCATCATCTGCAGCATCTTAATCAGCATCATCACCATCAAGCTTCATTGTCATCATTATTATTAATAACATCATCATCATCAGCATCATCATCAAGCTTCACTGTCATCATACATTTCAATATCTTCATCTTCACTATCATCATTATTATTAACAACATCATAATCATCATCAGCATCATCATCAAGCTTCACTGTCATCATACTTTTCAATATCTTCATCTTCACTATCATCATTATTATTAATAACATCATCATCATCAGCATCATCATCAAACTTCACTGTCATCATACTTTTCAATATCTTCATCTTCACTATCATCATTATCATTAATAACATCATCATCATCATCTGCAGCATCTTAATCAGCATCATCATCATCAAGCTTCATTGTCATCATACTTTTTATTTTATTCATCATCATCATCTTCATTATCAATAACATCATCATCATCAGCATCATCATCATCAAGCTTCATTGTCATCATACTTTTTATTATATTCATCATCAGCATCGTCATTATCAATAATATCATCAGCATCTGCAGCAGCATCATCAGCATCACCAGGCTTCATTGTGATCATAATTTTTATTTCTTCATCATCAGCATTGTCATTATCAATAACATCATCATCATCTGCAGCAGCAGCAGCATCATCATGAAGCTTCATTGTCATCATCATTATCTTCATCTTCACTATCATCATTATTATTAATAACATCATCATCATCAGCATCATCATCAAGCTTCACTGTCATCATACTTTTCAATATCTTCATCTTCACTATCATCATTATTATTAATAACATCATCATCATCATCATCATCTGCAGCATCATCATCACCAAGCTTCATTGTGATTATAATTTTTATTTCTTCATCATCAGCATCGTCATTATCAATAACATCATCATCAGCAGCAGCATCATCATCATCATCACCAAGCTTCATTGTCATCATCATTATCTTCATCATCACTGTCATCATTATAAATAACATCATCATTAGCATCAGCATCATCATCAGCATCATCATTATCAAGCTTCATTTTCATCATACTTTTTATTATATTCATCATCACTATCATCATTATCAATAACATCATCATCAGCAGCAGCAGCATCATCATAAGCAGCAGCATCATCATTATCATCATCATCATCAAGCTTCATTGTCATCATCATTATCTTCATCATCACTGTCATCATTATCAATAACATCATCATTAGCATCATCAGTATCATCATCAGTATCATCATCAGTATCATCATTATCATATATATCATCAACAACAGCAACATCATAATTATCAATTTGTAGATAATTTGTAGATATACAGTTATTGGTCTGATCCGCGGTTAATAATTGTGTGTATGATGTTGATCGTCGCGGAATCGTAAGTAGTTAAGGTAATCCCAATAAACAAACAATTATTAATTTAACAATTCTAACTAATATGTTGTTCTTACTTGGACAAGCCTGTACGTTACATTGCTGTTGTTGATTCGTCTCTCCCTGGCAATCCTTCCCACCATGCTTAGGAAACGGGCTACGGCACTGTCGATGTCGATATTGTCGTCCATTGTTACATCCCTTGTCACAAACACTCCATGCTGTCCATTGACTAAACCCACCATCGATAGGTAAAAGAGCTATTTGAACAAAATATATGATTAGACACTTATACAATATTCGATTTCACATAATTGATACTAAACTCTTTACCTGCAAAGGTTGGACAAATAGTACATCTAATTCCATGGAGGAGGGCGTAAGGAGGGTTGGGAACCGCACATCAACATTTGCTAAAAACCGAAACCGCAACACTTGTCAAACCGCAGATATAAATGAAAAAACGCAAAAGCGCACCAAAAATAACGCGAAATTAACCGCATCACCGCACACCCTTACGCCCCCACATGACATGACATGACATGACATGACATGACATGACATGACATGACATAACTTCGCAACACATAAAATCACATCGCTTCGCATCACAAACAAAGAAAAGCATGCTTCAAAGTATAACAAGATCTACATCTTCACCTTTTTGACATGCTGTTTTAGGATCATATCCTTCATAACAGAAGCATTCAACTGCATCAGTACAAACCTAGGAATGGACGACAATACTATTACCATTATCACTTTTATCATGATTGTCATTATGATTATGATTATGATTATTTTCATCAGCATTTTCATCATCAGCATTGGGTGGCATGAGTGGCCTAGCGGTGAGAGCGCTGGCCTTTCACCATTGTGACCTGGGTTCGATTCCCGACTCGAGCGACAAGTGAACATAGTTTGTTTGATGTCTTGTTCTCTCTCATGCCACGAGGTTTTGTCTCCGGGTTATCCGGTTTTCCTCCCTCCGCAAAAATCAACATGTGAGTTTAAATGTATTGTGCTTGTACATATAGCATATAGTGTGGAGCGTGTGTGAGAGACAAATAAAGATATTAATGTATATATATACACAGCTATTTCAAAAAACGTTAAATACTGAATAGTGCATTCCGAGACCAAAAGGCATTATGGGCCTTTTTAATTTGAAATACAAAATACATATACTATATTTACTCCCTATTTCTAGGTTGTATTCTGTTTTGAATCGAATGCACTACGAATAAAATAACTTATTATAATATTTTGTCTTATATTGAACAATTATATTAAATGGCCCAGAATGCATTTCGGTCTTGAAGGGCACTATTCAGGATTCAGGATTTTACGTTTTTTGAAATAGCTGTATATATCAATATTGCCATCATCATCATTGTCAACATAACGTAAATAATGTAATTGTTAAAGGCTTACCCCACGACCACTGCACAAATAACCACCGACCGACGGACAGGTCTTAATCTTTAGCTCTTTAAATGTCGAGCATTTGGCATTCACGCACATCTAGAGAACATATAAAAAAGAAATCAAAATCCCTTCGTCAAAGTGACCACTCATGGGTCTGCCACTATTGTTAAAAGTCCCTCACCCAAATTATAATTATATATTTACCTTGATATTTTCTATGATATTATTTTTGTTTTTACTTTATTTTTATTATTTGATGTAACATCTTTACTGTCTTCTTCGATCTTTCTGCAATTTATTATATTTATAAGCTGTCTACCTAGGCTAATCTTCAAAGGATATTGTAGATAGCATGCATTTACAAATTAGTTTTAATATTTATACATGTACAAATTGTAATGTAAAAATGATGCTAAATAAAAGATATCTATCTGTATCTGTATATCTTTTAATTTTTATTCTAATTAGGGGTTGGATGTCAATTGGGGCCATGCCCTGTATTCTCCTCCTGTCGTATTGTGTACCGACAAATATCAATAAAAAAATATCTGCCACAAGCTCCCTCTTTTACAGCCTTTACGTACCTTTCCATCTCCGCACTTTGTTCCATCCTTTACCATCCCTCGACCCAGTTCATCAGAGTGCTTAAGAGATGCAGCGCTGAAATAGTATACAAATTTAGTAAAAAAAAATAACTTATATTTTAATTTTTTAATTCACCTTTCTTCTATTGCTTAGATTTTTTTTAAATCGGAAAAAAGTGTTTTCTACTTCATTTTTGTAATTTGGGAAAAAATATATTACTGATTGTTTTGTACCGTTTTCAAAAAGATGAAGAATTCCTTCAATTTTTTTTCCTTTTATTTTCGTATCAAATATATGCCTATTGTTTTGTTGAAATCTCAACCTGTTAAAAAAAAAAAAGAAAAAAATCTCGCGCGCTAATCAAAGTCTTTTGTTACTTCTCACCTACAATACCATACATGTATTTCAAGATTGCATAGGCGGTATTTCTGATACGTAGGTCGATCGCCAGCTGAAAATTAAACACTTTTCGTTTTTCTCTTTTAGATCTTAAGAAAATTGACAAAAATCATATTTTTCTATGCCGTTTCCTTTTTTTCAGTTTGTAGATTGACAAAAACTGTATTGTAACCGTGCAGTATGTACTCATTTATTTATTTATTGTTTTAGATTATACATTACCTGCATTGTGTAGAGTCGTTTATGGATATTTTTGTGTAGGTTTTGCCATAATCGATCATAGGTCTGTTTTCTTTGGAGAGACATTGTAGTTGTCCGCACATTATATCCCTAAAACAACAAAAATGCAGTACCGATGATAATCATGATAATCATGATACAAACAATTATGATGACAACCATGACGACGATTTATGGTGCAGATGACGATAAGGGTGATGATCATAACGATGATGATGAAAATTAAATTCTAATGATACTACAAATACAAAATATTGAGTACATTGCATTCAGGACAAAGACTTTATAATGAGTAAACCCAACTCCTCACAAAGAGTAAATGTAAATGTACCATTTAAAACCTGACTTTTATTCAAAAAAGCGCTAAGGTCCGATCAACGCATTTCTAAAAATACAATTTTTGCTGTGTATTATATATAATAATAAAGTTTTTCTTATATTAACGTGAAGTAAAGCTTTCTAATCTGCAGGACCCTACTGTAAAACACTTATGTGACGTAGGCTTTCCTGGATAAAGATTGATTATTATTAATGATGTCACATTCCACTTACTTTACTAGACAGGAGGTGTTTGTCGCTGCATTACAGATAAAGATTGATTATATTATTAATGATGTCACATTCCACTTACTTGACTGGACAGGAGGTGTTTGTCGCTGCATTACATGTCCCATATCCTTTAGCTTCAGTGTTAAGTTTATCCCAACATACTTGTGCAGCGTTATCGGTTGCTGGTTGATAAGTTTCGTTTAGTTTATTTATTTGTCAAAATGATACAATTTCAATATTACAACAAAAATATTTAAAAACTATATATGTGACGTGAGAAGGAAACAGAACTTACTTCCCACTTGAATATCTTACTCCTACTTAAAAAATATATACATAGATATTAAAGTAACAATAGAAACATGAATTGCAAAAAGATGCTAACGAATGCATCAAACTGAATACTAAGCTAAACAAGAATTATCTAAAATAAAAGCTATTGAAAAGGTTTAAAATTATTATTGTTACTATATTTGCTAATCATAAATGCTTTCATGAACATATGCAACTGAGTAATACAGCCCATGCAAGTAGGACTATATTATACAGGGATGAAAAATGAAAATAACAATTTATTATTTTTTTCAGAATTTGTCCGATATCTTATTGCAAATTCACGAATTGTTGTGGCATGATTGGGCATAATTGAATCGTGGGTTTCCTGTGGTTTGCGCGGGAAATGAATGCATCAGTGCTACTTACTGGGTCCCCATAGATCTCTGCATTGTGCACCACGAGTTTCAGCACATTTTCCCAAGTAACAATACGACTGAAAACAAAAAAATGAAATATTTTGAGGTTAGTTTTCTACGTTATATTAATTCAATTCTATGTAAATGAGCATATTTCACAGAAGAAATAACCATTGTGGTAATAAATATGATAAATATTCAACCTATTAAATTTACACTTTAATCTAGATTTTCTCTAAATCAAACTGATACACGACTTCTTGATTTTTTATTACGTAAACATAAACTGAAGGTTAGATTTTTGGCAGCCGTACAATAATCTCGCATGTCGTGTTTTATCAGGTCTAACAGTCATAAAATAGTTCTTTTAATATTCTTACATTTGAGTGTAGCTTATCACCGCTTTCGCTGTATGGAGTCCACCGCTGACCGTCTTGACTGTAGTACAAGTAGAAGCCCGTTATCCAATCATACCAGTAGGTACCTCGACCTTGTAAGCCTAGCATGGTTATCATGGATGTCTAGGGAGAAATGACTTTGTTAGAAATATGCACGATAAATCAGCCCCTCCCGGGGGGGGGAGGAGTGCATGCTCCCATGATCCTTTGATCTTTTTGCATTTTCAAATTTTTTACCTTATGTTCCCATAATCCCAAAAAACTATTGTTTTATAATATTTTTCTCCCTTGTTCCTTGAAAATAATGTGACAGTATCCCTTGTTCCCTAAATTTAAAATAAATGCGCTTGTTCCCTTGTTCCCTAAAACCCCTGGGAGGGGCTCATAAATTGGTGTTCATCTAGCTTGGACTTCGTCAGTAATATAACCAGATTAGCAAAATGCATTTATTGTTCGCTTTGCATCGATAATAAAACTTGATATGAACTAAATATAACTGTCCCTATATCTACCATAGTCTTGAAACTAAATATAACTGTCCCTATATTTACCATAGTCTTGAAACTAAATATAACTGTCCCTATATTTACCATAGTCTTGAAACTAAATATAACTGTCCCTATATCTACCATAGTCTTGAAACTAAATATAACTGTCCCTATATTTACCATAGTCTTGAAACTAAATATAACTGTCCCTATATTTACCATAGTCTTGAAACTAAATATAACTGTCCCTATATCTACCATAGTCTTGAAACTAAATATAACTGTCCCTATATTTACTATAGTCTTGAAACTAAATATAACTGTCCCTATATTTACCATAGTCTTGAAACTAAATATAACTGTCCCTATATTTACTATAGTCTTGAAACTAAATATAACTGTCCCTATATCTACCATAGTCTTGAAACTAAATATAACTGTCCCTATATTTACTATAGTCTTGAAACTAAATATAACTGTCCCTATATTTACCATAGTCTTGAAACTAAATATAACTGTCCCTATATTTACCATAGTCTTGAAACTAAATATAACTGTCCCTATATTTACTATAGTCTTGAAACTAAATATAACTGTCCCTATATTTACCATAGTCTTGAAACTAAATATAACTGTCCCTATATTTACCATAGTCTTGAAACTAAATATAACTGTCCCTATATTTACTATAGTCTTGAAACTAAATATAACTGTCCCTATATTTACCATAGTCTTGAAACTAAATATAACTGTCCCTATATTTACCATAGTATTGAATAGTTAATAAGGGAAACGTCTTGGTAAATGTAAAAAGTCACCAAAATGTATGATAACTAGCAGTTAAACTAGTGTCCACTGCGTCACAAGGTCGTGTAGGGTTTGGAGTAAAAATGTACGATAACTAACGGTCAAACTAGTGTAGACTGTGTCATTGTTTCTAAGCAAACAATTGGAATAAAACTGTAAGATAGCTAGTGGTTAAACTAGTATTGACTGTGTTGGTGTTTCTAAGGAGACAATTGGAAAATAAATGTACGATACCCAGCCGGGTGTGTTAAAGTAGTGAGGATTTCGTCAGTGATCATCATCATCATCCACTATCAACATCGAAAAATCATCATAATCATATACAACTTCATCAACATTACCACCACCACTACCACTACCATTATCATCATCATCATCACCGTCCACTTTCACTATCGATGATATAAGCATCATCATCAACATCATCATCACCATTATGATCATCATCACCAACCACTATCAATAATATTATCATCATCATCATCATTATCATCATAATCAACATCACCATCAACATCATCACCATTATGATCATCATCACCATCAACACTATCACTATCAATAATATTAGCATCATCACCATCCACTAGCCTCCTCACAGGCATCCCTTCCCTAGTTCTCGGAATTTTCGGATTTCTGGGCTTCCTGTGTCAACGGGCTTCCAGTCTCCTCGCGTCCTACCATATAGGTAACACAGGAAGCCCGAAACAGAAATAATCGGAAAAGAGTTGCCTGGGGAGGAGGCTAACCATCTACTATCACTATCAAAAATATTAGCATCGTCATCATTATCACCGTCGTCGTTGTCATTATGATCATAAACACTATCTTACCTTTCCTAAGTCTACCTGTAGATATTCTTTTTTGTTGTTTTGATTTGCACACCAGTATTTGCTACCATGGAGTCGAGCATACATAGATTTTGAATCATAACGGACAGAGCTGGCGGTGAGTTGACTATCGGGGATAGTACCATCTTGGACTCCAAGGGGGTCAATGCAATCTTGAATAGAGATATGATCAGTACTTATATATTATACTATGATTATGAAATGATGATGACATACACAATTTACCCCGAAAAAAGCAATTTCGAAAAAATAAACCAAAATTAACCCTCTAATATGGTGGACCTGTCTAGTGTCATGCACTGCAATTTTGTCCTTAAACCAAAACAGACTGCTATGAGTTTTACCCAGAAATCTCTCCAGATTGACTGAGCTTATTTCAGCTTTCACACAAGTTCAAGTTCAAGTTTGTTTATTTAGTAACATTTTTTACAAGTGATAGATATGCCACCGACCTGTAAATAGTAAGAGCACTAATCTAGGCAGGCCAGTGGTTTATATTAACTTACAAGAAGTTACAAGTAACTATGTATGTATATATATATATAAACACCTTGAGTAGTGTAGATCCATCCAGTATAAAACTTATTATTATGCTGCCCGTTCACTGATTCAGTTTTGCTGCCCCTACACCCTGGAACTCCATACCCGATGTCATAAAAAACACTAAATCATTATCTTTATTTAAGTGTAAACTTAAGTCTTTCCTTTTATCACAATATTTTGCATGAGCTTTATTTAAATTGTCCATGTAAGGCGCATTGAGATTAGAAATGCGCCATAGAAATACATTAAATTATTATTATTATTATTATTATTATTATTATTATTATTATTATTATTATTATTATTATTATTATTATTATTATTATTATTATTATTATTATTATTATTATTATTATTATTATTATTATTATTATTATTATTATTATAAAAACCCTGACATTCCGCATGATTCAAAACTATCTCTAAAATACCTTACCTGGTTTAACAAACCATATCTCAAGTCTTTGTATATCACATCCATCCCATAAAACAAGGTTACGGCCATTACCAGGCCATGTTCCTTTTGGATGTATACATTTACCACTGTTAACATGCTTCAAAGATTTGCCTGTAAAGATCAGAATAGTGAGTAAAAGCGAAGTTAAACTCAATATATTGAGTACACTGTACTCAATGGCAAATCTACATTTATTTTTACTCTTTATGATGAGTTGGGTTTACTCACTATAAAGTGTCATCTTGAATGCATGTTTAACTCAAAATACTGAGTTGTATCTACTCAGCCGTTTTGCAGTGCAACTTTTACCTTGAAAAACAAAATATCGTGCGCGAAAGAAATCCTGAAAGAAACTATCGTGCAAAGCGAAAATAATTGCACAATAAAACCCCACCTTTCCCCCCTCAAATATCTAATGGTCCGTCCCTAACCTGGTGTTTACCTCACCCTTCCCCCCTCAAATAACTAATGGTCCGTCCCTAACCTGGTGTCCTTACGAACTTTGAATCTTCATCTTTACAGCTGCTGCTGATCATTAATTTGTCACCGTTCGATTTTCCTCCATTCTCAGGACAAACTCTCTTTTTACTGCAATCGTGCCACAAGGTACCATTAGCATCAAGTCTAAAGTCCATGTACTTTTCCTTGCATTTGTAGGCACTAGATCGAAATATCAGCTTTGCGTTGTCATCTGGTTGGCACTTTTCACTGTCTGGCACGATGCAATAACTATTGTACGGCTTAAGCGGTGTTGGAGTTGTAGGATTGGCTGAAACATAATTGCTTGCTCAACATAAAAAGTACATAAACAAACAGTCAGTAAGTAAGTAATTATGTGAATAAGTAAATAAATGAGGAAGTGAATGACTAAGCAAGTATGTATGTAAGTAAGTAAGTACGGTGAGTTTTCGATAACGTACATGTGAACTTGACAGGATAACTCTATCCGTAGCGAATAATACATTTATTCTGTCAAGTTCCCAGGCCCCCTCCGCTCTCAGTGAATTGTTGTGAAAATGACACCGAGATTTGCTTGGTATTGTTTCTTTTACCTGATTATATTTGTACTTTTACTTTACAAAATGTATGAAAAAACAATTATTAAATTCGTTATTCGCATGATATCGTAAATTACCAAGACCTCGAGTCAGTATTATCTGATCTGCCTCTGCCTACGGCTTCGGCAGAAATATAACACAGACCTCGGTCTTGATAATTTACCATATCATACTCAACCCCACCCAATAATTGCTTATGATTACAACGATGATATGGTGATAATGATTCATATACCTTCATCAGGAGAACATCCATAAAACTCTGTTCTTGCGCATATCCATTTGTACCATTGCTGGGGGTTAATACGTAAATATCGAGCCTCGATCGGAGAGATATTCCGCAGAACAGCACCTCTCCCGTTAGTGTTGCCAAGAATAAACTACAACACAAAATATATGAAAATTAACGATAATGGTATTGATGATGACGATGATAATGATATGACGACGATGATGAATCGATGATGATGATGATGATGATGATAATGATAATGATGACGATAATGGTATTGATGATGACGATGATAATGATATGATGACGATAATGATTCGATGATGATGATGACGATGATGATAACGATAATGATATCAATGATGACTAAGTTGCCTTCTACCTTCTCCGTACGATTGCAGGGTGTTCCATCTTGTTGGGTATTGTCAGCAGGGCACTGAAGGAAAAATAACAACATTGGAAAATGACTTGGTTGAATATGTAATTGAATGAATAAATACATGAATGGAAAATGACTGAAGATATGTCTGAATATATATTGAATGAATAAATACATCAATGGAAAATGACTGAAGATATGTCTGAATATATATTGAATGAATAAATACATGAATGGAAAATGACTGAAGATATGGCTGAATACTCAATTCAATTTTATTCAGTAACCATGGTTTACAGTATATATGTACATATGTATATTGGCTAGATTATACAGATCTTTAGGTACAAGCTATCTATAATAGCCACAAGGGCTAACCTAGATAGATAGCATATCTTGAATATGTAATTTAATGGATGAATAGAGGAATGAGTGAAAGAAAGAATGAATAAATGAATGAATGAATGAACAAATGGAAGTATAAACAAACTAATGAACACATTTGAATAATGAACGAACGAACGAATGAATGACTAAAAAACATATGCATGAATGAATGAATGAATGAATGAACGAATGAATGAATGAACAAACTAATGAACAAATTTGAATAATGAACGAACGAACGAATGAATGACTAAAAAACATATGCATGAATGGAAGAATGAATGAATGAACGAACGAATGAATGAACAAATGAAAGTATAAACAAACTAATGAACAAATTTGAATAATGAACGAACGAACGAATGAATGACTAAAAAACATATGCATGAATGGAAGAATGAATGAATGAACGAACGAATGAATGAACAAATGAAAGTATAAACAAACTAATGAACAAATTTGAATAATGAACGAACGAACGAATGAATGACTAAAAAACATATGCATGAATGGAAGAATGAATGAATGAACGAACGAATGAATGAACAAATGAAAGTATAAACAAACTAATGAACAAATTTGAATAATGAACGAACGAACGAATGAATGACTAAAAAACATATGCATGAATGGAAGAATGAATGAATGAACGAACGAATGAATGAACAAATGAAAGTATAAACAAACTAATGAACAAATTTGAATAATGAACGAACGAACGAATGAATGACTAAAAAACATATGCATGAATGGAAGAATGAATGAATGAACGAACGAATGAATGAACAAATGAAAGTATAAACAAACTAATGAACAAATTTGAATAATGAACGAACGAACGAATGAATGACTAAAAAACATATGCATGAATGGAAGAATGAATGAATGAACGAACGAATGAATGAACAAATGAAAGTATAAACAAACTAATGAACAAATTTGAATAATGAACGAACGAACGAATGAATGACTAAAAAACAAATGCATGAATGGAAGAATGAATGAATGAACGAATGAATGAATTAACGAATGAACGGAAGAATGAATGAATGAATAAACGAACGGATGAGCAAACAAATGAGTGAATTAATGAGATGGTAACGAAAATAACTTTGAAAATATTGATATAATGGAATTGAAGATGACGATAATGTCGATGCTGATGATAACTTTGACGATATTCGTTAGTGATGATAATGATGGTAATGATTACTAACGATAACTATGAATATGATGGTGATTATGATAACGATGATTGTGATGATAATGGTGATGGTGATGATAACGATGATGATTCTGGTGTTGATTATGATTATGATGATCTTGATGATAATACTTACATCTCTGCCATCTCCAGGACAGTATTCAGGGACATCACAATCACTCTGTACAGCCCTGCACAATGTTCCCTGCTTTTTATACTAAAATAGAAACAGTTTAATACTGACCTTACAAACAGCCAAACAAACACACACACAAAACAAATAACCAAACAAACAAACAAACACACAAACAAACAAACAAACCAACACACAAACAAACAAACCGACAAACAAACACACAAACAAACATACAAACAAACATACAAACAAACACACACAAACAAACAAAATAACCAAACAAACAAACCGACAAACCAACACACAAACAAACAGACAAACAAAACAGACAAACAAAAAACAAACAATCAAACATCCAAACAAACAAAAATAAAAAGAACAATACAAAACCAAATAAAATCATATACTTTGAAAACAATAAAAAGCATATTGTACGTATTTTTTTTTTAACTCAAATTGAGCTAATTAAAAAAAGAAAGTTCAAAAAATGAAAGTTCTTGGCCAATATAAAAGTAGAAAAACATGTACAACACTTGATCATAAACAACAAGCTTTCAAAGACAACAAAATAAAAATAATAATTAATATGGAATTAAACGGTTGTATAAAGCTCAAAGAATAGTACACTGCATTGTGTACTCCATGTGAGCTGAAAATGTAAAACAAATATTGGGCAGATAGCAATCCTAAGAAAACTCCTTGCTCATTTAGGTGTATGCGATAAATAGCGCTACAATCTTACCTGACAGTCTTTGCAACAGGAGTGATGTAGGTCACTACACATAGCTGATGGTTTTAGGCGACAGTCATGAGGAAGACAACACGAGTCTTTAGCTTTGCACATCTAAGGAAGAAGAAACAAAATATAGTAATAGCCCACGTATAAGAACCTGGGTTTTAAGAACCTGTTAGGCTAAAATTTTCATTTTAAGCCCCCTCCAAATAAGAACCTATTTATATAAGAACCTTATAAGAACCTATTTAGGCTAAATTGAAAAATTCAGATTCTTAAATGTGGGCTATATTACTGTATGCCAGTGACCTTGATAATGATGATGATGATGATATTGATGATGATGATTGCAATGATAATCTTCATAGTGACGATGATTGTAATGTTGATGATTGCAACGATCATGATGATGATGATTGTAATGACCATGATTGCAATGATAATGACCATGGTTGCAATGATAATGATGATGACGATGATAATTGCAACGATGATTATGATTGCAATGATGATAATTGCAACGATGATTATGATTGCAATGATGATAATTGCAATAATACGATAATTGCAACATTGATGATTGCAACATTGATGATTGCAACGATGTTGGATGATGATCATTGCAAAGATGATGACGTAAGCGATGATCTTAACTATGATCGATGATGATAAATGACGATGACAATAATGATTATGTTGATTGTTTGATGATATAATTGTGTAGACTTGCTACATGTTGACTACTCTTTAGGGATACTATTTATTTCGAAAAAAAAACGCGGACTTTGAATTGAAAAATTCCAGCTAATAATTGTGGTGCTGGAGGTGATGATGATAGTTTAATGGTGATCATAGTAGAGATGTCGTTGTATATAATGGCAACTATATGGTAGCAATTGCGATGATGATGGAGGTGATGATGATAGTTTAATGGTGATCATAGTAGAGATGTTGTTGTATATAATGGCAACTATATGGTAGCAATTGCGATGATGATGGAGGGGATGATGATAGTTTAATGGTGATCATAGTAGAGATGTTGTTGTATATAATGGTAACTATATGGTAGCAATTGCGATGATGATGGTTAATGATGATAGTTTAGTGGTGATCATAGTAGAGATGTCGTTGTATATAATGGAAACTATATGGTAGCAATTGCGATGATGATGATTAATGATGAAATGAAATGACAAGGATTATGACAATTATATGACAACGACTACGACGATGTTGATAATATAATGATAACGATTAGCTTCCTCCGCAGGCATCTCTTATATCTCTTTTCATTGGGTTTTCTGTGGTGAGGTGAAAAAAACGAGAGGGGGAGAGGCAGAGAGAAAGAAGAGGAGATGCTGTTTCTCCTAACTCGTCCCCAGTTCTTCCCTGCCAAATATTTCGAACACAGGAATCCCATTCGCGTCAACAAAGGAATCCCTAAGCAGTAGCTTGCAGAGGAGGTTAGATAACCATAATTATGCTGCTATATCAATAGATTATACCTCTGGTGTTCCACAGTCACATTCTTCGTCTCCTTCGCGGATACCGTTTCCGCAAGTAGAGCCAACCATCTATGAAATAAAATAACAATTTTAAGTTCTATAAACTTTCGTTTCATATACAACTATCTCCCGGCGGGGAGCTGAATAATATAAAATTAATTGGATAAATAAAAAAATTATTAACTTATTAAATCATTTATATTTAATTATATAATCAATAAATCATTGAATCAATAAATCATTAAATCCGCATTTTTTTATTTAAAAATCAATAATTATAACTTCTAACTAATTGGTAGCCTGAGAAAACAGACGTTCTTTCGCGGGGGGAAGAGGAGCGAAAGAATGTCTGTTTTCTCAGGCTAACTAATTGGCAAAAATATCCACAAAAGTTTTATCTCCTTTTCACGGATTATTTTTAGGGCTCAAAATTAATTCTTTGATTTAATATAAGCTCTCATTTTTGTTTTCCTTATTTTTTTTAGCTGGTGATTACGAGATTACGATTTGTAAGGGCTCATATCAAACGAAGGGCTTTAAGCTTTAAGAGGCTGTCCGGCCCCTTAATGCGTTAAATAAAATAGGGGTAATTGCTGCGCTAGGTGGGTGTCCGGTGCCTAAGGAAACACTCCCTAGATCTGCCCCTGCCTATATAGTCATAACATCTTTAATCAGTGGACAATTCAAGTTGCTTATATGACGAACAATTCAGCCTACGTTACCTTCGTTGGTACGTTGTACAAGCATTTGTCATCGATTCTTTTTAGGCGATTGAGACTACAGTTAGTAAAACCAAGTATCTTAGGACTGGAAGAGAGAATGGAGATAATAAACATGATATGATAATAAGGATTGATCATGATGGCGATGATCATGATGGCGATTACGATGAAAATGATGATGATGGTGGTGAGGGTTGTGGTGATTATGGTGATGGTCATTGATGATGCATGTTGGTGCTGATGATTATGATGCTGATAAAGATGATTATAGTGATAATGGTAGTGGTACTGATGATGATTGTAATGGCGATGATGATGATAATGATGGTGGTGCTGACAATTATGATGATGCTAATGATGATGCTCATGATGATGCTCATGATAATCATGATGGTGGTGCTGATAATCATAATGATGATAATAATGAAGATATTGATGTTGATGATGGTATTGGTAATGATGATGGTGATGGTGATGACGATAGTGATGATGGTATTGATGATGATATGTGAGGTGGTTATTATGTTGGTAATGATGATGATGATGATGATGATGATGATACTAATGATGATGCCAATGATGATGCATGCTAATGATGATGGTTGTGGTGCTGATAATTATGATGATGATGATGATGATGATGATGATACTAATGATGATGCCAATGATGATGCATGCTAATGATGATGGTTGTGGTGCTGATAATTATGATGATGATGATGATGATGATGATGATACTAATGATGATGCCAATGATGATGCATGCTAATGATGATGGTTGTGGTGCTGATAATGATGATGATAATGATGATGATATTTGTGATGATGATTGGTAGTGGTAATGATGGCGATGATGCTCATGATAATCATGATGGTGGTGCTGATAAACATAATGATGATAATAATGAAGATATTGATTTTGATGATGGTATTGGTAATGATGATGGTGATGGTGATGACGATAGTGATGATGGTATTGATGATGATATGTGAGGTGGTTATTATGTTGGTAATGATGATGATGATGATGATGATGATGATGATGATGATGATTATAATATCAAAGAAGCAATCACCTTGGATAAAAGTTCATCATACATCCTTTAGGCGAGAGGCACTTACATCCTTTAAAAACAAGAAATCACACAGTCAATTCCATGAAATATTTACAATCTACAACACTCGACTCGCATGTATTGTCGAGAAAGGAAAACCAGAGAACTTTAAAACCCATCGACAACAAACAACTAAACCATTTCACAGTTTTCTTCAATCAACCTCAGCCTCGATAGCGTGTAATATATTCTTTAGAATTTGAATACAGCCCTTGGAATTTGTAAGTGTTTCAATTGTTTGATAATGTGTACATTCCTTAAATTAACACGGGCTGTAGTCAAATTCTAAAGAATATAGTACAAGCTATTGATGTTTTGTTTGCCCCATAATACAGTAACGCTATTGTTTGGTTAGGTTTAGGGCAATAGACCTCTTTACCTCCGTATGCAAATTGCCCATTTCAGACCACGTGTCATTCCCTTGAGAATTGTTCTTTTATGATGAACGTGTTATATCATTTACATGTGAAAGAAACAATTCCCCATGGTAGCATCACGTGATCTTTAATGGGACAACAAACAAGGAAGGTAAAGAGGTCTATTGTCTGGAAAGGCTCTAATTGTTTTTTAAACCAATCATAAACGATGTTTCGATTTGGTGCTGACTGTCCCTCCATGACAGGCGAAGCTTACCGCTGTCTGAATATGCATGAGGAAAGTTAAAGTTGTGTCCCATCTCATGTCCAACAACTATGTACGGACCAATTAGACTGCCGAAACTCCACTGTAAAATAACAGTCAATTATTAGAAGTATTATTATAACATATAGAGGATATTGCAAGGTGGCGCGAAAATGTGAATTTTATTTTCGAGTGGTGAAATGTTGTTTGTGACAAGAGAAAGTACAATTCATATCTTCAAGCCAACGTGTAATGTTGTTTTAACTATATGGACAAAAATCAAAAAGTTTAAAACGCGCGCGTACATACGGGACATTTGGTAGATAACTTTTCATATCTTCACTTTTTTCACTTAGTGAAACTATGGAAAATACGAGTGTTTTAGTTTCCGGTAAAACACTATTATCCACATGTTGAATATAGGTATTTACTTGAGGTAAATAAGGTTTGAATAACTTATATCTTAAATAACTTATATCACCCCCCCCCCCCCCCCCCCTCCCCCCCGCGAGGGGAAGAGGAGCGCAAGAACGTCTGTTTTCTCAGGCTACGCGTGGCATTCTGGGGCTTCAGTTTTTGGGGGAGACGCTACCAAAATAATAAACGAAACATAAAATTAATTCATCTGCTCGGTAGGTCCTTGTGCAAGGTTTATCCAAGTTCCATGTAAACACCCCCTTAGTAACCACCTACTTTATTAACGCTGATGATTCAATGGAGTATACTTTGGCAAATTCTCATTGTAAACGAAACATAAAGTTGATTCACCTGCTAGGTAGGTCCTAGTGCTAGGATTATCCTAGTCCCATGTAAACACCCCCTTAGTAACCACCTACTTTATTAACGCTGATGATTCAATGGAGTATACTTTGGCAAATTCTCATTGTAAACGAAACATAAAGTTGATTCACCTGCTAGGTAGGTCCTAGTGCTAGGATTATCCTAGTCCCATGTAAACACCCCCTTAGTAACCACCTACTTTATTAACGCTGATGATTCAATGGAGTATACTTTGGCAAATTCTCATTGTAAACGAAACATAAAGTTGATTAATCTGCTATGTAGGTCCTAGTGCTAGGATTATCCTAGTCCCATGTAAACACCCCCTTAGTAACCACCTACTTTATTAACGCTGATGATTCAATGGAGTATACTTTGGCAAATTCTCATTGTAAACGAAACATAAAGTTGATTCACCTGCTAGGTAGGTCCTAGTGCTAGGATTATCCTAGTCCCATGTAAACACCCCCTTAGTAACCACCTACTTTATTAACGCTGATGATTCAATGGAGTATACTTTGGCAAATTCTCATTGTAAACGAAACATAAAGTTGATTCACCTGCTAGGTAGGTCCTAGTGCTAGGTTTATCCTAGTACCATGTAAACACCCCCTTAGTAACCACCTACTTTATTAACGCTGATGATTCAATGGAGTATACTTTGGCAAATTCTCATTGTAAACGAAACATAAAGTTGATTCACCTGCTAGGTAGGTCCTAGTGCTAGGATCATCCTAGTCCCATGTAAACACCCCCTAAAAATATACATAACTTGTACTTACAGCGTTGATAGCATTCGAGCTTGGTCCGCACATTGTTCCTACCCAGGCCAAACCAGCAATTCCCGGCCAACCGCGGTGGCTAAGGAACTGTGCATTGTCGTGAGAGATCTTTTTGCGTAGAACGCCATTGACGTAGCTTCTAAATTGACGCAAGTCATTGGCATGAGATCGGTTAAACTGATCGACGCCATTGGTCCAAATGTCAATTGCTTTCACGACAATACGTATGTTGATTTGTTGGTAAATCTAAAAAATAAGATTAGAAGGTTATCAACCGAGCGTGAGGTCATTACAGTACTTCATATTAGGGGGATTTAATTAATTGGTGTGATCGGGGGAGGGGGATTGTTGGAAATATAAAACCTGCAACAACTTGCTATGTGCGGCAATGGTTAATTCTTTAATTTTTTAAATAGGTGGAGTGTTAGTTAGTGTTAGTTACCGCATCCAACGTGTTGGTAAGAGACAGCACTCTCTGTATTGTAAACTTTGTGTCATTTTTATAACGTTGGTACTGAAATAGAACAATAATATACCATAATATATTCTTTCGTGACTGTAATGCAAGTTAAAATACCCGAGGATATGGGAGATACAAAAACTGCCTTTGGATAAGAAAAATCACAATTCAGATTAGAACCTGAGAAAAATAAGAGAGGCAATAAGGGAGAGAACAACACATGAAACTGAACTCACATATTACCATTATTGAGGGTCCTGAAGGAGTAAAATGGGAGCTGGGATTGGCCTTATTTTTGACTGGGAAAATGGGATTGGATGCACTGGGACTGGGATTTACAAATAAAAGAACAATAGAAAATGGGAATGGGATTGAAAACTTGTTCAACACTGATGGTAATGTGATTTTTGACTGAATTTGGTCCAAATATAAACTGGGAAATGGGATTTGGAAATTCCAAGTTTTGTAGACAAATTCTAAAGAATATATTACAC
This sequence comes from Metridium senile, assembly GCA_949775045.1. Classification (NCBI taxonomy): domain Eukaryota; kingdom Metazoa; phylum Cnidaria; class Anthozoa; order Actiniaria; family Metridiidae; genus Metridium; species Metridium senile. The sequence continues at coordinate 5,005,321 of OX459101.1, read as the reverse complement.
GCTATTGAGGTTGATAAGAAAATAGTCTATTGATACTTACAATTTCCTTGTCAACAGTAAATATGACCTCGTTGTATCTTGTTATATTGGTTGTCAAATAAGGCTTGTACTCATCCTTTACATTAGTGGCGTAGATGTTTTGCTATTTGAAAGAAGCAGAAGAAATATTTAAGAAACGTTCACTGACAAACGCTTTGATTAAAAATTATAATACAAAACACAAAATAACTAATACGGGCAGAGAAACAAACGGAGAAACAGACAGACAGACAGACAGATGGACGGACAGACAGACAGACATAAAGACGTACACACAAAAACACAGCATACACAAAACAAACAAACAAACAATCAAGCAAACAAACAAGACAAGCAAACAAACAAGGAGACAGACAGACAGAAAAGAAACAGAGACCAACAAACAAACAAAAACATAAAAAAACAGACAGACAAGCAGAAAGATAGGCAAACAGACAGCTGAACAGACGCGGGACAGAAAAATAACAGAGCAAAATAATACTGAAACAACAACAATTAATAAGCGGCAAACGGCTAAAACGTTTTCAAATTGACAAACAAATAATTTAAGTCCTTAGTATAAAATAAGAATAAATTAAAATAAGTAAAACCAGAGTTAATATTAACTATTAACTCTGGTAAAACAGACGAACAAACAAGCAAACAAACTGACATGGTATAAAAAAAATTACGTTTAGCTATTAAGTAAATTAAGTTACTTAAGTTATATTATAACTACCTGATTCGCTTCATAAAGTACAAAATAGCCAATATTTGCCAGTGGTTTTGAGTTCTTTTGATAATTTATCGACTAAAGTTTTTCCAGAACTAATTTTAACGGGTTCAAACGTCGACAAACATTATTAAAAGAAAAACTTTGCAAATTATTTTGTTCATCATCTCACAAGCGTGTTCACTGGTGTTATTGTCTCAAAACTCTTTGTTAATCTTGCCTTTGAATAACTTAGGTTGATAATTCATAATTCATAAGTCTGTAGTTGGTTCTCTCTAAATTGTTGATCAAAATCTGCATTAATCTAAAATTTTGGTCTTGCAATATCTGAAAGTTTGTTCAAAATTGATTAGGTCAAGCTCTCAAAACCGGTTCTGACTGGTTTTCCAAAACCAGTTTTAAACTGGTTTGACGAGTAAAACAAGATTCCTCGAACAAACTTACAGATATTGTAGTGAAACGCCAGATATGCTAGAAAAATACCCTTTAATTGTCATCATTTACCGAAGAACAAGCCGTCAGTAGTTGGAGAAATATAATTGATAAAAGGCTTAACATTTTCAAGTTGAAGTAGCTTTAAAGTTTTACTCACAATCAACATGGATAATAAAAACAAAGTTATTTTTGGAAATTGTCGCTCGATGTTTGCACGGCTGAACTGAAATAAGGCAAGTTTATATATGTTTATGTAGCTAAATATAATAAGCTAAAATATCTATCCACAAGGGACTTGACTTTATTGTGCTTTATGAAGCTGGTAATGACATTTCAATGAAAAATAATTTACTAATTTGTTTTATAGCGACTCAATAATTTGGATATTCTTGTATTGTAACTGAACGAGTTTAATAAGATATCTGACAAGCTGGATATTTCAGCTCAAGATTGTTTATTATTTCATCAGTAAAAATAATAAAACATTTCGTTGCTTGAAAATCCTTGAGAATATTATTCATGTTGCTCGCCTGGAGATTACATCTTTTAATTTTTTTTTTTTTTTTTTTTTTTTTTTTTTTCAAGGAACGATGATCAACTCAAGTCTCAACCGCGCTCACACGCAGCCACAAAATGATGTTGTTTTTACCATGGATAATAAAAATGTTTTTACAAAGCCGGAAGATGCACTTTTCAACTACTATATATTATTAATAAGGTATGTTTTAATGGATTTATTTGTATTATGATTACTATTATATATATCGTTATTGTTTAAGAAATCATTTTATTTTTCACAAAACAAAACAAACGAACGAGCAAACGAACGAAGAACGAACGAACGATGAACAAACGAACGAACGAATGAAGAACGAACGAACGAACGATGAACGAACGATAAAGGAATGAGCAAGGCAGTCAATCGTGAGAGCATGTTATAATTTTATCATAAAAATTACTAAAATATTTCAATATATATTTATCTTAGCTTATATGTGATAAAATACACGATTACATAATTTTACACATGTATGATTACATATGGATAAATCAAATACCTACCCCAAAGGCTCTCTTTTCCATATGGGGTTCGTCATATAATGGATGATCATGGTCTTTGACACCTAGAGAAAACAAAACATTTTTAGTTATAATTCTGCAAAGTAAATCCTACTACAAGATCCAGGATCAAGAACGGTTACGTTTGGAACGAGGGCCTTTGCTCTGGCTGCTCTATAGAACAATCTCCCCGAAGACATTAAACATTCTACCTTTTCTATTCTCAATTCTTCAGTAAAAAGTATATTTTGCAAAGTCCGCATTCAGAACGGCCGCTCATTTCTAGCCTATTACAAATGTGTTTTTGAAATGAAAGATTGTAAGTTTTTATCGGCACAGCGAACCCTCTTCATATCGGACAAGGTTTGTTTGGTTTAGTGAGGCTTCCGGTTATTTAATAATTGAGATTTTATTTGAAACTTTGGAACCAAAACGGAATTTGTACGGTTTATAGAGAATCCAGATTGTTTTTAAGGGTTCAGTATTATAGAGTGGTCTCATTGTACCAAGCAATTCGCTTACCGCAGCGTAATTGTTCACTACCAGGACGCGTACGCATGATTCTTTTCGCTTGTTGAATTTTGTGCGCTCCCGTATCCTAAAAAACAAAAACAAATTTTTTTTATAGATTTTATGGCAGTATTTTATGACGGGTAGTATTTTAAGTGGCTGTAGTAGAATAACGGTTTTATCTAGCTAATGACGTAGGATGTCATGTGACAAAGATATATCATAGGCATTGGGTTTTTGGATTATAGTTGAGATAAGGGATATAATGAGTGTGTGTGTTGAAAAATGAGGGTGTGAGATGGGACTCCCCTGAAGGGACAAGGAAGGGAGTGGTTTGTTTTAAGAGGTAAAAAGATAAATAATAATTTTTACCTGATGTGTAGAATGCGGTTCAATGTGGTATGTCTCAGTACCATCATCAATTACACCTCTACATTAATATATAAAAAACAATTTTAAGATTTCAATTTGTTATGACATTATTATGATTTTAGTATGAAATTGTATTCTGTCCATATAAAATCAAAATGAAATTACAGTCTTCAACTGAATAATAAATAGATCTAGTACATACATCAATCCGCTACAAGTGTCCAGAACAACAGTAGAATCTTTAATACCACGTAGAGAACCCTGGTAGTGACAATGTTCTGGGGTTTCCTGTTGACAGCAATGAAAAATTGCTCATCAATCAATCAATTAATTAATCAAACAATTAATCGATCAATCAATCAATAGATCAAACGATAAATCAATCAATCGATCGATCAATCACTAAATATATAAACTATCTTTACCTCAGTGATGAGTTCAGTTCCATCTTGTAGAGCCTGTCGTAATATCAGCTTCGCTGGGATCAAACGACTGTTGGCATAACATGCAGTAACGATATGTAATGATATGTAGCGATTGTCTTAGGTGACTTAGGTGACCGTTCAGGTTGTCGAAACGTCAGACACCAACAGTGTATACACAAAAATCGTTGTCGCAAGCAAGGCTAAAGTCCACACTCTGAAGCCTGCAAAGGATTTCGGTATTTCTTCTCTTGTTATCAATTTATTCATTGCGTATTTTGGTTGTACGTGTTTGTGTTATATGGCCATTTAAAGTTGTTACAGAGGTATATGATGATACAAATATTTCTTTAAAAAAATGTCAATTGAAATGTAATAAATCACAAAATCATACAGGCATCCTTTCCAGGCTTCAGAGTGTGGACTGTAGCTTCGGGCAAGACAACGATTATTGAAATAGGTGTATACACCCGAACGATCACAACTCACAAGCTACATAATGATGATTGTAGTGATGATAATGATATGTTTTTTTGATGTTGGTTATAATAATGATAACATTTATGATCATTATTATTGTGATGATGGTATTGATAAAATAATAATAATAATAATAATAATAATAATAATAATAATAATAATAATAATAATAATAATAATAATAATAATAATAATAATAATAATAATAATAATAATGATGATGATTGCTATGATAACAATATCAAAGATGATTGTGATGATTTATAAGAAAATGTTTGCAAATTTGATATATATTTACTCTAGGACCTTGACAATTTTCTTTATCAATCATAAGCTTGAAAATGGTGTCAGACGTACACCGAAACGTTGCGTTTATATCCCTAATAATAATAACAATAAACTCTGGGTGACTACTATTTATAACTGATTGTGATGATTGTGAGTGATGATGGCTATAATAATGATAACGATTATGATGATTAAAGTACAAACACTAAAAGTGTGCAACATAAATACCACTAAATACTGCTAAATTATGCAAATTCTTTTGTTCTCTATTGTTTAATCAACACTATTTAGTGGTAAATAGTACAAAGTATTGCACACTTTTAGTGTCTGTACTCTATTATTGTGATGATGATATTGCTATTATAATAGTAATGACAGTGATGATTGCTATGATGTTAATAATATTGAATATGATTGTGATGATTGTAATTGTGATGATTACGCCTAGTCTGGGACCTAAACTCGCCTTAACTCACATTAACTCGCAGCATTGAAATTTTGCGATTTTCCCTTAACTCGCCTTAACTCGCTATAACTTGCGCAGTCTTGCCCAAACGCGCTTCGAGTTAAGGCGAGTTTAGGTCCCAGACTAGGCCTATGATTGTTATTGTGATGATGATAAAAGTGACGATACTTACTCATTTATCTTCGAGTCAAGAACCCATTTCTTGTTAAACGCATTTATAGAGTATGTCACGTGATGTTCGTGTCCATTCTAGAGAAAAAAGCACGCGGTTAATAACGCATGATATACCAACTACACCGATAAGGTACATCGTACATTCTAGTCCAATTGCCCTATTTCACTATGACGTCACATCAAAACATTATATTGTCTTAACGCTAAGGATCATGGACGCCAGTGGGGGATAGATTCATAACAACAATACGAGAATACACAATAAAATTGCATTTACAAGACGGAGAGGAAAGTAATGACAACAAAATGCCATTAATATGAAAGTATAAACATAGACACATAACATATATACATACTGAAACTAGATAATTTGAAGCTCAATTTTTAAAGAGAAAGAAGATTTAGTTGAAATTACCATTGTTTTCGGCGATTCTATCCCCCACTAAAACACATCGTGATGTCATAATGAAATAGGGCAATTGCTTTTGAATCAAATCAAATCAAATTTCATTTCCAATTAAGTTAATACAAATATACAATAATAACGAACAACCTACAAATATCTTTAAACTAATCTAGGTAGGTCGTCGTATGGTGAGATATTTACAAATAATCACACATCAATATAAATTAAATTAGAATATAAAACAATATACACTCAAATATGTCATTAATTTTTATTCTTAATATTTTATATAAATATTAAGTAATGATGTGTGTAAGAAGTAGGCAATAGCAACCTCCCCACATAAGAATGTCTTACTTTTCAGCCTATAGGTAACACATTTTAAAAATAAAATGTGCAGACAGAAACTCTGTTTTGGAACAAAGTTTATTTTGTACTAAAAGATCTCGTCCAATCATAAGCGCTCAAAACAATAGCCAAAAGACGTTCGCAATTCGATATGTTCCCCACATAGACATTTTGATATATAAAGACTCAGGAAATCTTAGATGAAAAGGGAATAAAATATCCAATACAATATTAAAAAATCCGCTTAGTTTTGAAATGATGGCAGATTTTCATGTTTCAACCAATGAGATTGACGGATTAGACAATGCACAATTAGCACCTTTCTGCATTCCATTGCCGTTTGCCTGCCTCGTTCTTACACACATCATTACTTAAATAATATAGAGAAGCATATGAAAAATCCTAAACAACACACTGACAAGACTATTGTAATAATCTCTTACCTCAGTAGCAGTTGCAAGATCTCGTTTGTGGCGAGTATGGTGTATTCGTTCGGGATACGTTAGTTCATAGTCTTCACTCCCTAAATAAACAATAACTTTAGTTAGTAAAAGTACAACTCTTTAGTTAAGTGTACACATCTACAACACAAGCTGGCTGACTTGAAATAAGCTGATTAAGAAATATAGGTGATTTTTGTTTGTTTTCAAGCTTTGATTTTAAAATTGTTTAAAAAAATGTTTTAAAATTAAGCTTAAACTTTGAATTCACCATTGAATTTCTACAAATGCAAGATATAAACTTTTATAAAAGTTAGTCTCTCGTAAGAGTCAAATTGAAATGAATTAAAACATTATTAGTTGCAAAAACTCAGTTACTTTATTTCTAGAGAATTTACAAGTGTGCTTATAAATGCCCGGGCAAACGGTTTCAACATTTCCTTTAACATATGTTCGATTTTGTTGAATGACAATGTTTAAACGCTTTTAAACTATTTCAACATTGTTAAAACGTGTTGAAACGATGTTGAATTGATGTTGAAAGAGTTTAAAAGAGTTTAAACGTTATTGTCATTCACTGAAATCGAACGTATGTTGAACCAAATGTTGCATGAAACCGTTTTCCCAGGCCTTTAAACTCAACCATTTCTAAAAACAAAACATACAAACTGCGAACAAAATGGATTGTTACTTACTGATGTTTTAAACGTCAGTCCCTCGCAAACCTCAATTTTAAAACGAACAGAAACATTTGACTGCAACAAGCTCTTGTACCACACTTTATACATTATAAATCCACAAAATTATAAATTCAAAATTAATAACATTTTTCTTTTTTGCGCAATTTGATTGGCCCAAGAGTACAATAGTTTTGCATTCTACGTAAAGAGATGATAGCTTCCGAATTCTTTTCAAAAGAATGTGAGATATTCATTATTGTTCGTTAATATTATTAGAGTGCATTCAGTAAAAGCGTGAAACACTTATTACTAAATTGTGCAACTAACTAGCTTGTATATTGTTTTCAATGGAACGCTCTAAGAATAAAATAACTAATTTTTATTTGTTTTATTTAATTTTATTTATAAACAATATTACATGACCCAAAATGCATATTGGTCGTGCAATGCACTATTCAGTATTCAGTTATAATAAGAGAAGTTTTGAGGCCATGTACTACTGTGATTTACTATTTTTTTAATCTTAAGCTTTCGTCGGACACCGACATCATCAGAAGATAGAGAAAGATGTCCGACGAAAGCTTAAGATTAAAAAAATAGTAAATCACAGTAGTACATGGCCTCAAAACTTCTCTTATTATAGCCACAATATGCTACTGAAGGACAACTTTAATATTCTTCAGTATTCAGTATTCTACGTTTTTTGAAATAGCTGTCTTCTAATAGTTGGGCGTGTTTACAACAGTACATATTTGCTCTTTGTACTAAACTGTGCATAAGACTGAAATGCTAATAAATTGGGAATCTTTTTTTAATCTTAGATCAAGTATTTTTAAATTTTTAAATACGAGTACTTATAATTATACTAGCAAGAGAAAACAAATGTTTTCTCAGACTTATAATTACTATATGATATCAGACAGTCTTCCGAGATTTTAATCTCGGAAGACTGTCTGATGTCATATAGTAATTATAAGTCTGAGAAAACATTTGTTTTCTCTTGCTAGTATAATTATAAGTACTCGTATGATTGCATGTGGTATTATAATTATAGTTTTTATTCTACAAAATATATTTATAGATGGATTTTGCAATACGTTTTTTTCATCGCTGAGGATGCAAGTATTTTTATTTGTAAATAATGCTCAGCTTTTGTAGAAATTGTATAGTTTTGTTGTAAATTAGGGACCATTTCAGAAGAAAACTGAAACAAGCATCCCTACTCCTTAATTGTATCCTATTTTATTTATTTATTAGGCTTCCAACAACTCAGTTGGGAGAGCTAGACTGGTGATAGTTATCTACTAGAATAGTCTCCTGCATCGAGGCCTTTGAACAGCTCTATAATATTTTGTAATAGTTAAAAGCAGAGTTAAAAGTTGATATTAAGATTTTAAATCAACAATAATGTTTTCCTTTTGTAGTAATTATTTTCTTTTGTTATACATGAAAGAACATTTCAAAAGAAACGCCACTACTGAAGCTTCCCATTAAAATATGTCCCTCCCTCTCCCCCGTATCGAGGATTTTGAACAGCTCTATAAACACGTGTAATAGTTCAATTTTATAACAAAGTCTAAACTTATTAATAGTTAAAAGTTGATATTAAAATTTTAGATCAACAATATTATGTACCTTTTGTTGTAACTATTTTCTTTTGTTGTAAACGAAAGAACATTTCAAAAGAAACGCCACTACTGAACCTTCCCATTAAAATATACCCGCCCCCAATTTAGCTATTTCGATAAAGTTGATAATAGTATGTCCTATTTGCGCATATTTGCTACAAAAATTGTTTGATTTCGATTGAATAAAGCAATTTTCTTACTTACTTACTTACTTACTTACTTACTTACTTACTTACTTACTTACTTACTTACTTACTAACTTACTTACTTACTTACTTACTTACTTACTTACTTACTTACTTACTTACTTACTTACTTACTTACTTACTTACTTACTTACTTACTTACTTACTTACTTACTTACTTACTTACTACTTACTAAATTTTGTATACGTAACGAACTTTAATGATTTGTATTTTACAATTGTGTGAAATGATATATTATCATTAATATACAAGGCCAAATACTGTATTCAACTTTCCTCTCTGAAAAGTTCAGCCCATGCAAGCGTTAGCATGCCAAAGACACAGTGCACAGGCCGCTAATGCATTAACCGTCGCAAAAAATTGTCTAAATATGCCCTCAAAAAGTCATGTTATTAACTGCTATTATATAGCTATTCACAAACCTTTTGATGTGAAGGTTAGGCACCAAAGTACCACCAAATGTACAACCACAGCCTTCATCGTCAAACTGATATGAACTGAGTCAAACAATAATAACAGCAATAGTTAAAAGCAGAGTTAAAAGTTGATATTAAGATTTTAAATCAACAATAATGTTTTCCTTTTGTAGTAATTATTTTCTTTTGTTATACATGAAAGAACATTTCAAAAGAAACGCCACTACTGAAGCTTCCCAATTAAAATATGTCCCTCCCTCTCCCCCGTATCGAGGATTTTGAACAGCTCTATAAACACGTGTAATAGTTAAAGTGCACCTGAAGCCCTTCATGATATTTTGCAAATCTGTTGTTAGTACATGAGGTGTATAATAAGTATACTAAATATTTTTTGATGTCGACCTCTCCTTTCTGAGATATGAACATTTGAAATCTGAAAATGCAAATGAGGTGACGTCATCCCAGGAATTTGTCAAAGTTTTGTTTCAAAGCTGACAGCAAGTTTGTTTTTGTAAAGAAGTAAAAATGTTAATGGTAGTGTAAATATTAGTAATACAGATATTGAGCTTTAAAAAATTGCTATAATTATTTCCAGAGAACTTTTGTATATTTAATGAGGCCTGGGTAGACGTCACTTCATTTGCATTTTCAGATTTCAAATGCTTATATCTCAGAAAGGAGATGTCGACATCAAGAAAAATTAAGTACACTTACTATACACCTCATGTCAAACAGATTTGCAAAATATCATGAAGGGCGTCAGGTGCACTTTAAAAGTTGATATTAAAATTTTAGATCAACAATATTATGTACCTTTTGTTGTAACTATTTTCTTTTGTTGTAAACGAAAGAACATTTCAAAAGAAACGCCACTACTGAAGCTTCCCATTAAGATATACCCGCCCCCAATTCAGCTATTTCGATAAAGTTGATAATAGTATGTCCTATTTGCGCATATTTGCTACAAAATTGTTTGATTTCGATTGAATAAAGCAATTTGCTTGCTTGCTTGCTTGCTTGCTTGCTTGCTTGCTTGCTTGCTTGCTTGCTTGCTTGCTTGCTTGCCAACCAACTACCTAACCAACCAACCAACCAACCAACCAACCAACCAACCAACCAACCAACCAACCAACCAACCAACCAACCAACCAACCAACCAACCAACCAACCAACCAACCAACCAACCAACCAACCAACCAACCAACCTACCTACCTACCTACCTACCTACCTACCTACCTACCTCCTTACTTACTTACTTACTTACTTACTTACTTACTTACTTACTTACTTACTTACTAAATTTTGTATACGTAACGAACTTTAATGATTTGTATTTTACAATTGTGTGAAATGATATATTATCATTAATATACAAGGCCAAATACAGTAAAAACCCGCGTATAAGAACACCTATTTTGGCGGTTCAGGCTGATTTGGTTCTTATATAAAGGGTTATAATCTGCAAAATCAGCCTGTAAGTGTTCTTAGTGTTCTTAAAAAAAGTTTCTTAAAATAAGGAACATACTAGGCTACCAATAGATGAAATCAATATATATGCACACAATTTTAATTAATTAATACAATGATATAACTATTTTAATTTAAAAAAAATTGATAAATCAAGGCAATACTGTACTGTATTGATGCAACTGTATATTGTGGAGTACAGCCTGCACTCCATATAATTACATATAATTGGGGTGGAACTATTATGTGTGCAATGAAAGTAGTGTTGATCTTTGATATTTTTCCATATAAGAACAACTTTCATTTTTCAGGCTGAATGTGTTCTTATATAAATGGTACTTTATTTCCTAAAATCAGGCCTGGGTGTTCTTAATCCACTTGTTCTTATACGCGGGTTTTTACTGTACTGTATTCAACTTTCCTCTCTGAAACGTTCAGCCCATGCAAGCGTTAGCATGCCAAAGACACAGTGCACAGGCCGCTAATGCATTAACCGTCGCAAAAAATTGTCTAAATATGCCCTCAAAAAGTCATGTTATAAACTGCTATTATATAGCTATTCACAAACTTTTTGATGTGAAGGTTAGGCACCAAAGTAACACCAAATGTACAGCCACGGCCTTCATCGTCAAACTGATATGAACTGAGTCAAACAAAAGAACAACATTAAAAATATAGCTTTTTGAAATTGAAAAGAAAGATCAATAGAGAAAGCAAAACTGTTTATTTTTCTTATACACAGGCTATTGAATTGCACGAAAGATGTCATGTAAAAATAAATGGATAACAAATAGGAATTGAGTGGCCCTACAGTAAGACCCCGTCTACACGGATCCGGATACTTTTGAAACCGCATACTTTTTGTCCAGTGAATCCAGTCAACGAAACCGCATACTTTTACTTGAATCCTCCGGATACGCGGATTCGTGTAGACGAGGCCTAAATGATACAAGCTGTTGCGAACGACCTACCCTTCTTCATTTCCTTTTGTATTTCGTTTTCTTTATGTATCGGTTAAATTCAAAGTTAAATTAAATCTAAATTTTAATCCGCAAAGGTTTCCAATCACTGCAGATATAACAAAATATCTAAAAATAATTTTAAAAGATAAAAGAATAAATAAAAATAATAAATAAATAAGTAAATAAACAAATATAAAAAATGAATAATTATAGTAATAAATAAATGGATAAATAAATATGTATAATAAGAAGTATAAGATACATTATAAAAAAATATATAAAATGTTTATATAGCTAAGCTATAGTTATGCGAACCTTTTGTGATAATTTCACCAATGCAAATGTAACTAATCTTCAATTCATTAAATCTCAAGATCACGTGACTATCAACATTCAAATTTCTGGAATGACGAACTGCTAGTATAGATTAAATTTCTGTGTATGGTACATTTCTATTATATAGTTTTCGTATATACTTATATAAAGAACTTGTTGCAGAATGATAATGCAAAATCTTTTGCTTGATACTTTTCTAGCAAAGATCTAAATTCCTTTTACAATCACGAAGTAGAAAAAACTTTGTCGTCAGAAAAAAAGTGGAGCTTTATAATTAGTTAGACTTAATAAAAATATGATGCAAAAGTAAGTTTGACTGCTTCATTACACGAAATGCTGTATATTTAGGACCTAAAACCATCACTAAACATACAATCTGACTCTATCCGAGCAAAACTATTTTCAACAATAGTCTACAAATCCCAGGAGGTCAATTTTATTCAAATTTGTACTTATTTATCGTTCACTTGCAATAAATATTTACTCTTGAAAATGATGCCCGATGGCGTCGAAACGTCGAGTAAAAACATTGTCGTTTTAAATTTTATTATGAAAACTACAAAAAACAAACATCTTATATATAAATAAAAAATATATATAAATAAAAAAATGGTTGAAAAAGAATGGTTGTTGAACGTACTAAGGGGGCAAACGGTTTCGGGTGGCAAACGGCTTCAACATTGCCATTCAACAAAATCGAAAGGATGTTGAAGCAAATGTTGAAGCCGTTTGCCCGGGACTTCAGCCTCTACGTTAAATATGTTAGCACCCAACTCTGCTCACACGTTTTTCTGTACTAGTTAGGAAAGTTTCTTACCTGTTTGATGCAGCGCTCAGTCCAACTGTTTAACTCACCCTAAACCTTTTGGGTGTATTTATCAGATATGAGAACAAAGGTCCTAGCTTACTAGTAATTACGTTCCTTGATTTGAGATCACATAATTTACTTTATCAAACGACCCCACTTAAAGTCCTTTTCAGAGACTGAATAACAATTGGAAATTAAACACCTTACTGATTAACTTACGTTAACGATTCAGACGTTTAATCCTTCGTCGAAATAAAATTACGAGTGGACAGATATCCCCCCCCCCGGGGGGGGGGGGTACTCCCTTATATTTACTATACGGTGACGTTCCGCCAAATAGGGTATGGTTTTTTGCCTTGGCGGCTTGAATAGGGTATACAATTTAGCCTAATTTGTCTTAAATTGACTTACAAAGGGTATACGATTTCCCCCTTGAGTCTTGGATAGGGTCTACATTTTACCAATTTGTCTTGAAATAGGGTACATATTTTAAGGATTCTGCTGTCTTAAATAGGGTCAGGGTTCAGAGGTACCAGCGGAACGTCCCCGTCAGAAACTGGGTCAAGTACCCCCCCCTTTTGTATTTAATGAAATCCTATTGTATTTATTGTTGTAAAAATATAAGTAGTTTGAGCAAGCGGGACGGAGAGAACACTTCAACCAGAGTTATACGAAAGAGTTATTCGAAAGCTCAACCAAGTCGTCAGGGACGTGCCAAAGAGTAAAAAGGAGGAACGTGGAACCCATCCACACGTATCCACACATATCCGGGTATTTTTGAAAACGGAGGTTTTTTCTCCGTATTCAAAAAGATCTGCGTCCACACGTACCACACTGGGTTGACGCAGTTCGAAATGAAAATACTAGTAAATTATACTATAATCTTAAGTTTAGTCGTAAATTAGCTTATGGTTTTTTCATAGTTTCGTGCATACTTATAGGAAATAAATATTTTAATAAAGTTATATTTGGAAGTGAATTAAAGAAAAAATCGTGGTTGTTTTGGGGTTGGGGCGCAAGGGAACCACCGGTGACGAAGGCACTGTCACGACCTTATTAGCGCGAAAACACTAACACCATGAAATAAAAAGCAATATTTTTAGTCACTATATAACACTCAACCAGAAACTTAATATAAAAAAGAAACAATAGCCTGAGAGTGCAAGCAATATATCCGTGAGTAAAAACAAAATAGTTACTATTACATTCTATTTGATGTAGGTGTGGTATGATCGTCCGGGGTAGTGTAGTCTTGAGAAAGACTGTTGTTGCGGACGGAAGTCATCTTCAGAATAAAGAAACAAAAAGAAACACCACACCTATACATTGCTTAAGGCCCGGCCAAACGGCTTCAACGTTTGCTTCAACAACATTCGATTGATGGAGCCGTTTGCCACCCCATTACAACATTTTTGTAACCGTTTGAACTATTACGCAGTAGCAATTTTATTTCATTTCATGGATATATATGTAAAGTGATTGTTCTCTTGTGCAAATTTGCAGTCAGGTTCTGTATGTTTGTGCAAGTATACCTATTTCAAAAATCGTCGCTATCTAAGCTACTATGTACACTCTAAATCTGTCAAAGGATGTAGATAATGTGAACATTGTATGTAATTTATTTCACGTTTATTCCCAAAAACTTGTTAAAAACAAAGCAATCCTGTACAGCCAAAATAGTATATGAATAAATCAATAACAAGAGAAGAAATACCGGCATAATATGAACATAATTTGTGATTTAATTATTACACGTTTTTTAATGCGGCCTGTTTTATCATCTACCACTGCAACAACTTGATAAAAGAAGTACGTACAGCCAAAATATTGTATGAACAAATCGATAGCAAGAGAAGAAATACCGTTTCAAAGTGTAAACTGTAACTTTGATTGCCACACCGATTTTTAAAACAGGTGTATAAAATATTGTCTCAGTCAGAAAAAAAAACATTAAAACCATGAAATAGAAACAGAAAATCGTTACTTACAAATACAGTTTCACATCATTTCTATTATTTCAATCACATTATTTGAATGAATATTTGGGTTTGTTTATCTTAGCCTACGTTGCAAGCGTTTCTTTTGGGGGGATCTGGAGAAAGTTGTTTGTGTTACCGATATGGCCGCGTGAAACCTAAGACGAGAGCAAATTATCTTCAAAAAAACTTTTAACTGTATTCAGGTTTGTGTATTCAAGTGTTTTCGCTGACTCGTTTCCGTGACACGTCATCAATGGCAGTATTGTCAGGATACAAACCTATATTATAAGGAATGCCAGGTTTAATACACCCATAAAAAAGTACAAGAAAAAGGGCTTATACTAACAAATATTATACTATGAAAAACGGCTTACTAACAAATATTTGTTGACATATGCTTTCTAATAATGAAAGCTTTCTAACAATAGTTTCTATTACAAACATTTGAATTGATAAGGGACGGACCATTAGAAAAACCAGGAGGGGGGACAGAAAAAAATATGTGCAGCATTTTTTTTTTTTTCGGAGACAAATGTCTGCAGGATTTTTTTTTTCTTGGGTTCAAGCCTTTTTGGGGGTCTTGATTCCCTGCAGGATTTTTTTTTCTCACAATATTCCCCTGCAGGATTTTTTTTTCTCACAATATTCCTCTGCAGGATTTTTTGGGGGGGAATTCGCACTCGCAAATATTGAATGTTCTTTTTTTTTACATAAGAGAGTAATCACATTTGTTTACTTATAATAATAATATTAATTAACCATATAAGGGAGCATAATGTAGGATGCAAGAGAACAAACCTTTTGTAACCTCCTCCGCATGCAACCCTGCTGGGTTTCCTTTGTCACCTACTGGGTTCCCTTTATCATGCGAACCGGAGAGGAATGGGCCCCAAAACAAAGGAAGCACAGAGTCAAGAGTTGCATGCGGAGGAGGCTAAACCTTTTGTAACCTAAAAAGATAATTAATGTTAGAACATAAACCAATTATATAATACATATTCTTTATACATAGTTTTTCGTTTGGTACTCACTGTCAAGGAAGCAGTGAAACGACTACACATGCGTGGCAAAAATATTCACAGCGGTAAATTTGCCATTGCAAACATTAGGAGTTTCGGACTACAGTCTTTGAAGTCGATTTATAAGATTAAAGTTCCGTGTACATAGCCTTTGTTATATTTTAAAGCTACCGTGAGTCTATACTTCTGTATTTTTCTTTATATTTTGAGAAAAAAGCGATGAACGTTGTACACTCAATCGTTTTTTATTGAGTCCGTACGTACGAATGTCAAATTTGTGTGCCGGATCATTTTACTTGTTTTTTCGCGCATGCGTGGTTGTTTGACCGCTGTTTTCTGTAAAGCGTCACCCAATCATCGATCACCCCTACCACTTTAACAAGGAACTCTCTCCCCCGGGGTTTTATTTCGACTTTGGACAACAGCTGTGAAAACGGTTGTATAGTATTACTGTTTTTATGTTAGCATTATCAGATCTGACAAAAGAAGCCAAGCCCGATTCAAATCATATAATATCATTCAGGCTTATCTCACGAGACGTTGATATCCGTGTTATCACCATTCAAATGCAAAAACCAATGCAAAGAAACATGAGGCTGTATCTGATTTAGCGTAATAGAGAACCAGTATTCGTTTCAAAAAAGTCTGTATATAAAATTAAAGCCAACTTCACAATATCGATTTTATAAAGTTTATAAAACACATGTCTTTATTAATATCAGGTTTATATTACGATGAAGTAAAGCAGAATAGAATGGAACTGAGATAATGAAATGGTATAGAAATAGAGGAATTGAATAGAATAGAATAGAATGGGATAGAAATGGAATAGAATAAGAATAGAAAAGAATGAAATAGAAAAGAAAAAATAGAATGGAATAGAATAGAATAGAAGAAAATAGAATGGAATAGAATAGAATAGAAGAAAATAGAATGGAATAGAATAGAATAGAAGAAAATAGATTAGAATAGAATAGATTAGAATAGAATAGATTGAATAGAATAAAATAAGAATAGGATTGAATTGAATAAAATAGAATGGAATAGAATAAAATAAAATAGAGTAGAATAGAAAAGAAATGGAATAAAATAGATTAGAATAGAATAGAATTGAAAAGAATAGAATTGAATAGAATAGAATAGCATAGAATAGAATAGAATAGAATAGAATTGAATTGAATTGAATAGAATAGAATTAAATAGAATAGCATAGAATTGAATAGAATAGAATAGCATAGAATAGAATAGAATAGAATTGAATAGAATAGGATTGAATGGACAGATTGGAATAGAACAAAATGTAATAGGATAGAATAAAATATAATGGAATGGAATGGCATCGAATGGGATCAAATGAACAGAATGGAATAGAATAGGATAGGATTGAAGGACAGAATGGAATAGAACAAAATGGAATAGGATAATATAGAATAGAATTGAATGGAATGGCATCGAATGGGATCAAATGAACAGAATGGAATAGGATAGGATAGGATTGAAAGGACAGAATGGAATAGAACAAAATGGAATAGGATAATATAGAATAGAATTGAATGGGATCAAATGAACAGAATGGGATGAATTGGAATAGAATAGAATCGAATGGGATCGCATGGACAGAAAAGAATGTAATTAGTCAATCCTCTTGTGAGGTATCGAATAGCCTATGTATTAAAATTTAAAAAATTAACGAAGAATTTTAATAACTGAACTACTATGGATTTAAATGAATATTTACAAAAATAGCTATCATGCGTATACAGACATAAATTCTGATTTCAGTTTTCATGTTTGAAAAATATAAAAATTACAAAATAAATAGAGATAATACAAAACACGAGTTGCTTTTAAATTGATGATACGTGGATCTATCATAACATACAGCTAATCTACTACTATATCTTGAGAGCAACCGGCTTATATAAAGAGCATTAGTATTCCAAAAACACCATTTTGGAGAGTCGTGACAAAAGCATCCACTTAGTACAAAAAATTGTCACTTAATAAAATAAATAAAGAAGCTATTATTTTTGTGTGTAAATAATTAATCAACTTATTTACTTACTTAAGATCTTATATACTTTACTGAAAAATAATACTGACATCAATATTTTATCCAAAAATAAATACAATAACATTTATGGAAGGGTTATCCTATCCATGTACCTATAGTCTTTTAATAAAATACATATAGAAATCATTATTTTTTGTGTGTAAATATTTATTCAACGTACCTACTTACTTACTTACTTACTTACTTACTTACTTACTTACTTACTTACTTACTTACTTACTTACTCACTCACTCACTCACTCACTCACTCACTTACTTACTTACTTACTTACTTACTTACTTACTTACATTATCTACTTACATAGTTACTTACTCGTGACAAAAGCACATAATAGAATATTTATTCAACTTAGTTTGTACTTACTTACATACGTACTTACTTAAGATCTTATATACTTAAAAAAATAATGCTCCACTACTTTATCCAAAAAAATGTGGTAATATTTCAAGAAGTGTGGTAATCCAAATTCACGTACCTAGTGGGAGTCGGGTGACAAAAGCAGTAACAAAAAAAAATTAAATTTATCCAAAAAAAATGCGGTAATATTTCAAGAAGTGTGGTAATCCAAATCCATGTACCTAGTGGGAGTCGGGTGATAAAAGCAGTAAAGAATAAAAAAAATTAAAAGTCAATTAATAAAAACAATTGCAATAGGGATATCAATTATTTTCATTTTAAGTATTTAACCAACTAAATAGTCTTCAATGTGCAGCGATATTTTAAGAAGTATAGTTTATTAAAAACGTCATTTTTGCAGAGTTGAAGCACTTTAGTTCAACATTAATCATTTACCGTGCGAATCAAAAAACCGTGGGCACCTAGAAATATTTTAGAAATCGTTTATTATTCGTTGAGCAACTCACAAACAACTATATCACCGCAAGAACTTGACTGATGTGTAGTATGATAACCTTTTTGTAGCTAGAGTAGTTTGTGAGTTGTTCAACGAACAATAATTATAAACCATTTCTAAAATATTTCTGGGTGCCCACAGTTTTTCGATTCGCACTGTAATAAAAAAGAGGGATGGTGGTGATGATGATTGATTATAAAGATGGTGATGATAGTGATGTATAACAATAATTCTCCAACGCAAATCATTCTCTATAAGTAAAATCAACAACAAAGGATGGAAAAATCTGCGGCTCAATCAAACCTTCAAAGATAAGTCTATCAACTTCGAATACAATGGAAACACTAAATAAACATAACCATGTCCTCCTTTCATGTTAGATCTATCTAGATATCCCTATATTTAAAGAATTGATTAAAACGTACGAGTTACATTAGCTGCATGGCAAAAGTCAATATAAACTTCACTCTATCATTACATGGTCACATGTACTTCCGTACAAATATGCTAAACTTAAATGATATCTATCAAAGAAAGAGCGTTATATTTAACGTATATATCTATAGATATCCCTATATTTGAAGAATTAAATAAAACGTACGTATTACATTAGCTGCATGGCAAAAGTCAATATAAACATCACTCTATCATGACATGATCACTTCCTTCCGTACAAATACACTAAACTTAAATGATATATTCATGAAAGAAAAGAGCGTTATATTTGTATAGGAAATTACACCGTTCGAGAAGAATTAATGAAAAATACACAGTCAATGAAATGAGCATTTTATGTGGATGTGGTATTAAAACGTTTATAATTCTCGGGAAGACTCACGGGTACAAGTATCGGGTATTCTCGTCGATAATTTTCAAAAACACCCCTAAAAGATACCACAAGTCTTTAAAACAGGGAGTGACACGACGACTTAAAAACAAAAAAGCGCTGGAAGCAAAAGGCTCTTTCCTTTTTGATACATTAAGCCGATACCAAGAAATGTCGGCATTCTAAATGGCAATTTTGATACCCTAAAAGATACTAAATCACTGTTTTTTTACCCCTAAGAAATACGATGAGAATACCCGAAACTTTTGCCAAAGATCCTCTCCCCCCCCCCCCCCCCCCCCCCCCCCCCTCCCCCGTCACACACATACACGCTCCTCCCCCGGGCGTTTATTTCTGCTAAATCAGCTACATCACAACTAAGAGCACGTACGCGTATTTCTAAATCAAACGTTGTTTTTGACAAGTCCATCAACCTATATTATGGATTATGCTAATAATGACATAGATTTTTGTATTAAAATAAACAGCTAAATATCGCTAGTTTTCGCCGTCGATTCTTTAATATATGAAGGTGCACAACTATTCCTTTGTACTTGAACACAGTTTAAACAAGAGCCAAAATGGCTACTCGGTCAGGCAGCTGTATGTCAAGATAAGGCTTTCATTTACGTCTTTGGGAATATAGGCTACTGGGCGATTTCCCGTGAATATTAAAATTCAATTATTTCGATATTTGCATCATAGTCTGTCAAGAATTCTTCGCGGGGTTCCTGTGTACCATTGTGACGTCATCATTATCCCGCGCGCTTTCAAAAACGTCTGGTAAATAGCCTCAATTTGTTTGAGTAACTTCTTTTGCAATTTTCACGGTGTAAAAATTATCTTTTTATAACTGTTTGTTTAGAAACACCGACGCAGCTCACACAAGCTTTCCAGCTAGTTTCCATCAATTTGTTTGATATAACTTTACACTGGACATTAAAGGACTTCGTAAATTTCATGTCAGTTGATGTTAGAAACAGTCGTTCATACGTACGTTGAAAAAACAGGTTTTCGTCGACAAGACCTTGTCAATTCGAAAATAAAAATCGACAAGGTCTTGTTGACGAAAACCTGGTTTTTCAATATTTTTTGGAAGGCTTTTATGTACGTAAGAAAGACTGAATCTGTTTTAAAAAAATCAACTAATACGAAAAAGCTTCAATTTGTGTATATACATTACATATAAATTCACTTATTTTGCACATAAGACTTGTTATAGGTTGATACAGAGCTCATAGAGTAAAAATATTGGACCAGTAAAATCAGGAAAAATACTTAAAGTATTAGTTGATTATGTATTTCACTGGTTCAATTATTTCTAATACAATAAAATACTCAAACTTTTTTAAGACTGAGAGATCTCAACATTTATTAGTGAATAACTACTAACATGTGTATCAAATAGAGAACATGATATTAAATTAACAAAACAATTACTTGGTTAAGTTTACAACGGTGTAATGATCAGGAATAATATTGATTGTTCAAAAATAGGATAATGTGTTTTATAATAATGTCAACTATACAGTAAGCTCCTGCATATAAGAAAACACCAATTTTTGGAGTCCAAGGGCTGGGTGGATAAAGTTATCCACTGGAAATAAATTTAAGCACTGCATAGTTTTTTATGAATTTTACCCATTGGGCAAGGATTTATCCGCTGAATTGCACTTTCCACCCTTTGTACAACTGGCGCCAGGCTGATTGTGTTCTTGTTCTTATATGCAGGGTATTACTGTATTATTACTACGAGCTAGGTAACAGGGATTCTTATTTTTGTGAGTTTTTTCAGACATGCTTTTTTCAAAACCGATGAAAATATGAACATCACTATTATAACTCAACAGTTTTACATAGCAGATACTCATGATAGTATGCTTTGCAAATGCTATATCTGTGAAAAAGTAAAGTGCTAAATAATACAAAAAAACATTGTATGTTGACTGTTTCTCAGATATAACTTTAACCAACACATTGATCTTGGTAACAATTGTTAACAGGTGAAAAAGTTTAGATCAGACTGTAAAATTTGGTTTAGTTCAGAGGCGAGAACAGGGGGGAAGTGGTGTGTAGTCACATGGACATCTATTATATTCTCTGAATATGCAGATTTTTCTTTTTACTGCCCATTGGTGTATAAGTGGGAAATATCTTACTTCAAAGTCTGATGAAAACTATTTCAGTAAAATATTTTTACTATCTAACTTAACACAAGTCAACTAAAAGGACAATTAATACTATGGAAATCAGAAGAGTGGTAATATTTTTTTAATATAAAATTGTATCATTTATGTGATCATTATAAGCCAATAATGTGGTCACGTGATACAAAAGAAGAATTAGAGCAAATATTTTTACCATGCTAGTGACTCTCATAGTACTGTTGAGATAATTGTTACAAAATAATACACTGGAAAGACATTGTAAAATAACATATTTACAGTGCAGGTTGTTTAAATTGTCCAAAGGTGATGTCTAAAATGATGCAGTCAATGTTGTTGTTTTTTGCCCTTTAATTTCAATACTAGAAAATTAGCTTGTTTATGTTTAAATGGCTCAATGGCTTCTTCAATATCAGTATTGTCAATGTTATTGATATCGGAACTTAAAAGACATGCAATATTGTCTTGAAAAAGTTTTACTTCTTGAGCAAAACCTTTCAATTTTAAGTTTAAAACAACTCTTTTAAAGGTTTCAGTTGCCTTGTTGCATTTTTGACAGAATATTTCGTCAAGGACTGTTATGACACCGCTTTTGCATACTTTGCAAGAGAAGTACATGTTGGATTTGACATCCTGAATTTCTGTCAATACTTGAACTTCTCGTCCAACAGTTGTATGTTCAAGTTCACTGATATCGATTGTAGTGTAATCACCTACGTCAAGATGTCTTTTTGCTGTGGAAACTGGAGTGGTTAATGGATTTTTCTTAAATCACTCTTTTAGTGTTTTGCTTTTTGGTGACGTTACGGATATTGTGGCATGATTCTGAAATACTTAACTGGAGAATTTGTAATGTTCACTACTGGATTGTTACTTAAGTCAAAAGTTTGAGCTAGATTTCCCCACAATGTGGCGGTAGCTTCCTTCTCTGTATCTTCTACAATTGTAAATTCTTTCTTTATGACAGATTTCCCCTGTTGGGTTACAATATGTGTTGGGGTGTTTTCGTAAGATTTTACAATTCCTATAATGTTAACTCTTGTGTTAAGAGCTTGATTCAACTCTTTTATCTTACAGTAAGGGGTTTCTGGCACAGTATCAATGGTACTTTGGGATGTTTTAATGTCTATTCCACCAGATAGTGTTAGTTCAATAGGTAGAGCCCGGGGGGGGGGGTACTCCCATATATTTACTATACGGGGATGATCCGCTGAACAGGGTATGGGTTTTCGAGCTTTCTGTCATAAACAGGATATGGTTTTTTGAGTTTTCTGTCATGAACAGGGTATATTTTTACCCCATTTCCCAATTTCCTTAGTTTTTTTTGTCATAATCAGGTATATCAATATATAATATGATGAGCAGTGCGGTCTTTCGTCTTTCGAGAAATTCAGCACGTTTTCGCGGCATAAACAGGGTCCTAAACTGTCATAAACAGGGTCCCATTTTTATCCCTTGTCATAAACAGGGTATAAGAATTTGTTTTTTTCTGTCATAAACAGGGTAACCGTTTTAGGATCCCAGCGGAACACCCCTACCCAAATCCTAGCGGAGTACCCCCCCCGGGAGGTAGAGTCCCTTGGTATTGGTATTGGGGTTTAATTTTGCGAACATGTACGCCTGACATTAAGTATGTTTGATCTAAACTTAGCCTTTTATCAAAAAATGATGCTAAGTTATTCCAGGCAATGCACCTTGCAAATGACTTGACGTCTGAGACCAACATCTCAAGGATTGTGCCAGTTGAAACATTCTTCAGAGCTTTTGATGTAACTTTTACTTTTAGATTGACTGAGTCCATCTTTTCCGGATTGATGTTGGCCATGTCTATAAGAAAAAGATACATAACATTAGACAAGTGAAAAACACTGTATCATTTTGTTTTGCTGTGACAATTGAAGGATTTAGAAGGAAATAGTATTACTAACATAAATTATTGTTCAACATGACATTTGTAATCTGGAACATTTCTAATGGTTTTTTAATATTTTTTTCATTAATTTTATGTGTAAGGATAATGGTTGTATTGTATGGTTTGATCTAGATTTTTAGTTCTAGCCATAAAATATTTCTGTAGTCTCACAGTTTTCTAGAAGACTCATTGTGATTGGCTGCCCAGAACAATAAGCTCTATTGCTTATGCTTCGTTCTATAGTTTCACTCTGGGTTTAGCCAACCAATCACCGGTAATGTTCTTTAGAGGTGCGTTCTGACCCAAATATTTTAGTAAAACCTTGTTTCTTCCATAATTTTGTTATATTTCACATTATTGATTAATAATTGCTACCAATAACAACGTTTATATGGCTATTTAGGATGAAAACAAAAAAATTCATTCCCGCAACAACATTTGTCATCTTGGAACCTTGCCAAACACTTGGTATCTGGGCTGAGACTCCAAGCCCTAACGATCATCTCATCATAAAAACAAAATGGCTTCGCATGTACATGATTGATTTGTGAAAAAAAAAAAAAAAACTATTAACGATAACTTAGTACTCTGTAGGGCTGTAATAAAAAGCCAAAACCACTTTTTATGTAAGTCAGAGAGATAGGGATTATGTATGTTGATTTAAATATTTTAACACTTAAAAAGGTTGATTTACTATTTGACAAACAATGCGGAATTATGCGAAGAGTGGCAGAACCCCTGTCTCTTGGGTTCTTTTTAGAATTTGGACAAGGATGCCCAGTTTATTTCAGCATTGTGTTCTATAATAATGTTTTGCTGTCCACATGGTTGGTTAACTATACATACCTTTCTTGGTGTTTTGTTCTGAATCAAGTTCTTCAATTTTCTGTTGTGTGAGCTAAAAAAAATTGGTAATATTATTTTTAAATTTGATATGGTAATTGTTTTGTTTAATGCTCATTGCTATCACAGCATAGATTTGCCTTTTGTGGTGCTACATATGAATGCCAAATCTGAGCCTGAGAGACTTTATGACTGTTAGTGTGTAATAACATCTACAGATGTAATTATGAAGTTTGAACATTCAAAATATCAAAAGTGTGTAATATACACTGTGTCAAAGATATTTTGAAAGTTATCATTTTCAATATATATAATTTATGGTACCTGTTGATTGTGTTAAATCAAAGAGCTCATTGGCTGTTTGAGTTGATGGTCCTGGTCTTGGTTCTGATGAGTGGAAAAAAAAAAGATGACATCTACATTTATGAGGAATATATTAAAGAGGTTAACACTATGTTACTGTAAAGAGATCTCGAAACTGGACTATAATAATAATAATAATAATAATAATAATAATAATAATAATAATAATAATAATAATAATAATAATAATAATAATAATAATAATAATAATAATAATAATAATAATAATAATAATAATAATAATAATGTATGTAGCTTATATAGCGCTTATTCAAGTCTGTTCTAAGCGCTTAAAATAAAAATACAAAATACAAAAATTATGGTGGTATATACAACTTTACTTCAAGTACTGTTGAGGTTAGGTAACTGTGCAATGAAGAGGTTTTACTTTGTGTATATACACCTAATTGCAAGAATGTTGTCTTATAAAAATAAAAAATAAAAACCTTATAAAAATAAAAAATAGGAATTTATTAAAAGACAAAAGAAAGTTATTCAAGCTGAACCAGCTCTTTTGTCTTCTAATTAATCCCTTAAGCCACTGGTTGAGCTTGAATGCCTTTCTTTTGTCTTTTAATTATTCCTTTTTATTTTTATAATGTTTATTTTTTATTTTTATAAGACAACATTCTTGCAATTAGGTGTATACCTTATTTAAAAAAATGTTTTCGGGTTCAAAATGGTCACATCACACCAGCTAAGGCTGAAAGGGATTTTGGGTATTCTTTGTGTAATATTTTTATGTAGACAAATACAAATGCACAGCAGAACAAGTAGATCTAATAAGATTAACATGAAATTTGCATGACATTAGCAAATTGCTTATTGTCCCAGTAATGCTTTTGGTCTTAGATGTGATAATACATTGCACCAAAATAATACATTATTGGTTGGAGCATACCTGTCTATCTTGTGCAAATACAAGTCCCTTTTGGGGTATTTTTTCAGAATTTTGGATGAAGATTTACACTTTTTTTAGAATTGTGTTCTATAATAAGGTTTTGCTGTCCATATGGTTGGTTAATTATACATACCTTTGTTGATGTTTTGTTCAAAATCAATTTCATCATTCGAGTATGCTGCTGTGCGAGCTAAAAAAATAGATTTGAATTTAATAAAATAGTTGAACGACATTACTGTAAACATTCAAGCATACGTTCAGGTTTGTCCCGCTGAAACGAACTAGTGCTTTAACAAAATGTAAGTTTTTAATAAAACAATTACACAGTTTAATGATTTGAGCTTTAAGTGGAGATAAAGTGATGATTTCCGACACGTTTCGTAATGTTTGCGTTATTTTTGACAGCGTAAGTTGACAATCTACACGTGTTATGCATGGCTTTGAATGTTGTTTGTTTGGTTTCTATAGCTTTAATGAATCGAGCTTACGATTTTTAATGGCTTTTACGTTTCTACATTGTATTATGTAAGTCATGATGCTGTTTATATATTTTATGGTACAATGATTTCAAATAATAAGATATTTTCAAGCGTAAAGTAAGCTTTATAGGTCACTGAGTTCGTAAACGTGATCGCAGGCACGCACAAAGCTTTCTCGACTTGTTCGAGTAGCTTAAATAAAAACAAAACACGTAAAAAAGCACAAAGTAATTATTCAGTTCGGTAATTTAGAACAGTTCTATTAAATAATTTGCTTTCTAGCAGTCTATACTCACCTCAGTATGTCTACGTTTTCCCTACGATCCAAACACTTCGGCGTCTTGCGTAGAAAGAGGGCTGACGATTGAAGTAGTCCTTATTTCTCCATGTGCGACCCATGTGCTTTACCGATAAGATTCCGAAAGCAAAAAACGAACCCTTGAAAACCGACAGAAATCCCTACATTCTTAAGAAAATTGGACGTTCGGAAAACCTCTCGAATGCTCACTAACTATCCGAAAACACATCGACGTAGAATCGCTAATACTTCGATTCTATTCGCGATTGTTCGTTGGTTCTTCGTTGCTTCCGATGTCATTTTCTTGACATTCGGAAGCTGGTTTGTAATCCTAAGGTCATGGCACTTCGTGCCTGACCAATGATACTGAGTATTATCGTTGCGGAATATAAAGCAATTAATGTAATTGCAATTATAGAATATACACCTACTTGCAGTAAGGTTGTCATACACAATAGAACATTTGTCTTAATTACTATATTTATCAACAATTTTAGGTATTTATCTTTATTTTCTCATCTTAATTTTGTTTCTTTTCTTTTTCTCTATTTTTGACATCCTGTCATTGTGTGCAATATATTGATTATATTTTGTTACTTATCATAATTATAACATTCACAAAATATTATAACTATTTATACCGTATACTTTATAAACATAAAATTCCACTCTTATATTGTAATGTAAATTATATGTGTTACCTAACTCAATTAGCTTCTTAGTTATTTTAGGTAACCATTACCATATCTTTTTTCTCATTAATTTGCTTTAAAAATTGTAAGTATGTTATGGTATAAATAAAAAATTTTGTATTGTATTGTATTGTCACAAAGAAAATAGAACATTTGTGATTTAGTACGAAAGGAATTAATTAAAAAGACAAAAGAGAGAATTCAGCTTGAGTGATCTTCTTTTGTCTTTTAATCAATTCCTATCGTACTAAATCACAAATGTTCTATTTTCTTTATAACAAATGTATATTTTTGTATGACAACCTTACTGCAAGTAGGTGTAACAGAAAAAGAACATATAAAGAACATATATCTTCAATGATATTGTTTTTGACAAGTCCATCAACCTTACTCCTACTTTATGGAATATACTTATAAATTTAATAATATTTATATTCAAATGATAGCTATTAGAATAGCAAATAGCGCTATAGTTTTCGCCTGCGATTATCTAGTTTACTGTTTCGGCCCTTGAATCCTTTAACCTCACACGTTAATTCTCAGAATTTTCTTTTGATCATTGAAACAAATGTTGTCCGACTTTTCGAAATCACCTTGTCTCCATTATCAAGGAAGGAAGAAATGTCATTACTTAGTGAAGTCAATATCAGTAAATAGTTTGAAAAAAAATAATAGCAAAAATATAAAAAATAATAGCAGCAATATAAAAAGTCCGATAGTAAGTTGTGCTTTCGGCAAATTTATAACATGTATTTATTGTTTGTATCCTTTTTTTAATATTCTTCTTATATTTATTCTAAATTCTTAAATTTTCTCGTGGTTATAAATGGTGGTTCTAGCTTTTAAGTTATTGTAAGTTATTTAAAAAATTTATAAGATTTTGTTATTGAATTTTAATTTTTCTGTAACTTTTCTTGACTAACATAATGCTGTGTGTGTTATTGGAATACCGTGTACTTTTGTAATTGAATTTTTGCACCTACTTTAAATAAAGTCATTAATTGTATTGTAACTGTAGTATATTAATATTAAAGAGTAAATAGCGCTAGTTTTATTTGGTGAGATCACAATCCATACCACTCACATACACCTATATTTCAAAAAAAAAAAACGTCGCAGCTTTCAACAATAAGCATCAAGCCAAGACCGAAATGAATGCTGGTTTTGTGTAACGTTGAAATCTAGTTTTTAACAGAATTGATTGAAATACAATATCAAACACCTGCCAGTGAAACTGCTACATTTTGTTATTACTTCTTAATTTAAAAACAAATCTTATTTATACACATTATATATAGTAAAACCAGCGTTCATTTCGGTCTTCGCTTGATGCTTGTTGCTTTAGCGCGGTGACAACGTTGTTTGTTTGTTTGTTTTTTTTTTGAAATAATAAGTGTGTATAGTATTTGAAGGACTATGCTAAAGCCTTTAATCACGCAAAAGCGGTAGTTTTCGTGCTAGTCTTCGTTGTTTGAAACACAACCGATACAGTACTCATATTATCTACTTAATTCCAAAATTAAATATATTTAAAAGATCACCACTATATCCAAACCAACCATATGCATATATACATCTATTTTTAAAAAAAAGGCCTACTATACTCTGGATCATAAGATCACCCAAAATTGCCTAAAATCGCCTAAGATCGCTTTAGATTTTAGGAGCTTTTTGCTAAAACAATATCAACAAAGTACCGACAATGCACATACTTCAGAGAATCCCCGAATCCGTACTTAAAAAATGATAGTATCCGACTATCCACGTGACTGTATACTGTAATGTGAATAAGCGAACCCCAATGTAACCCTCCTACTTGAACGACTCCAACTTTACCAAATTAAATGTTTCATTAAAAAGAACATAGTCTGTGTCTAGTTTTGGAAAGCTGGTCCGCAATAAATAACTTACATAATATTAGATAGAAAAATAAAATAACCAATCTTTTCACAGCAGCATAGCCACTTAGTGGTTATTCATCTGCTGGCATTCACACTCCCTATACCTTTACCGATTAAGACCCCGTCTACACGGATCCGGATACTTTTGAAACCGCATACTTTTTGATGCAAATCGGCCTATCGTCCACACGAATCCAGTGAATCCGGTCACCGAAACCGCATACTTTTACTTGAATCCTCCGGATACGCGGATTCGTGTGGACGCAAATATTTCTATGCGGTTTCAGCCGGATCGGATTCGTGTAGACAAGGCCTAAATATTTTTATACATGCAAAACAGCTCACGTACCGGCTCAGGCCTTGTCTACACGAATCTGATCCGGCTGAAACCGCATAGAAATATTTGCGTCTACACGAATTCTGTTGATCGTTTCCAATTCGGATTCACCCGTCAAAAGTATGCGGTTTCGGTGACCGGATTCACTGGATTCGTGTGGACGATAGGCCGATTCGCATCAAAAAGTATGCGGTTTCAAAAGTATCCGGATCCGTGTAGATGGGGTCTCAGTTTCTGAGCGAGGGAGGAAAATAACGCTTATACACTTAGAAAAAATTTCTTGGCATGGTAGATAAAAATACATCAAACAAAGTCAATTCACACTGAAAGTATTAAATTAATACTGTTTTTCCTAATAATTATTTTCCTGATAACCATTTTCATAAGAATAATTATATTTCTATAGCGTTTATCGCTCAAGGCAAACTGTCAATCCCATATTTCGATGTACAAATACTTCAATTAATAAATATAAAATAGTTTTCATTATAATGTTAATATAGATCTAGTTTTCGTTGGCGAGGTTACAACCTTATCTATATCAAATAATTTGTTTTTTTAAATGTTTTTTCTATAGCCTTAAGTTTATCGTTCAAGGCAAACTGTCAACCCCATATTTCAATGTACAAATACTTCATTTAATAAATCTAAAATAGTTTTCATTATAATTTTTTTAAATAGCTCTAGTTTTCCTTGGCGAGGTCACAACAGTATCTATATCAAATACTTAAAAATAATTAAATTTCTATAGCCTTAAGTTTATCGTTGAAGGCAAACTGTCAACCCCATATTTCAATGTACAAATACTTCATTTAATAAATCTAATAGAGTTTTCATTATAATGTTTCAAAATAGCTCTAGTGTCGTTGGCGAGGTCACAACCGTATTTATATCAAATAATTTTTTTCATAAAAATAATTATATTTCTATAGCCTTAAGTTTATCGTTCAAGGCAAATTGTCAATCCCATATTTCCATGTATAAATACTTCATTTAATAAATCTAATATAGTTTTCATTATAATGTTAATATAGCTCCAGTGTTCGTTGGCGAGGTCACAGTACCTATATCAACCCCACGTACTACAAGGATTAAACCAATAACTGTAATGATTTCGTTATTTGTTTTAGTATTGTGACATATTTATAAAATAGTATAAATTCCCACAATATACTTAAAACCTCGTGTACAATGTTACCTCTATTAAAAGCGGTCACCCATTAAGCGGTCAACCTCTATTAGGCGGCCACAATAAAAAGTTCCAAATCTATTCCTATACCTATTCTATACCTCTATTCAGCAGCCAACCTCTATTAAGTGGCCGCTTTGGAAAGTCCTGAGGATGACCGCTTAATAGAGGTACCACTGTACTTTAAATGGGGCTAAAAACTCGATCTAGAGTTAAATAAACCTATATATTTGAAGGATTTCACTAAGAACTTTTAAAAAGATCGATTTATATTTCTTTTTTTAATTAACCAAATTCAAAAATATATCAGTCTAACTCCTAGGGTTAATATATTGTAAGTATTTCACTTAGAACTTAAACATCGATTTTTTTTATGTCAGGTTATTTATGACAGCGCTAACCAAATTTAAAAATATAGCAGTCAAATTTAGTATGCTTTAGGTCAGAATGAAACCTCTATCAGTCTAACTTTGTTTAAATTAGATCTGAAAAACATTAGGGTTAATTACGTTTTCACTAAATAAAAAAAACAACTTTATGGATTTTTTAAAATTGATTATAGGTGAATAGCGCTAGTTTTTGAAAGCAAGTACTAAAAAGATTCACATTATTACATATACGATGCTTTAGTTTTTCTTTCCGCAATCAGTGCATTAGATTATCGAAAACACCTCAAAGGCTTTCTATAGATGTTTGTTAGTTCTGTAAATCAAACAGTTTGTACCATACTCTTCCGAACATTGAGATAACCCGGGGGACCCGGGGGGAGGCGTATCAGGTATGCTCGTCGATCTGGGTAATCTAGGATACATGTAGCGCGCAATATTGTCGCGCGCTACATGTATCCTCAATGTTTCTCAGTTTAGCCACTTCGAAAACATTGTATTTACGTAGCGCGCGACAAATTTTGTAGCCGGGACACAAAAAATGTTTCTGGGAGACAGCAGAAACATTTCTTGTGTCCGCTACATGTGAATGCGATGTATCCTAGTTTAGCCAGGCCTGTAGAGACACGCTGACGACAATGTAGCGTGTGTGTAGCGCGCTACATGTATCCTAGTTTAGCCAGGCCTTTAGGGGTACAAATCATCCATTTAATTGATATCTGTTAGGGCATTAAAATTGACATTTCGACATTTCGTGATATCTCTTATGTTATCAGAAAAGGAAAATCCTATCAAGTTTCGTGAAAATATATTGATCACGCATTTTTCGTTTTTGGTTTAGTGTGGTGTTAAAAGGACTTTTGTTATCTTTTAGGGTAGTAAAATTGACATTTCGACATTCTTGGTATCTCTTTTTCCTTGTAAATATTATTTACGCATTTTTCGTTTTTGGTTTGTTGTAATGTTAAAAAGACTTTTGATACCTTTTAGGGTGATAAAATTGACATTTCGACATTCTTGATATCTCTTTTTCCATGTATATATTATTCACGCTTTTTTCTTTTTAGGTTTTGTATGTATATGGTATCTTTTAGGGTGTATTTTACACAATCCTGACGGATAAACCCAATACTGTTATCCCTGAACCCCCCAGGATGTAACAATGTTTTGAAATCGATAAGAACATGAAAGGTTAGCGCACGTTTGATTGGTTTGCGTGCGATATATATCAGAGAGTCGGTGGAGCTTTAACACTATCATTGCAATCTATCAAGAGACATAAAGACGACATGAGGCTTCAACCTGATTACTGTGTATTAATATCCTCACATATTTTCCAAGAGAAAAAGATGGTTCAACGCCGTTTATACTCGGAAGATGACACAGCTAGCCTAGGGGATTTCAACTGATTAGCTTATAAAACCGACACATCTTTGCAAATAACAAAAATAAGTCTCAAAGCCGTTTTTGGCAGTCGGTTTAACCTGTTCAAGGTTAAAGACTGGAATTAAACAATCAGTATAGAATACAGATTATCAAAAAGGCAAAAGGACGAAGAATCGAGATTTGGAATTTGAATCTGATTCCTACAGTGCGCAACAAAATTGACAGAGGAGTTGAAAGGCGTGTTTGGTATATACATAGACAAGCTGTTCAAGGATAAAACTTGAAATTCAACAATACAGAATATACTTTATCAAATGACAAAAGGACGACTGATCGATATTGGAAATTTGAATCGGATTCCTGCAGTGCGTTATAATTTGGAACAAAATTGAGGTTTCAAAGACGTTTTTGGTACAGATACACAAGCCGCTGTTCAACTATAAAACGTGAAATCAACAATACAGAATATAGTTTATCAAAAAAAGAAAGACGAAACTAAGTGCAGGATTTGAATCTGGCGTACAAAAAATATCTTGTCAAAAGTAAAATAGAGGTTTCAAAGAGGGTTTTGGTACAGATACACAAGCCGCTGTTCAACTTTAAAACTTGAAATTAACAATACAGAATATAAGTCATCAAAATGAAAGACTAAGCAGCAGGATTTGAATCTGGCGTACAAAGAATATCTTGCCAACTTTACAGCAAAATAGAGGTTCCGAAGAGGTTTTTGTTATAGATTCAGTATAAGCATGCATATCCATATAATATAGCATCAAGAGACAGAAAGACGCGTGCGACGGAGCTATAAAGGAGCTTTAATTTTAACCTGCGTCGTTAAACCAGTATTGTCAAATTTACAAAAAAAAATGAAGAAAGTAGCTAAGTGTTGTCTGTTTTGGTAATTATTAGGTTTAAATTCATTACCAAAGAGAAACTGTAAAACAAGTTTAATCAGTTTCAGCTCTTTTATAGATCTGAATTTCGCTCCATCGAAAGGAGAATAATAACGACAAAAGGAAAGAAAAGAAAAAACAAATTACGATAAAATCAACAGTTATCGAAAGTCATAAACTATAAAATCACCAAGATCGGTGCAACAACAGAACGAAACTAATTAACCAAGACAAAATATAGACAGGAATTATATCACCATTACGCTAAAATCGGCAGTCATCGAAAGTTATCGGCAGTTATTTCGCCCCAGCAGAAAGTGAACTATAAAATCACCAACTGATCGAAGATCGGTTCAACAACAGAAAGAAACCAAGACACAAGATTAACAGGAATTATATATCTGCTATATTGAGCAGAAATTAACCTCCAACAGAGCCATATATCAGAAAAACCTCTTCTAACTTCTAATTGGCAGGTTAACTATTATATAGCATATTGCTACTGTCGCTGGTGTTTGAAGAAACTCTAGAAGTCATGCTGGTATACACAATCAACGAAAAGCTGACTAAGTCAAAGCAAAAAAACTATTACCCACGCTCATCAATATATATATAATTGAGAAGCAAACTCCTGAGAAATTAAAGATCTTCTGGAAGCATAGATGGTTACTGCCCTAAAGTCACGGTCGTGAAGTCTTTCTTAGTACGCTAATCAATTTATGATCAAGAAACAAAATCCTACAAAAGATCTTTTGGAAGCATAAAATTACTTCAGTGCTTTTGGAGAAGTCAACGTCACACGGCAGTACAAGTTGTCAGCCACTTTTACATTAACAGCATAAAAGGCTCACTTACGCTCATCAATACATATCAAGAAACATATCAAGAAACAAAATCCTAAGAGAGAGATTTAGACCTTTAGGAAACATAAAGTTACTTCAGTGCTTGTGGAGAAGTCAACTTCATATGCAATTGTCAGCCGCTTTTACATTAACAGCATAAAAGGCTCACTTACGGCTCATCAATACATATCAAAAAACATATCAAGAAACAAAATCCTAAGAGAGAGATTTAGACCTTTAGGAAACATAAAGTTACTTCAGTGCTTTTGGAGAAGTCAAAGTCACACGGCAGTACAAGTTTTCAGCCGCTTTTACATTAACAGCATAAAAGGCTCACT
Source organism: Metridium senile (assembly GCA_949775045.1). Lineage (NCBI taxonomy): Eukaryota > Metazoa > Cnidaria > Anthozoa > Actiniaria > Metridiidae > Metridium > Metridium senile. The sequence continues at coordinate 4,970,988 of OX459101.1, read as the reverse complement.
TACGCCCATCAATACATACCAAGAAACATATCAAGAAACAAAATCCTAAAAAAAAAAGATTTAAACCTTTTGGAAAAATAAAGTTACTTCAGTGTTTTTTGAGAAATCAACGTCACACGGCAGTACAAGTTTTCAGCCGCTTTTACATTAACAGCATTATAAAAGACTCACTTACGCTGTTCTATTTATAATGAGAAAGGCATAGAGAAATAAAATCTTTCCGCAGAGAACTGCCAGAACTGGTACAGACATTTGCTTGTGGTAAAGTCAACACTGAGGACACAAAAAAAGACACGTAATTCCATTAATTGATTATTGGAAAGCCTGAAAATCCTTACGAAGACCTGCTTAAAACGTTTTTAACGTTTTTAATGCTTAAAAGCTTTTTCCAACTTTTTGAAGATTTATCGATTTGAGCAGGTTTCTCTACTCTTAATGCCTATCAATCTACGTCATTAAAGGAAGAAAAGCATTGTGGAAAAAAGTAACAATACTTCCATTACATTGAATAGAAAAGATTACATCAACAACTTAATATATATTTCATGCTGCTGGGTTTCATCAATTTCGTACTTCAGCAGACAAAAAGAAGGAAATTAAAGAAAAACTCTAGAGAAAATATATTAGAGAAAACGGAATACAATAATCTGCTGTACAATTTCCGCGATATTCCATTCTTTGAGCCAGGAACCATAGTAACGAAGTTTCTAACATAATTTCTATGCTGCTTCCAATCAATTTAGTACATCAATAAGAAAGAAGATATATCTACAGGTAATTACAAAACTTTAATGGTATCGATCTTGGTTATTACACATAACATAGGGAAATAGATTAGGAAAAAAAGTATCGGCTAAGTCTTCATCATTATTAACACTGCCACCTGTGCCAAGGAAACGTTTCTCCTAATATTTTAGTAGAGATATGTGCAGCTGCTTATAGAACTTCAATGATATCATTCTTGTTTATCATACAGGACAAAAGAGATTGGTTATAGTGAAAAAGTCCATTCAAAGACTGTATCATTCTTGTTTATCATACAGGACAAAAGAGATTGCTTATAGTGAAAAAGTCCATTCAAAGACTGTATCATTCTTGTTTATCATACAGGACAAAAGAGATTGATTATAGTGAAAAAGTCCATTCAAAGACTGTATCATTCTTGTTTATCATACAGGACAAAAGAGATTGATTATAGTGAAAAAGTCCATTCAAAGACTGTATCATTCTTGTTTATCATACAGGACAAAAGAGATTGATTATAGTGAAAAAGTCCATTCAAAGACTGTGTCATTCTTGTTTATCATACAGGACAAAAGAGATTGATTATAGTGAAATAGTCCATTCAAAGACTGTAGCCTTCATTAACACCATCACCTTTGTCACAGCCCTGAGGTTACACAGAAGACCTGACAAAGCGGTTTCACAAAAACTTTAACGTCATCTAATCGTTATTTATTTATTTATGGAACATTGGAGAAACTAAAGGAAAGACGCCAAAGACTTCAATATTCTCGGGGCGTAGTTTAGGTCTTTAACGTCATATAATTGTTATCTATTCATGGAACATTGGAGAAACTAAGAGAAGAAAGACGCCAAAGACTTCAATCTTCTAGAGGTAGTTTAAGTCCTAACAAAAACAAAAGCTAACATTTATCATAAATATATCTGATTTTGATCTGCGACGAAAACTACATCATCAACTTCATTTATCAACAAGTACTAGGCGTAAATAATACAACGTTAATGGCAAAAACATTCGTCGCTATGGAGTAATTATACGATATATAGTGAAAAACAAGCGACCAGCACAACAGTTTCAAAATCTACTGAGAACAAATACCATAGAGGTGCATTTTCATTATCTCATCCTCATCAACGGCATCATCCATCGACAAACAATCACCAAAGAATTCTTGAGAATTTCAATTGTGAGGATCAAAAAAGTCAGGTGTTTTCACAATTAACATCGCATTCGTTGAGTGTGCAAAAGACTTTTACAAATATTTACCGTGATTTTCAAAAACATATTCTTATCACAGCCGACATACTGTCAACTTTGTAAATAGGACTTAAGTGTATAAGAGCAATATATTTGACAGCTGCAGAATTGCGTCTTAAAGTGAGTAATTCCCTTAAACTGGAATAACTGAAGGGAGTAAAATGACGACCGCAAATTATACCATTTCAAAAAGCGACGTTACAATTACGGTCGGGGCGATCGTCATCGGCTTCCTAAACTGCGTGGCTTTGGTCGGCAATATCTTCGTTTGCAACGCGATCGTACGAAATCCTCGACTCCGAAACAACATATCGAACACTTTCGTCTTCGCCCTGGCGTTGAGCGACATAGCAATCGCATCTTTATGTATGCCTTTCTCATTGTGTACTACGATCATCGGGAAATGGATATTTGGTTCCTTTATGTGTCAACTCCAGGGTTTCTCGGTTCTAACATTCGCAATGATATCTCTTCATACCATGGGTTTAATATCAGTAAACCGATATTTCTGTATATGTCGTCGATCTAAATACCTTCATATATTCAAAAAAAGACGTACTATAATACTCATAATAGCCATATGGTTTTTTTCGTTATTTGGATCTGTACCTCCATTTTTCTTAGACATTGGAGGCTACGCGTTTCAACCTGGTAAATCGATGTGCCTCTACACATTCGAAGCCAACATCCCATATACCATCTTCATCGAGGTAGTCTACATCGCCTTACCGCTACTCATAATAACAGTTTGCTATCGTGCAGTTTTCAAAGAGGTTTATCGTAACAACCAAGTTTTCGTCACCGCACAAGAGAATATTGACCAACTGCGCGCTAATGTACGCGAAGCTAAAGTCTCAAAAACCCTTGCTGGTGTTATACTAGCATATGTTATCTGTTGGGTGCCTATTAGTATTATCGATTTTATAGACGTGTTTAACGGCATGCCAACTCTCCCAAGAGAGGTTTACCAAATGTATACAATTCTTGCATTCATATCAAGCTCCGTAAACCCATTTATTTATGGCCTAGTAAGCAGGACTTTTCTCCATGAATATAAGAAGATGCTCATGGAGTTTGCGTCATGTAAGTTTCTCCTCTGCAGGCAGCGATCCGTTGATGCGTTCAACAGTGATTTCGTATCTCCTGACGTGAATCCTGCGATAATTCCTGTTAATCAAGATGATAACAATTTGATCGTTAGACAAGAGGAAATTGGAACAGAAAACCAAGCACAAAATAATGACCAATGAATGATAATTTTAATTATCGTTAATTAGTATTCATGTATTTATTGATATATACTCAGTTTAATAAGAAAACTAGCGAATATAAATTACAACGTTTCGTTGTCATCGCGACAACATTATCAATTGTAAGCTATTGTTTTGGAAATTCCCGGATGAGAAGAATCTGATTGAAACGAGGAGTATATATACACCTATTTCAAAAATCGTTGTCGCAATCAAAGCTACAGTCCACACTTTAAAGCCTGCAAAGGATGTCGGTATTTTCTTCTCATCTCGATTTATTCATAGCATATTTTTGCTTGTGCGTGTTTGTGTTATATGACCAGCAACTAGCTGTTGCAGTAGGAGATGATGAAACAAATATTTATTGAAAAAAAAACGAGTGATAAACCAACAATTTATATTCATGTTACCGACATTCTTTGCAGGATTCAGAGTGTGGACTGTAGCTTTGATTGCGACAACGATTTTTGAAATAGGTGTATATACCCCTCGTTTCAATCAGATTCTTCTCATCCGGGAATTTCCAAAACAATCGCGACAACAATTATTGAAATAAGTGTATATAAAAGCTGCACTTTGATATAATCTCACAGGATCCAAAACGAGGACTGTGACCCTCAATCGACCACCTCTTTTTATTTGCTTATGGGACTTTCTCACGGGTCTCCACCAAGTTCTGGCTTGCGAGATGCACCAATATTCTTCTCATCCGGGAATTTCCAAAACAATCGCGACAACGATTATTAAAAGCTGCACTTTGATATAATCTCACAGAATCCAAAACGAGGACGGTGACCCTCAATTGACCACCTCTTTTTATCTGCTTATGGGACTTTCTCACGGGTCTCCACCAAGTTCTGGCTTGCGAAATGCACCAATAAAGTGATGGGATCGTTCACTAATGAATCTATCCAGGAACTTCAACTAACTAATGCATCTCAGCCATCACTAATTTATAGTGAAATACCATGGGAAAGGATCTAATAATTTCCTATTTGAGGGTGTTGCCTAAGAAGCACCAGAGAGATACGTTTCCTTCTACAAGTACATGATTATAGTATAAATATGATTATAGATAGAATCGAAATAGTTGTGGACACTTTATAACAAAAAGAAGCTGATTATAACGAGGATGTATACACCTATTTTAATAATCGTTGTCGCAGCCGAATCTTAATTTGTGATTCATTACATGTTTTTTAAAGAAATATTTGTATTTAAGAGAGACGAAATACGAAATACCGACATCCTTTGCAGGCTTCAGAGTGTGGACTGTAGCTTTGATTGCGACAAAGATTTTTGAAATAGGTGTACATGTATATATATATATATAAAGGCTGTACTTTGATGCATAATGCATACCAAACAAATACTCATGTGTCTTCCATGGCTGAAATAAAACAACGTTATTAAAACAATCTGTTATGTTCAAGTAAACAAACATACAGACGGTATTGAGTTTACCAATATAATTTTGTTATTGAATTACCAATATAAATTATTGAATGCCATGCATAATGCATACCAAACAAATACTTATGTGTCTTCCATGGCTGAAATAATTAAACAACGTTATTAAAACAACCTTTTACGTTCAAGTAAACAAATATATAGACGGTATAAGTTTGTCATTGAATTACCAATATAAAATATGCCCCATTCACGTGACTTTTTTCCAAGTGTTATTTAAGAGCGCGCGCTAGGGAAAATACGTACCCCTCACCAACTTCTTGCTCGAGAACAAATGTGTAATAGGATACTGTTTATGGAAGAAAGTAAATATATTTCGACTATAGTGATAAACATTTTAAAGACTAGAAAATTAATGTTTTATAAATTTTAGTCGGAGACTAGAGGTCTAGTCTACCATTAACTGTTTAAATAATCGTTCTATCTACAAGTGGGACCGCCTCAGGTTTCTAAACAAACTTGTATTCATGTTTATTCTTATGATTCATGGTCGATCTTCTAGTGAAAAGAAACTTTTTTATTACTTAATTATAGTTTAGGAAAATATAAGCATTGGCTCACAACGATAATTCAGTAATACCCCCATAACAATACTCCATTGCTGATTGGAAGGAGATTTTTAAATTAGGCATCTTCACTCTAGCCTCCTCCGCATGCAACTCTTGACTCTGGGCTTCCTTTGTTGACTCTGGACTTCCTGTGGCGGAACAAATGGTGGGGGGAGGGGTTGAGGGGCCCATTCCTCTCCGGTTCGCATGATAAAGGGAACCCAGTAGGTGACAAAGGAAACCCAGCAGGGTTGCATGCGGAGGAGGCTATCTTCACTCTAGTAATATCATTATTATTTAATGTTTTAACATGTAGGGGGGGGGGGGGGGGGGGTAGGGGAAGTACTACATTTCATTGGGTTGAGTTATAATGAATATATAAACAAATGGATGAATCAATGGAAACTATATAGCGAGTAAAGGCTGCCTCGGTGTTTGATATAAATGGTAGGGAATAGAATGAAATTTGTAACATCGTAAAAAATGTTGCCTTAACTTTATTCGTTTCGAGTTTTAGCCCTTCGTCGGAGTAAAAGAGTAAACTGAATAAATAAATGTATCTTGGTAATTATATGGTCCCAATTTCTAAGGAAAGTGTGTAAATTTGTGAGAAAGTCAAGTTGATGTTGTAAACTGCTATAATTTCATACAAAATAACGGCCAAATTCTATTGTTGTGAAACGTGATCATGATTGCATATACTGCGTTTTGTAGTCTGCTTATTTAGAAATTGAATTCGTCACATGTGAAATGCGACGTTATTTTTTTGTAAAAAAAGAGGGAAACAACGTTCACTTGAAACTAGCGAGTAAACTAGTATAGGCTGTGTCGGTGTTTGATATAGGCGATAGGTAATAGAATGAAATTTGTAACACTAAATATTGACTTGATTAATATATATAATTAACTTTACTGACGTTTCGATCTTTAGCCCTTCGTATATATATATATATTTATTTTTCCATGGTTTAAAAGGGTTTAATGCGGGCTTTTGGTTTAGGCTTTCTTTCCGGTTGAAAATTTATTGTACGGAAGGCTGTCTTAGGCAAAGTATCCAAAGAATTCAACTAAAAGCGTCTTTGATTCATGATCAGCAAATTTGAATAACTCCCGCACGCACATGTTGACTTTATTGATCATTTTGGAAACAGCTGGGTTTTTTTCTTCCACTCTTGGACAGAAAAAAGGAAAAGAAATACTTTTGAAAATTATAGTAGAATAGTAGTGAATTGTTTTGAGAAATAATGTAAAAATTCTTGGACAGAAAAAAGACAGAAAAAAGGAAAAAGAAATACTTTTGAAAATTTTAGTAGAAAAGTAGCTAGTGAATTGTTTTGAGAAATAATGTAAAAACTCAGTTTATATTTTAAGATCGTTTTCTTATTAATTTATTTGTCCTTTATTTATATGAAAACCTCACTCACTATATTCAACACAATTATGACGTGAAAAATAAAGTAACAACAACAACCACAACGAAAATGACAAAATAAATAATATTTTTTATTTTTTTAAGATCCTTTTCTCATTAATTTATTTGTCCTTTTATTTACATGAAAACCTCACTTCTATATTCAACACAATTATGACGTAAAAAATAAAAGACAAAAAGTAACAACAACAACGAAAATGATAAAATAAATATATATGTTCAACACAATTATGACGCAAAAACTAAAGGACAAAAAGTAACAATAACAACGAAAATGACAAAATAAATATATATGTTCAACACAATTATGACGCAAAAAATAAAGAGCAAAAAGTAACAACAACAACGAAAACGATAAAATAAATATATATGTTCAACACAATTATGACGTAAAAACTAAAGGACAAAAAGTAACAACAACGAAAATGATAAAATAAATATATATGTTCAACACAATTATGATGCAAACAATAGAGGACAAAAAGTAACAACAACGAAAATGATAAAATAAATATATATGTTCAACACAATTATGATGCAAAAAATAGAGGACAAAAAGTAACAACAGCCACAACAACAAAAACGACAAAATAAAGAATATAAATTATCAAACATCGAAAAGTAAAATGTACATTAATTCAAGGAATAGGGTATCATAAATGTACAGAGACGACTAATTCCGATTCTACTTATCAATATATCAATACGATATTGGTTCAATTGTGTCCTTTGTCTTTTAATTCAAACACGGAAGTTAGGTTTCTATTAAAAGGAGTGGTTTGAAGTGGGTGCGACAAGGGAAGGCTTGCAACTTTCACAGATGACGTAGTCTTTGCTAATCAACAAAACGCACAAAAACGTTTTTATGTAGACTGCGAACAGTCCCTTCTTTTCCCTCCAGATTCCGAGGAAAACGAGAGAAAAATGGGCATTTTTAAAAAAACTCGCCCCCAATCCCCGCTCGCTCGCTCGTTTTACCGCTCGCTCGTTTTATTAAAGTTTAAAGTTTCTGAATCCGGAGGGAAAAGTAGGGACTGCTCGCAGTCTATTTTTATGAATTTCGATATCTATTTTATTTGTATTTGTATCTCTTTGGATGCTGGATCAGGAAAAAGTCTACAATTTAATTGATATATATTTTGGAATCGTTTTTGAGGATAAAAAGGATAAAATGAAATTTAAATAAAATATTTTTAGGGGAGGTTACTGAAGTCTACGACTTAATAGTTTTTAATAGTTTTGAAGATACAAAATGAATAAAATAACATTTAAAACAACATATTTACAGTGCGAATCAAAAAACCGTGGTCACTTAGAAATATTTTAGAAATCGTTTATTGTTCTTTGAACAACTCAGAAACAACTATATCACCGCAATAAGTTTGACTGTTGTGTAGTATGATAAACCTTTTGTAGTTAGAGTTGTTTGTGAGTTGTTCAACGAACAAATAACGATTTCTAAAATATTTCTAGTTGCCCACGGTTTTTCAAATCGTACTGTAAGTGGACGTTATAAAGAATAAATATAAGCACAAAAATATTTTGTTATTGAATGTTGATAGTATCTGTACAAATGAAAATAAGAATTTGACGTCCTCCAGAGTTGGCTGTTTTACAATTAAAATATTTGAAGACATATAATGATTTAAAATGTTTCAAGTATTCGACGAAATCTTTGATTAACTCAGTTTGGTAAAGAAATCAGTCTTACAACTAGAATAAATCAGAAATTATTTGAAAATATTTACGATTAATACATCAACATTATGATTTTTCCCTGTTAGCAGATTTTTTTTTATATATATATAACGTTTTTAACGTCTCAATCTTCTAGCTGGACGCAGTGCGCCATACTAATCGGGGAGACTACTTTTCACTCTGCCAGTAGGATTTAAGATTTTTATATTATTCAATATTTGCAGTTATTAATTCAATGATATTATCAAATTTCAAATTAGTTTTCTGCATGGGTCGGGAATATTTTCTCCCAGTATAGTATACAGCTTCGGCAAATTTTATTATAAAACTGAAAAACGACTTCAAATTTTAAATATATACACCTATTTGCAAGAACGTTGTCCTGACTTTTGTAATTTAGTGGGAAAGGAATTAATTAAAAGACAGAAGAAGATCACTCAAGCTGAACTCTTTCTTTTGTTATTCCTGATATTCTTTTGTTACTAAATTACTCATATTCTTTTTTCATATGACAACATTCCTGCAAGTAGGTGTACTATATACATATTATATACATATATACAATTTTTGAATCAGTAATTCACTTAACCAATGTACATGAAAAATAAATTCTTATTAGAGATATAATATCCTTTTCATTTTGCTTATTTTTACATGTTGCTTTTGAAGAATATTATCTTTTTCATAATATACATAATATTTTGAAGATTGAGGTGTCGAAATCAGTCATCATTTACATTGAAAGATCTAAAATGCCAAACATCGATTAAAATTTGCAAAGATAGACCTATTTAATGCATGAGTTGAAACCAATGTTTGTTTTCTAAACTACAAACTTTTATTAAAAACTAAAGTTTAATTATATAGATAACACAATTCCTGTTGTCACAGTGGATCTGACAGTAAAGTTTACACAAGAAAGGATTATAGGCGTATTAAAACGTCATTTCCTAGGCATGGAAAAGATTTGATTACCTTAGCATTGATATTATCATTGAGATTAACCTTGCATGAAAAAAAAAACCGATGGAAAAATCACGTTCTGAACTCATGTGTGAACTAGCAAAAAAGTACGACAACTAGTTAAAGGTTCAAGCTGCGTCGTTGTTTTTGAGGAAACATTTGGAGTAAAAACCGTATGATAACAAGCGCCCCGTTAAATAAGTGTGGACTGTGTCGGTGTTTCTAAGCTATAAGGGAACAATTGGAGTACAAATGTAATATAACTAGCGGTTAAACTAGTGTTGACTGCGTCGGTGTTTCTTATTAGCAAACACTTGCAGTTAAAATGTACGAGAAATAGCGGTTAATGTGGACTACAACTGGAGTAAAGAAGAACGACAACTAGTTGTTAACCTAGTGTGGACTGAGTCTGTGTTTACAAGGAAACAATTGGAGTAAAAGTGTAAGACAACTTGCGCTTAAACTAGTGTGAGCTGCGTCGATATCCGCCAGGGAAATAGTTTGAGTACTCGTGTACAATAACTACCGGTTCAGCCCTAGTAAACTAGTGTGGGCTGTGTCAAAACAATACGTGATACATAAGCCGCAATTATAGCTATAGCGCATACTGACGCTTCGGTCTTCAAAGGCTACTTCAATTCTCATTGTGAGGAAATACACAAACGTAAACGAGCGAAGAAATAAAGTGCACCAGCTAATTAATACTGAGAAGGACAGCCGATCTTCTATTTCAATCTGGAATTAGAATAACGATCAATTTGGTCAAAACAAGACTGCGATCAAGAAAACGCCAGCAACACGAAGCTAAGCTAGACACAACAAAATGAACGAAAGCATCGACGACTCCAAAGACATTGAAAAATATTTACTTGAGCTGCAAAGCCGAAGCCTGCCAGCCGTAGCAATCGAGTCTGGACTAGTTCTTCTTGTTAATGTCATATCTTTGATTGGAAACACAATCATCTGCTGGGTGATGTTCAAACGTCCTCTCCTCCATACCATCACCAATATGTATATACTATCATTGGCTATCACAGATGTGTTCATGGCGCTAACAGTCATGCCTTTCTCATTCGGAGTTTTAGTTACTTCAAGATGGCCTTTTGGGAGCGTAGTTTGTAACATTCAAGGCTCAGTTGTGTTGATTTTAGCCTTCGTATCATCTTCAACAGTAGCTCTCATGGCTTTGAACAGGTATTTCAGGATTGTGCGTCCACAGTCGTACCGTAACTGGTTTACTGTAAATAAATCGACTTGTATGATAGCTAGCGTATGGGGAATGGTGATAGTGATGGTGATTCTTCCTGTAGTTAGCGGATGGGCTTCGTTCAGATTCTATCCACAAAGATCAAGCTGTTTCATGACATTCAGCTCACAAAACGCCAACAAGATCTTCACTGCGTTGCATCTAGTACCATTTGTAGCTTTACCAATGGCGGCCATCATCATCTGCTATCTAAAAATCTTAATCAAAGTTCGTCGCCATTCAGCCACAGTCTTCCCCTCTCTACAAAATACAAATGGGTCAAGCACTACCGAGTTAACCGTAGAAGAAATCAACATTACACGGCTACTGCTGACTATAGTTCTCGGGTTTACACTCTGTTGGATTCCTGTACTGGTAATAGAGTTTGTCAATACTTCTAGGGCAAAGCCTGGTTCTCTTTCTCGGTGGGTTTATCTACTGTATAAGTATTTATGGTATTGCAGCGCTGCAATCAACCCTATAATTTACGGTGCACTGAACAGATCATTCAGAAAAGAGGCCATGCGAACAATTAATATCGCTAAAAGAACAGAATATTCGGAACAAAATCTTTGAAAAAACAATCAAGGGGGAGGGGTGGCAAGTATTTGTTGTAAAGCAGTGCTGAGATAAACCTTGTCATTTACGGTGCACTGAACAGATCATTCAGAAAAGAGGCCATGCGAACAATTCATGCATATCGCTAAAACAGCAGAATATTCGGAACAAAATCTATGAAAAACAATTTAAGGGCGAGGGGTGGCAAGTATTTGTTGTAAAGCAGCGGTGCAATTAACCTTGTAATTTACGGTAAAAGATCAAAAGATATAGAACAAAAAAATTAAGAAAATGATTTAAGGAGGGAGGGGTGGTAGGTGTTTGTTTTAGGCCTGATATTATGAAAACAAGTTGTCCGTGCTAGCCGGGATAATATTATTGTTTTGCATTCCCAACCTCGTTCCAGGGCCCTCTCCTTTTTTCCCCGCCCCACCCAAAAGCAAACGGGAGAGGGCCCTGGGAACGAAGATGTTGTATTCCCTATGTAAACTTATTATGAGACCTAGGTGTGAATATGGTGCGAAGAAAATGTTAGCGTCAGTGCAAATATGTACAAATGTGTGTGAATATTGTAATTACAACATATTTACTACACATCACAGGAGTTAATCCGTTTTTTTTTCGTCCAGTGTAAGGGTGCGTTCAATATAGTTCAGAAGAGAAGACATACGTGCAATTAATATAAAATAACCTAGTGGGTATATCATTAAAAATATCATTAAAAAACAATCTTTGAAATTGGGTTCCCTGTGTTAAGAGGGGAATTGGAGACGAAAACATTCTCTTTTACCCAAGCCTTATCGCCTCGCTTCCACAGGAATCCCACCAGAGCTGTATTAGTGCAAATGTAGAATACACAAATAAGGTCCATGGAGATTAAAATCTCAAGATCTCTCAAGTGTGATTAAAAACATCACGCATTCAATAAGTAGCCCTTTATTTTGATAACAATTATATTGTAATTTATTGCCTTGACAACGTCAGCAAATTAAATTAATAAGATAATAATCTGCTCTATAGTTAATATATTCAGGAATACTAATAATATATTTTGTGTCTTTAGATTTATAAAACAGCAATCCTAAATTATTATAACGATTCAACATAAAGAGATGTATTTGAATTGTTTTTGAAATTGTTTTTGATGAGACTTCAAAAGATTTTGTAGTCATGGTAGATTGGTTTCATTGGGCATACATTCCTAACTTAATTTATATCTTTCACACGTACGCCAAAACGAAAAAATACTTTTTTTTAATTTTCTTTGAATTGCATCAGATAAGAGTATTCATTCATTGTCAAACTTAAATCAAAGTTAGTATGACCAATAATTAGAATATAATTAAGATATTACAGTTAGCTACTACTATTGAATCTGTTTCAATTAAATATTGTTAAATAAAATTGTAAATATATGTAGTAAATAAAGATGAATTGAATTGAATTGAATTGAATATATTAAGTAGAAAAGAAGTCTGACTAACTCTTTGATTGATTGAATGATTGATTTTGATTGATATGCTGGTTGGTTGGTTGATTCATTGATTTGTTGGTTGATTTGTTTGTTGGTAAAGGTTTGTCGGTTGGTTTGTTAATAGATTGAATTGTTTATTATTTTAGATAGTTTATTTGATCGTTAGTTCATGGTTGGTTGGATGGTTGGTCGGTTGGTTGATTCAGTGATTGAACGATCGATTGATTTGCTTAGTTGATTGGTTAGTTGATTGGTTGTTGGGTTGGGTTGGGTTGGGTTGGGTTGGGTTGGGTTGGGTTGGGTTGGTTAATTCACTGATTGAATGATCCATTGATTTATTTATCGAATGATTTGTTGATTGGTTGGTTTGTTGATCGGTTGGTTGGCTGAGTAACTGATTATTCATGAATGACTAAATGTGCATTTGCTTGACTGATTAAATTGAATGTGCCTAAGATGTGACAGATAACATCTTACACTTTGAGAGATGTGATATTTTAATCAGCACAAACACCTGTCACTTCAATGAATATCAGTCTCAGTATAGATTAACTCTTATATTTGAACAGGTTATGAGCAATAATTACATATAAATATGTACCACCAAAACTCTTATAGTTCTAGTGTTTCAACGCCACATATAATAGAGACCGACATTAAATGTCTGATTTCTTTCCGCTCTGGCAGCCTGACTATGATAAACAATACCGAGAAAAACTCATATATAGTTAGAGTACCTAGCAAATGTTATTAGTTGTTATCCAGAATGGCTGAAACAAGAGAAGTGGTTCTCAGTATCTCTTGCTTAGTTATCGCTCTGATATCCATCGTGGGAAACAGCTTAGTCTGCCATGTAATTCTTCGCGTAAAATCGATGAAAACCTCAATGAATTATTTACTCTTAAATCTCGCTGTAGTAGACGCTATCCTCTCCATCATTGCGATTTGTAAGACCATCTTGGATGACAACTCAGGTCTGTTTGGAACTGCAGTGGCTCAAGAACAGCTATACAACCGTACTGCCATAGCAGGTGAAGTGCTCTGTAAAGTGAAGACTTCCTTCTGGGGTAGTGTGTCCATTTCGCCTTTGCTTCTTGTTATAATCGCCTACGAACGCTACAAAGCGATTGTTCATCCTCTATCAAGGGTCGATAGCGGAATTACAAAGGAGAGACTAAAATGGATCCTTCCTTTTTCGTGGCTATGGGGCATAGGTTTTCTAACTCACGGTTTTGTCTTGTCTAAGTACTCGACTGAAGAAGGCTTATGTTATATGAAAAAATATCCAGGATTTCATTACAGAGCGTTCCTTATATCATACGTGACACTTCAATTTGTAATCACTGCCATTATGATTATAGTGCTCTATTCTAGAGTTATTCATGCTATAAGAAAAGCCAAAGTAACTGCAGGTCTACAGGCTGAAGCTCAGAGGGCTAGAAACAGAGGAAGACAGTGGGTGATACTAGTTGTAATAATTGTCACACTAGCGTTTTTCATATTCTGTGGAGTCCCCAACATTATATACATCTTGGATGATTTCTTCGTATTGTCATATTGGCTGACATTCGGAGATTTCGCGACTTTATCGATCACTTTTAATTCAGCTGCGAACCCCATTATCTATTTCATATTTATCAAATCATTTCGAGATGCATTTAAAAGTATTTGCAAACCCGCATTAACTAGAGAAACTCCGTTAACAACTTATGGAGGTGGAATGGAATTGAAACAAATGAAATCGAATGGGATGGTGCAGAATGAGAGAACAGAGAATCCACAACTTTTGTCGATTGATAAGACGACGGATTAGACGCCTTTCTTATATCAACATAAGTCAAATTATATATTCAAGTAAGAGTCTTATGAGAAACTTAACGATTTTTGAAACACATAAAGTAGTAAAAAAGAGACTGAATAAGGATATAATATTCTTGTTCTGACGTTTCGGAGCCATTACGCTCCATTATCAAAGAATAATAACAGTAATGGGGTTAGCTTACAAAGAACGCAGATAATTTAATTTATGTGAATAATTTTGCACGTGAGAGTGGAGTCATCAACCTTTTTTTAGATTATTTAATCCGATGTTTCGGGCTCAGCGTCCATCTTCAGTTATGTTACAGAATGTTTGATATCGTCACTACAACGGCCAAAAAAAACCTAATAAAAATAATCTGAAAAAAGGCTGATGACTCTTACTTGATTATATAATGATTCCAACCTACAAATCAACACTAGAAGCTACTAGAAATAAGTTAAATTGTTTACACTGTCTATACGCAAATCCTTCGTCGGAGCACAAATTAATAATAATAATAATAATAATAATAATAATAATAATAATAATAATAATAACAATAACAATAACAATAAAAATAAAAAAAATAATAATAATAATAACAATAACAATAATAATGATAATATTAATAATAATAATGATAATGATTTAATGATTTATAAAAATTGAGATCAATAAAAATTATCACAAGCGCTGTAGTATACAATTATCAATATATATATGAATAAAATAAAAGATTATAAGAATGTAATATCAGAAAAGTGTCACTGTTCGAATAGAGTTTGCTATATTATTACAAATCACAAATTGCAAATTAAAAATATCGATCACAGCTTTAACCTTGACAAACAAAACTATCATGTACAACATCAACAATCAAATGGAAGACGGAAATATAACGCAAAGTGGCAAGATAAATCCTGCACATCCTCCAAGGCAAAAATCAACATCCTGAACCAAAACAAATTGCACGACAGAATATACCTAATGTCCTAATGGTCCCGCTTTATTTCTTTTTTATTTATTTAAACACTTCCACCTTAAAAAAAATATATAATACAAAAAAAAATATTAAGAATAAAGGCCCGGACAAACGGTTTCAACATTTGCTTCAGCATTTGCTTCAACATTCGTTCGATTTTGTTGAACGGCAATGTTTAAACGCTTTCAACATATTGTTGAAACGTGTTGAATCGATGATGAATTGATGTTGAAACATTGCCATTCAAAAAAATCGAATGGATGTTGAAGCAAATGTTGAAACCGTTTGTCCGGGCCTTTATTATTACTAACTGAATAAATACGTGAATAAGTGGCAAAACACAACAGAGCGAGGCTTCAAATTAAGTTTGCCCTTTCTACAGGATATAATATTATAATGATAAAATAACCAATAATGATTGAGATATTGACTTACTGTAATAATGAAAATTCAAGGAATTGTGATGGTTCAATGATGGTTTCATGATGAGACCGAAACGTCGTGACTTTAATTTTCTTTAATTCCTTTAATTTTCATTATTAAATGATAAAATACAATATGAAATCAAAACAAGGAATCACAAATGAAGTCCATGTAACCGACATCCTTTGCAGGCTTCAGAGTGTGGACTGTAGCTTTGATTACGAAAACGATTATTAAAATAGGTGTATCCAGGTGATCTCCCTTCGAAGCGCGCAAAGGATTGTTTGTCAAAACGATTAGTTCCAAAATGGCGGCTCGAGACAAAAACAATTTCGGTTACTTTTAGGAATTTGCGTTTTGTTTTTATTCTTCTTTATCCCTGATAGAGCAGCAGTGAAGTTTTATTGTCCAAGTAACATATAACGTTTAAATGTAAAGTTATTTTAAGGATGTATTTATCGAGGGTTAACACGGGAAACAACTCTCACGAACGACGCCATCTTGGAACTGTTGGCGATGCGACAGAAATACTTCTGATTGGCTTATACTAACCTGAAGTGCGCGCGCGAAATCACCTGGATATGATAAGACGAGTTAACACTTAAATTAAGATTGGATTGTGATGTTTTTATCTAGAAACTTAGAAGTTTAATTCTCGTTGCATCACAAACCATCAAATTTGCAAACGCTAAAAAGCAAGTAGAAAATAAACTTACTCTGGTACTCAGGGTATGATGTGTTCCCCTGGGGAATCGAAATTTTTCTGTTTAATCAATATATGGCATTCATTTTTAATGATAATCTATTTAAAATTAGTATAGGAAATCGCACGATCTTGAGTACAATTTCTAATTAATTAGTAATTAATTTTCAAAATTAGATGAGCCTTATAATTAGGCGAGTCCAATTTGACCATGCACTTTCAAAAAAATACGAGTATCTATTACAGTCAAAACATCTGAATCGTGAACACGTAGAACTCATTATTACTCGATGTTGACAACTTTACCACATGACGAAAAACTATATATGATAAACAATAGATTGTCCGGTAATGATATGTTCTTAGTCTTCTCCGCAGGCGTCTCCGCTCCGTTTTTGTTTGTTTTTTCTTTTATTGGGCTTCAAATGACAAAGGGGTTCCATGAGAGGGAAAGAAAAGGGAAAGGATTGCCTGCGGAGGAGGCATAATATGTTCTGTTGCTGATCAAAAATGCCAGAGACTTGTCGTACAACAAGAAGGCCCCAAGAAGGCGTTTATGCGCCATATTGGAATCTGCTTCACGTGTTCGAGTCCAAAGATTCAAGAAACAACAAAACAAGTATATTTTTGATCGATGTTAACCTCGTTTTGGCATTAATGTTTATAGGAGTTAGTGTCTTTATAATGTTTAGTATATTTATGGCAATAATTATTTCAACTTAGGCTTCGTTAGTTTGTCATGTTTTTAACTCGTTCCCGCTGAAAATGATCGCTATGTTCTTTGACCTGATGTTTGCAAAGCCGGTATTCGCTATCACTACGTCATAAAATGTTCAAAACTCAAGTGGAACCACGAGCGTAGCGAAGGGTTTCACTGCAAAGTTTTGAACATTTTATGACGTCAAGAGTGTGTCAATAAGAGGACAGACAACGAACAATCCATGTGCAATTTGTTTTTACAACACAAACCCAAATAAATGTACAAACAGTAAAACGTCAGTTGAATGACGAAAAATGACGAATTTGTCACGCATCGAACTCAATGGTTTCTTTTCAAGCTACGGAAAATCACACAATTTACGAAAATGATCTTTTTTCAGCCGAAAAAAAGAAAAGAATTAAGCTTATTTTCATACAGAAATACAGTGCAATGTTTGTCTTGAGAGACTGCTAAGTGAAGTTAGAAAAGTCAAAGTACAAGAACGTCAAACACGGCCGATAAGCAGCTGGGTTCATGTTTCACCCTTTCAAAAAATAATGCATTTTAAACACATAAAAACTAATCATATCAGAAGATTACACAATACTTGATATGTCTAACCTTTGTACAACATTTTGAGCTTTTCAAATAAGTCCTGAACGGAATGGTATTGTTCGTTAAAAATGTAATTTTGAGCACGTTTTTGCTGAAAATACTACAGAATTGATTATCAGCCAAAAAGACTGAAAACGTATAAAATCAAAACGACAACAACTCCATGACAGCATAGTTACATTTATTACAATTTTCTATTTACAGAAAGGTAATTTCATTGATAGTTTATCCATAAACTTGTTTTTAAAATCCTATTTTGATGAAAAAATTTATTTGCCGGTCGATGACAAACTTTCCCTCAATTCCGCACGAGTGTTGTGTGAAATGATGGCGTAAGGCATGCACAGTGTGTCTGTCCTCTTATTTATCAATAGTATATTCATGCATGATGAAGACATAGAGACTTCGAAACATTGTAAAATTATTTCGCTTGTTTTTGTTTTAAATTGTATAACTAACTAGAAGTTATATCATTCGAAAGAAACAAAAAAACTTAAATAATATAGAGCAGCGATTGTATCTAAGCTTCTTAGCCCCAACTATCATATAGGCACCTGCAAGTCTGCCTTCTATACAATACAATACAATAAACTTTATTTTACGAGGGAAAATGCATATGAACTGCACTAAAAGTTATCTAGCATACGGCCCTCTAACTTGAGATTATATGACTTTGAGGATAGCAACAATCATGTTTTCGAGATAAAATCATCTCCGGTATCACTAGAATCAGGAAATTAACTCTCATTCGTGTGCTCATAACTTCAAAACTTGATATTATAATTGTAATCCTGTACTCTTTCAAGGACTCCCTAAGCATCTCATCGACAAACTTCAAGCTGCACAAAATGCTTCTGCGCGTCTCATCACTTTATCTCGAAAACATGATTGTTGCTATCCTCAAAGTCATATAATCTCAAGTCATATGGTCTACGGTCCTTCTCAGTTGCTGCTCTTTGAAACTGCCTACCTCCTTCAATAATATGTACCCCCTTCCTATATGTACGTGTGTGTTTCAAATTTCTAAACGTTTTTGTCTATGTATACTACTCTATATGATGAAAGTTTCAAAGAAACTTTATAAGAACAGCTAATCTGAAAAATGCTGTAGCATGAAATTCAAGTTTTGTAGGCCTACTATGGGCCCTAAGATTGCCCAAGATCGGCATCTCAAACATCGGCATCTCAATTTTGTAAATTGTTTTAGACTCCGCCTTTGTCAGAGGGCATCTCAAACATGCCTAAGTTTCCTAAGATCGCCGGCCGGAATAACGGGCATCTTATGGCCTGGACTAGGCGTTTTTGTGAACTTCAAGTCGATTTTTGCTCAAAACATTTCTGGTGCTGTAGCCATCGAAGGTCGCAAGAGAATAATCAGATTCGTTCTCGAACAACTGTGGAATCTGTAGGAATATGCCGGCTATTGTTAGCGCCACAACTAACATGTAAACAAACAAGAAAAGTTTGTTGAATATTCTTGCTGCAAGTTGCCATTCTCCTTGTTGCTTATCACTTGCTTCCTTTCGCTTCAAACGATCGGCGAGTCTTTGTAATCCACTGGAACTTTTGGGGGCGTTCTCAGCCGTCGTTTCAGCTGCCACTGCAAGATGAAATGGTTATCAGTCTATCAGGAATCGGCGTGTTGGTGTATATTTGAGCATTTTACATTGGCTATAATTCAAGAAAAATCCCCGTCGAGCACCCATATCCATTTTTGAAGGGAGTCCCCCCCCCCCCCCTTCCTCCCCCCCCCCCCCCCTCCCCAAATCGTCCCTTTTGGCCATTTTTAAGCATTTTGCATGGGCTATAGTCCATCAAACATCGAAATTTTTGAGCATTCTGCGTGGTCTATCAAAAATTCTTTGTCATTTTAGTTTATTCACAAATCATCATTTTCAACATTTTTGAGCATTTCATCATATTTTGACACCAGCATTTTGCATGATCTATACTCCATCAAAATTTATTATTTTTGGCTATCTTTAGTTGAGCATTTTGTATGGCTTATATATCGCTCATCAAAACTAGTACTCGTCATATAGTAGTACAGTGGAACCCCGTTAATCCGGCCACCGAAGGGACAGTCCTAAGTGGCCGTATTAACGAGGTGGCCGTATTAAGCGGGTAAATTTTATAGAAAACGTATGGGCATGCATTTCGTCGGGACCTAAAAAAACTGGCCGCAATAACAGGGTGGCCGTATTAAGCGGGTGGCCGTAATGCGAGGTTCCACTGTACTCGTCATATAGTTTATGAAAAATCGAATACAAACCTTGACCATCGTTTCTGAGAAACTCTTGCGGTACTGTTACACGGACAATCTTTGCAAGGTGTCTAAACACAAACCTCTGTAAAAACATTAAAGAAGCATTATTATTATTATTATTTTTAAATAGGTATGTCGTCATTTTTGTATACTCACTCTGTACCAAGCCGACACGGTACCAAATGAGGCCTGGTGCATCCTTAGCACTGCGCATGACAAAACAAGGCAACAGGAGATCTGGATGATTGTCAGTGAGTAGTATCTAAAGAAAACATCGACAAATGTATACCTCCATGAGTGAATAGTTATAGACCTATAAAGTATGTCAGTATGTATGTAATAGATCAGTATAATATTGTGAAACGTCTAGCAAGGATAGCTCTTTCGTATTTTACTAAAAAGCTCAAATAATTAAATCTGGTCGAGAAACAATTTTGTATCAAATTACAATTCTCTTCAATGTGATTTCGTTATAAGTATCATCATCGCGGTGATACTGTAATGTAAAGTTCATCTACGTTTCAAAATTATAATCCATATCAAACAATTGTTGTCCTTCGTGCGGGATCCCTGTACATTTTCATAAATTTGGGCTTCCTGCTTTAAGCCTCGTTTCTGAACTGTTTTAAAATGGCCGACTGAAAGAAACAGTCAAATCTATGATATCTGGAAGTTTTTAACAAGTTTGGACTCGGGGGAAAAAGCGAAAAACTGTTCTATCGACACTACCAAATAAGGTAAGAACACCAAATATGGCATGCAAACGAAGGACAACTTTTTTTAGGCAATTCTTTGATATGTCGCGGCCACAATAGACCAAATCGGCTAGCGCGTTGCTATGTACATTTCGACCCAATTCAAAACCTCTGGGAACAAAAACTTTTGTCCCAAAACATTTTCACGTGATATGGTAATACATAAGACAAGCCAGGTGATTTTGGATCAAGAAATTAGCCAATCAGCGCGCGGTATGAAATTTGATCAGGCGGTCAAACAAGGTTGACATTTCGCGCGAAACTGGCAAATTAAAAAACTGGGACTAGGACCGCCTGATTTTCTACAACAATGCAGCGCGCGCCGTTTTCCGAGATTACCTGGAGATGGTTGTGCTATACTGTGAAACCCCGTTAATCCGGCCACCGAAGGGACAGCCCAAAGTGGCCGTATTAACGGGGTGGCCGTATTAAGCGGGTAAATTTTATAGAAAATGTATGGGCATGCATTTCGTCGGGACCTGAAAAACTGGCCGCAATAACGGGGTGGCCGTATTAAGCGGGTGGCCGTAAGGCGGGGTTCCACTGTATATGGATGAGGACACGAACGACATTGATTCGGGAGGAAAAGACCTACC
Organism: Metridium senile; assembly: GCA_949775045.1. Taxonomy (NCBI): domain Eukaryota; kingdom Metazoa; phylum Cnidaria; class Anthozoa; order Actiniaria; family Metridiidae; genus Metridium; species Metridium senile. The sequence goes on along the minus strand of OX459101.1, from coordinate 4,949,506 downwards.
TGCCAATCAAAGGCACCACTTCCGAAGTTTCTGGAATATGAGTGGAGGCCAACAAGAAGAACACAGTCAACGACAAGAGCAACGTCACACCTACTACCATCAGCTCACCACTTTCCGGGGGAAGCACAAACAACACCGTGGCCATCATGGAAACCAGCAAACAGGGGGTGATGAGATACAGGACGTAATAGAAGAATTGACGTCTGATATTGATGATGTACACAACAGCTGTCTTGTTGGTGTTCTTCAAATTGACTTGCCCAACTGCAACTCCTCGTAAAATCCACTCGGAACTCTCTGTGAAGAAGAGAATACTCCAGTTTGATGTTATCGATCACCGCTGTACTATTTGTACAGTGTAATTAAGCCTATGGCTGCCAAACCTTTTGTTCCATAAATTATCTATATCTAATTGAAAAAGCATTATTCTTGAATACTAATGTTCTCTTGAAAATGACGCTAGATAGCGTCGAAACGTCGAGGAGATTAAAATGATTACAAACTTACTTGTGTTAGTTCTTGTAATACAAATAAGCTTAAATGTGTTGTAAAAATATTCACAAATCTCATGCAAAGCAATAAACTATCTATCTAATTGAAAAAAGGCGTATTTATACAGGCTAAGCCTCAATTGGTTTTAAAAATATTCACAAATCTCATGCAAAGCACGAAAAAATGTTACCGCTTAACAACAGAAAACACATTTGAATTTACTCTGAATTGAGGCTATCACTGTGCAAATGCGCCTTTTTAAAAAAAGGTACAGCGGTACTAGATAACATAAAGCTGGAGTATTCTCTTAGAAAATGGATAGGGGTGCTCGACGGTGCCAGTTCGAGACCCTAAAAGGTATGCGAGGGTCTTATTTTCGACCCTAAAAGGTCCGTCGAGCACCCCTATCCATTTTTTAAGGGAGTCCTCCCACCATGCGCATGCGCAAGAGACCTAATTTTGTCGTGAAAACCGTTTGACGCATTGATATCAAACATTTTCCTTTTTTCTTGCTTTTGCGCTTGTGCTTGCGCGTGGGACTAGTATAGTTAAATAGTTTGTTTGCGCTTGCGCTTATTCTCGTCTCGATTTCACTCTAAAATTAATGCTTGTGCTTGCACTTGCACTTGCATTTGCGCTTGCGTTGCGTCGCTAGTGAAAACCAGGCTCTAAACCGGCATCAACTAATTTCAACTACTGCAAACAACCGTCAACAAAGAATCACGTGTCACTGGTCAATCTCTAATTTACATTCACTGTTTTATCAATAACTCTATCATCATTATTTTACCTGTATAGTTCTTCAATATTCTTCTTTTCCCTGGTTCGATCTTCAAATTGATGCTACTCCAAGAAGCGAACTCAAGAGCACAAAACTGTTCGTCGAATGGAAAAAACCTGACGTTTAACTTACAAGAACTGCGGAAAACTAAAGGTGCCAACCATCTTACTTCTCCATTCGATGATATCATCACATCGTTGCCTTTGTTCACTGAATTGCCCATAGTTGTTGAATCGGCACTAGAAACAACATAGATACAGCGACATGCAATATCGGCAGAAATTCAGCCCGGGGGGCGGGGGGGGGGGGGACTCCCTTAGAAAATAGATAGGGGTGCTCGACGGACCTTTTAGGGTCGAAAATAAGACCCTCGCGTACCTTTTAGGGTCAGTTTTCGAACTTAAGATTATACATATTGAAAAATGTTTAAATGTGGTCGTACCTTTTAGGGTCTGAAATCAGTATCTGAGTTAATTTATGCGTACCTTTTAGGGTCATTTTCAAAACCGTTCGTCGAGCATCCCTATCCCCTGGCCAACCATCAACCAACTAACCCACCAATCATTTAACTAACCCACCAACAGTACTAACCTATACTGCAACCAACTAATCATACAAACTAACCCACTTATCAACTAACTAACAAATGAACCAACTTACCTACCAATCGAACAGCTGGCCAACCAACAAACTAATAACCCACCCGAATCATCTAACTAACCCACCAACCAACTAACAAACTAATCAATTATGCAACCAACCAAATAGTGAACCACCTAACCTTGTAATTACTCAATAAAAATGCAACTGACCGATACATTTCATATTACAATATGCATGCAGTTATGATTTCTTACTTGTTCAGCAATACGGTGTCAGGGACCCAAATACTTCGATAATCTATGGTAACTTCGTCTATCCCACCGTACTCTGCCTCGTCCCATGCTAGGGAGGTATCAATCCACGACTAAAAAACACATAAATGAATATATATGTCTAGATATAGCGCAACAACTGATATATCCATGACTAATTGAAGACACATATATATACTTTAAATAAGTGACTAGATAGCGCAAACGCCATGAAGATATTAGTGTATACTTGTTATAGTGCTCAAAAATACCCCTAACGACACAGGGGAGTGCTTTTTAAAGGGCGTGACACGGAAAATATTTAACCCTTAAGTGATATAGAGCGGTTTTCATATTAGTGGGAAACTGGCCTTAATATTTACCGCATAGTTACGGTACTGTTACTGTAGAATTTTCGAATGTTTTTATAGAACTTACGGTACGGTTACGGCTACGGTAAGTTACGGTCAGTTTCCCACTCGTACGAAAACCGCTCTAACACACAAAAAAAATGCGAAACAAGCGCGGCTATATGTATATATACGGAATTTAATGAGCTCTTCGAGTGAGTACCAAGATGGCCTCTTACCTGCTCTATCCATGCACTTGTGTCCAGAACCTGCTCTTTTGCGCTCTAGAAGAAGGCGATTCCATGTCAGATAGTGTTTAGTATGCTCTATTCTATTCTATTCTATTTGTTTGTTTGTTTGTTTGTTTGTTTGTTTGTTTGTTTGTTTGTTTGTTTGTTTGTTTGTTTGTTTGTTTGTTTGTTTCTTTGTTTCTTTGTTTGTTTCTTTGTTTGTTTCTTTGTTTGTTTCTTTGTTTGTGTTTAACTTCGTCCGAAGACAGGAGCCCACATCAGCATAACCAATTACTGTGGGTCCAATACAAGATTAATTACAGTAATTATAATAATTACGGAACTGCACAAAAAATACAATACAAATTCAGATAAATTAGTTACAACATGACAACACTTATTAAGCTACGACTTGTGTTGCACTTTAAACACGTAGTTTTATAAGTTAACTCTAGGATTGTCCAGGTACAGCAGCAATGGCCCTTTTCACAGCAGTTCTGGTTGATCAACCTTATCCTCGATAGATGGAGACTAGCGAGTAAACTAGTATAGGCTGCGTCGGTGTTTGATATTAATGATACGGTAATATAAAGAAATTTCTAGCACCGTCAAAAATATGTAAAGTTGTTAAAGTTATAGAATAAAGTAAAGTTTTTAAGTAAAGTCAACATTTTTTACGGTGTTACAAATTTCATTATATTACATATCATTTATCCTCGATAGTGTGTAATATATTCTTTAGAAATTGGCAAAAGCTCGCAGTAATTTAAGTGTACACCTTATAAAACAGTTCCAACACTTAAAAATTCCACGGACTGTAGAGGAATTCTCAAGAATATATTATATACATTCTATCGAGGCTGAGGTTGGTCGACGAGAACTGTGAAACGGTCTAATGAATCAGTTGCCACGATGTAGTATTTGTTCTCTGCAAACGATCGTCAATTACTTACGAGTTTCAGGACTTCAACGAGTCGAAAGTTGAAGGTAATTTTGTCAATGGTAGAGACGTCCGTTGTTCTGTTAAAATTGAGAGGTCGTTTTTGACGACTTGACAGCAAATCTTCAACTAATTTCCTCTCATAAACACTTGCCCATATCCCTGAAAAATAGAATATGATATATATTCAATTTATTATTCAAAAAGGAAAGGAAAGGAAAGGAAAGGAAAGGAAAGGAAAGGAAAGGAAAGGAAAGGAAAGGAAAGGAAAGGAAAGGAAAGGAAAGGAAAGGAAAGGAAAGGAAAGGAAAGGAAAGGAAAGGAAAGGAAAGGAAAGGAAAGGAAAGGAAAGGAAAGGAAAGGAAAGGAAAGGAAAGGAAAGGAAAGGAAAGGAAAGGAAAGGAAAGGAAAGGAAAGGAAAGGAAAGGAAAGGAAAGGAAAGGAAAGGAAAGGAAAGGAAAGGAAAGGAAAGGAAAGGAAAGGAAATTAAAGGAAATTAAAGGAAAGGGAAATACTTACCAGGAATGAAGAATGTTAACACAAACAATGACTTCATGATCATTTTAAAATGTGTTGACTGTGTCGATGTTTCTAAGGAAATAGGAAATAATTGGAGTAAACAATTAACGACAACTAGCGCGGTTAATAAGTTCGCGTGGACTGAATGTTTCTAAGCTCGATCAGTAATAAGCCAACTATCGGAGTGAAATATATATATCTGGTGACAAGCGTTTAAATTAACTATAGTGTGGATTGCGTCGGTGTTTCTAAGGAAACAATTGGAGTAAAAATGTATGATAACTAACGGTTAAACTAGTATGGGCTGCGTCAGTGTCTCTAAGGAAATACTTGGAGTAAAGGTCTGAAGTGCTGAAAATGTTTGATAACAAACGGTTACACTTGTATAGGCTGCGGCAATCTGTCACATTTGGGATAAAAATGGTTAACAATTGAACTGACTTCTAGGCTTTAAAGGTTTTGATACTTACTGACGTTATGGATGCTAATTCTTCATCAGATAATTTTTTTGAAACCGATTAGCTCTGAGACCAGTTCAAACTGATAAATAATCTATTTTTCTTAAAATATACGACAATAATATATAATTCATTAGAATGAGAATTTTCCGAATTAGATATTTAGATATTGACGTTAATCAAACATATAGCAGGTGAAATCGTATTAAATATGAGCACCGGTCGGGTATAGTATTAATATTATTCAACTTGAAATGATATGGTAATATGAAACTTTAAAATTTGCCAGTTTGAATATTAATGATTTTGCACAATTATCGACATCGAATCGATATCAGTAGAGCAACTATACATTGGTGAACCGAAAAATCCAAGACTCCTCTTCCAATCAGTATTTATATTCTAACCCCTAATGACCGCGTCTGTTTTTGGTTCACTTCTTAATTCCTATTTCACTATTTACAAATTACTGATTACTGATTACTAATTTCAAATAGGACAACGTTTTTGAAAACAGGTGTATTTGGAATTTGTAATTCTTTTATAATTACGTCCCCCAAATCAGAGTTAGTCAGAGTCCCTCTTGTAATTAACTCTGCCAAAATGCAGATTGGTGAGTGTAGCATGTGTGTGTGTGTGTGAGCCAGTCACTAAGCGTAGTCATGGCCAAAGTTTTTGTTACGTCACACATTCGTCCTTAATTTAACGTGTTTTCAATGATCGAAAGGAACTATGGGTATTTTGTTTATATTGTTTTAACAGCTTTATTGGGCACGTATTAGTTACAAATTTATAGACCTACATAGCAGATTTACAAAACATATTTACAAAACAGACTAAATGAAATTGCACAGGACGTATCATGGCAAAAGTTTATGACAAAATCATATGATGAATCTTGAAGAAACCCTTTGAAAGAGCTTGAACTACGGAAGTATCGATTGGTGCTAATTTACTAACTGAGTTCCAGAGTTTGACAACTCTATTAAAAAAAGTGGCATGAAATGCATTAGTTATACAATGTGGGGATATTAGAGTTAAAGTAGGATTTTGGTTACGCGACCGTCCATGTTGCACAAATTATACAAAATGATCAATATTTAAATCGGTGCCAGCCATTTACACCTTTTAAAATAAAAAAAACAACAAGGTCTTCAATTTCTCTATCATACACTAAGGGAAGAAGATTATAAAGGGCCTGAAGCCTGTCCTCGAGGTGTCAAATGAATGAGACTTCGTGTTCTTTCATGAATGATTGCGGGCACCTCGATGATTTGTGTTTACGGTTGATTGCCGAAAAAACCCTCCATGTTCTTGATAAGAATGGTGATTGTAAGGACCTCGATTATTCGTGTTTAGATGTATGCTAATAGGGAGCTTTAGATTTGACGAGTACAAGATTGAGTACGAGTACGAGTTTTAAGATTGGCCTTGTGTGTTTTGTTGACACTGAATTACATTCCAGTTCTTGTTTTTATTCATTTGGTGTCTCAATCTATACACAGGACTACAATTCATCATCAACAACCCACAGAAGGCCAATTTCAAAACTTGTAGTACTCGTACTCAATCTCGTACTCGTTGTCAAATCTAAAGTTCCCTAATAATATCTCAACAATAACCTCCATGTTCTTCACGAAAATAAGGATTATAAGCACCTCGATTGTTCGTGTTCAGTTAGAAGTATGCTAATAATATCTCAACAATAACCTCCATGCTCTTCACGAAAATAAGGATTATAAGCACCTCGATTGTTCGTGTTCAGTTAGAAGTATGCTAATAATATCTCAACAATAACCTCCATGCTCTTCACGAAAATAAGGATTATAAGCACCTCGATTATTCGTGTTCAGTTAGAAGTATGCTAATAATATCTCAACAATAACCTCCATGCTCTTCACGAAAATAAGGATTATAAGCACCTCGATTATTCGTGTTCAGTTAGAAGTATGCTAATAATATCTCAACAATAACCTCCATGTTCTTCACGAAAATAAGGATTATAAGCACCTCGATTATTCGTGTTCAGTTAGAAGTATGCTAATAATATCTCAACAATAACCTCCATGTTCTTCACGAAAATAAGGATTATATATAAGCACCTCGATTATTCGTGTTCAGTTAGAAGTATGCTAATAATATCTCAACAATAACCTCCATGTTCTTCACGAAAATAAGGATTATATATAAGCACCTCGATTATTCGTGTTCAGTTAGAAGTATGCTAATAATATCTCAACAATAACCTCCATGTTCTTCACGAAAATAAGGATTATATATAAGCACCTCGATTATTCGTGTTCAGTTAGAAGTATGCTAATAATATCTCAACAATAACCTCCATGCTCTTCACGAAAATAAGGATTATATATAAGCACCTCGATTATTCGTGTTCAGTTAGAAGTATGCTAATAATATCTCAACAATAACCTCCATGTTCTTCACGAAAATAAGGATTATATATAAGCACCTCGATTATTCGTGTTCAGTTAGATGTATGCTAATAATATCTCAACAATAACCTCCATGTTCTTCACGAAAATAAGGATTATATATAAGCACCTCGATTATTCGTGTTTAGCTATAGACGTAAGCCCATAATATGCTAATAACTCTCAACAAGTCTCCCCACTATCTCAACAATAACCTCCATGTTCTTGTCTATATGGTAATAATGATTGTAAACATCATTCATATATGCCCATTTTATCTCAACAATAACCTCCATGTTCTCTCTTCGACAATAATGATTGTATAAGCACATCGAGTTCGATTATGCGTGTTCAGATATAGTTTTTGCCCGCAAAAACAGGAAAAACTGATACATACATATTCATGATTTATTTATGCTCCAGACTCATAAACTAACAAAAAATTGACATATCGTGAGGCTATTGACATATTTATGAAACTAAGTTAGCTTTTTCGTAAATACACATTTATAAATCATTCTTAACATTAAGTGATTAAATTCAAAAAGGTTCTGTTCGATTTTATAGTAGTTGATCTGGTTCAGGTTTCTTTTTCGTGAAATGTTTTAGGTAATTGTTTCGAAAGTTAATAGTTCAAAGAGGTTTCTTCAATTATATTTCTAGTATTTGGTGCAGTTTTCAAACGATTTGATTTTGCTCCGTTCTTGAAAACTACAAGCAGCAAAAGTTTTCTTCAGCCGCTTTTCCTCCAGTTAACATTTCCCGTTACTTTTCTTCAAAAATCTTTTTTAAGTCACTACAGTTTTTTTCCTTTGACTTTGTATAACTCGTACTAGCTAAGTAAGACTCATCTTTCAATGATCTTTGTCGTGTAAGGTTTTTATCTTTTGTCTGCTCTAACTTAAAATTCACTCTAAATTTCCAAGGCGAGCAGTAGAAGGTAGATATATTTACAGTACGGAATCAACAGGAAGTCGTTCAAAATATGCATATTTTTCTTCCAGTATTATTTATCTTTTGTAACTTTCAAAATCACTAAAACGTTGTCCATTAAGTAGTCCTACTTTTCACAAGTCTTCGTGTCTTTCCTTAGAGTATTTTGCATCCTTTGTTCGTGTTTCTGAACGGGTTTTCGTGGTTCAACTTTGCGTTCACTAGAGGGTCCAAGGTTTCTTGTTGTTCACAGTACTGCACCAGCTCGCTCGCACATTGTGAAATCTTCCTTCGGTCTTTAATCACTTCCCTTCTTAGTTGATCAACAATCTGCTTTTGGTGTTGTAAATCACGGCTTGAGACTTTGTTTTGAGTCATTTTAGCTCTTTTTGCGAGGAAAGTACTTGGAAATCAGTCGAGACGAACTCTGGAGTGTTTGCCTTCAAGCACTGGAATGTTTGTTTAGATGACTGTGTGGACTATATATCTTTGCGTGATTGGGGTTCCTGTACTATGACAGTACGAGCGAAGAATGGTAGCGACTACCCTAGAAACTAGAGGGTTTCTTGTTCTAGTTTTGTATTTATACTTGTGCGCGTATAATAGCGAAGACGACGCAATGTATTTGTCATCGTCACTTTACTGTAGAAAGACTATCACAAATAAAATAGAACATGAAATGATAAAACTTTATTTTTAATGTATATTTGCACCACATTTCAAGCCAAAGAAAAGAAAAGTCCATTTTACATGTTTACTGGTTCACAGTAAAGAAAAGGTGTTAAAAGATAATTTTAAAGAGCAGACGCTTTGTTGTGGTTGTCAGCAAATTCTTGCATTCGTTGCTCTATTTCTGGTCGATAATGTCGGATAAGACCCTACACAGAACAAAACACGTTATCGTTATCATCATCATCATTATCAATATAGTCACCATCAATATCATCGTATCATCAATATAGTCACCATCAAATATATCATCGTTATCATCAATATAATCACCATTAATACCATCATCATTATCAATATAGTCACCATCAATATCATCATCATCATCAATATAGTCACCATCAATATCATCATCATCATCAATATAGTCACCATCAATATCATCGTTATCATCAATATAATCACCATTAATACCATCAACATTATCATCATCATAATCACCAACAATATCATCATTACCATCACCACCACCGCCATCATGATCATGATCATCATTATATATATCACCACAAACACAATCATCACCACCGTCTTCATCATTATCACCACCATACATATATCTTCATCACCATGACCACCATCATTTTTATGAGAATTACTGTATCATCAATATCATTATCATCATCATCATTAACATCATCATAATCATCATCATCATCATTAGCCAGGACCCAGGACCCAGGCCGAACCACCACCACCATCATCATCGTCACCAAAATCATCTTCAATCATTTTGCCTGGAAATCATCTATAGATTACCTGGACTGGCCAAGCAGCACCATCTCCCAAAGCACAGATAGTATGTCCTTCGATTTGCTTACTTAGTTCCTGTGAAGATGGTACAAAAAACTATCATGATCAACCATTCTTTGGAACATTGACGATAAAGATCACTTTTTTAACGTCTCAATTCTTCTAGACTGGACACGTGAGCCCTACTAATGGGGGAGACTCAGACACACACTCACTACCTCTACTTTTAATTATTTTGCACATAATTCAGCTCACATGTTCTACAGTGCTGCTAATTCAACCGGGGCCACCCCGAGTTTATTAGCCAATTACGTTTGAGCTTAAGAACAAAAGAACCAGACGAAGTCAATTCGCGCCTATAATTTGATTGGCTGATAAGGAGACAAAGTAGATATCTTTTGTTCTTAAGCTCAAACGTGATTGGCTAATAAACTCGAGGTGGCCCGGTTGAATTACATACACATATTTCAATAGACCTCTTCACCTCAGCCTCGATACCGTGTAATATATTCTTTACAATTCTACTACAGCGCGCGGTAGTTTATTATTTATATCTTTAAGGAATGTACACATCATCAAATAATTGAAACACTTCAAAAGAATATATCACACGCTATCGTGGTTGTTCGATGAGAACCGTGTAAAGGTCTATTAACGTTGATCATCTGCTCAGTTCAGTATATTTCCTCTTGAGAGACAGAGCCCCCCTTCGAGTTAAATTGGGCAACCAACTCAGTGAAGTCGCCCCTCTCCTGCGTCGCTCGTTTTGCCTGCTCCACTGTAACCTGGAGGAGGCTGGCGATTTTTAGCCACGGGTCTTTATAATATTGTCGGATGAGAATGGCGAATAGCCATGGAAAAGGTTGATCTGAAAAAGGTTGATCTGATACCAATATTAATTGTAGGAATTACACATGCATTGTAATTTTTGCTATGTATTCATTTCTTACCCACAAGCTGTCTATTTCATCTGTCTTAGCATTGCCTTCAACTGAGCATAGAATATATCATGCAATTAGAATATCAAGAAGATGGACAGACAGAAAGACGAATGGATTAACTATATTTACCAAATCTGTTCATGACTTTAAGCATCCAACTACAGCCTTCTCTACATGGAGTACACTACATAAAAAAGTGAATAAAAGAATGAATGAATGAATAGATAGAAAATGAACGAATGAATGGATGGATGGATAAATGAATTAATGGATGAATAAATGGATGAATGAATGCATAGATAAGTGGATGTATGGGTAAATAAATGAATGGATAGAGGGATGATTAAATGAATGAAGTCATTATTTAATGAATCAATTAATGAGTTAAGTTTTTTGTAGTTCATAATAAAATTTAAAACGACAAGGTTGAAAATGACGCCCGATGGCGTCGAAATGTCGAGTAAAAACCTTTAAATTTTATTATGAAAATTGATGAGTTATGAGTTAATGGATGAATGAATAAATGAATGAATAGTTGAAGGAATGGATTGAAGGATGAATCAATCAATCAATCAATCAATCGATGGATAAATGAATGGACAATCAAACTAATTGTTATTTGAGCTAATAGATGAGCAAAACAATTCTAACAATAACATTATTGCCATGAATTTTTATCATACCTGGCCACAGCTTTCATGTTTATAGAATTCAATTAATCTTGCGATACCTTTGATTATATCACTCTGTGAAAAAGCAGTATTTAGTGGTATTTATGTTGCACACTTTTAGTGTTTGTACTCTACTGTAAATGTAAAACAAAAATACTAAATAGATAAACTTGCTTTCTATATGAGGGTGTCAATGGGGTTAACTGACTAGCATATAAGACCGTTTTTTGTTATCGTAAGCGTATAAATACCAAAAAACTAACTGTTTATCGTATAAAACGATGTACGATTTTTAACGTATTTCACTATGAAATAATCAAATGCCTGGTAAAAATGGCTGTTAAGTGATCTGTTTTTAGATCTTTTTCATTGATTCCTACTTACAATTAAAAACAGTTGTATTTCCCATGTATGGGTCGTGTATTTAACTTGTTTTTGTTAGTTACCATGGTAACGATGCAAGAGGAATACATTGTACTGTCTGTTACCATGGTAACGATGAAAAAAAAATACATTTTTTTTAAGGGATTTTTCTACTGTTTACTGACTAAACTACATTTTTGTAACTGTTTACTGACTAGAGGTATAGCCCATTGACACCCTCATATATGGAGCTGGTATAGAGTGCAAATAATATAGAAATAAATAGTACTAAATTAAACAATAAAAAAATAGAAATAAGCATAAAATTGCACTTGTAAAAAAATAGTTCACTAACTATTTCACAGGTAAATGGAAACTAGCGAGTAAACTAGTATAGGCTGCGTCTGTGTTTGATATAGACGATAGGTAATAGAATGAAATCTGTAACAATGTACATTTTTTACGATGCTACAAATTCCATTATATTACCTATTTCACAGGTATGTTATTTGTGTATTTTTTTTGAGTATGCATTGAAATAAATATTATTTTAAAATTCATGAATAATTAATGAGAATTTTACAAAAGAACTCAATGCCGTGACGAGTTCTGTAAATCTCACACAGATTTCGTCCTGATTCAAGTTTCAACTTGAATTTTCTCGGCCAGATTTACATTTATCTTGACAATTTTAGTAAAATATGAAAGAACTAACGTTGGACTTTCATAAGTTCTATACAATATTCACGTCCGATCTGTATCCGATATACAACGGCTCGTCTTCGACTCACCGTTGTATATCGGATACAGATCGGTTGCTCATATTGTATATATTACTTATAACTCCAATATTGTTAATATGTACAAATGTAAGCAGGGAAAGCTAATTTTCCTCTTGTAGAGGGTAAAAAATCTATACAAAGCAGGGTAAGCAAAGTCTATACATGTGCAGTACCTGTTTGTTAAAGACAATCAATGCTGCCGTCCCTAAACCTGTCTGTACTTGTACCAGTGCATCAAAGTCCATCATAACATCTTCACAAACACTGAACAATGAAAAACAAAACATGAATCACACATTTAATCTTCAAGTCAGACACAAGTGTCCTACTAATAGGCGAGACTCACTACTCACTACCTCTACCTTAAATATTTTAGCAAACAACTCTGCTCACATGCTCATATTTGTGGACAGAGGAAAACTTAATAACCCAGAGAACCTCATGGCATAGGAGAGAAGACCTCATCAAACAAACTCAAATCACATATAATCAAAGGCCAAGCTGGGAATTGAACCAGGATCACGGTGGTAAGAGGCATGCAGCAAACCACTACACCACCCATTAAATCATATAAGCTTTGTCTAATATTCCTATCTTATACTTACTCCTTGGGTATTAGAGGAGTAGATGATCCACCAGGAATAACACCAAGAAGATTATCCCATCCTCCTGAAAAACAAACAATAAATAAACTATGCATGCTTTGCATCAATTCCAAAAAAAATTACGGGTTTTAAAGCTACTTAAAGCTACACGGAAAGAAGGAGGAAGGATGCGAGGTCACTGGGAATCAAACTCGGGACCTCTCGCACAGAACACCCCACACTATACACCCTGTACATAAAATGTACACTATTTTCTGCGTTCCATACATACCTATGACCCCACCAGCATGGTCTTCTATAAGTTTCTTTAAAGGTACTGACATCTCTTCTTCAACTGTACATGGATTGTTAACATGGCCTGAGATGTTGAACAGCTGAAACAGATAGATGATAATTGTTTAATTCTAAAGATCTTGCATCTTGAGGAGCTGAAATATACTACCAACAGGTTCCCATTTAAATCTGTACTTTCCCATTTAAATCTGTATACTTATGCAAATTGTGTTGATGTGTGCTAAACACACAGATCAACCAATCAGAGAAGTTCACTTCAGAAATAATATACTCTGATTGGTTAATCTGTGTGTTTAGCACACATCAACACAATTTGCATAAGTACAGATTTAAATGGAAAAGTACAGATTTAAATGGGAACCTGTTTACCCTATTTACTTGAATAAGCACCACAGCGCTTTTTAAAAAACATTTTCTCAATCTCATCACCCCTTTCTCGATCAGAACTACGAATGTTGGGGAATGTTGGGCGAGTGGTGCAATATAATTACTTTGAACTGAAGAATAAAGCTTTTGATAAAATTAATTTCCAATGCTGTTCTATATACATGTATACTATATACAGTAAACTATGATTCGTTCCTAATATTCACAACACACAGCAATATTGTGTATATTTCCTGGTATTTTATTAAATCATGTCTTTGAACAGATATGAACATCAAAAAAATCAATTTTGTACAGTATGTAGGGCTTCTGGACTTCAAATATAGGAAATAATATAGTGGGACACTTGATGTTCTGTGGATGGTCACTTTACAAGTATATTGTGCACATATGTAATGTTTACTACTGACTAACTAGCTTGATTTAAAACAAGCAGAACCTCACCAGAAAAAAATGACCAGCCAGTAGACAAAAACGACTTTTGATTAGACAAAATGTCAGAGGAACAGTAAATAAGGAAGTTCACATGGAGAGAAACACAGATGGAGAAACAAACCTTTGTTCCTGTATTTCTTGGCCGTCCAAAACCAGCAAACCAATCACCTCCTCTTCTGCATATTGCCTGAAATTAGATGATTATCAGTATACATGTATCGATGATGGTGATGATGGTGGTGCAGAGATGATCATGATAACAATCAGCATCATTAACCGTAACACTTAGTTGTAATCAAATGATTATCAGTATACATGTATCGATGATGGTGATGATGGTGGTGCATAGATAACAATGATCATCATGATAATAACAATCACCATCATTATCAATCACCATCATTATCATTATCCATAACATTTGGAAAAAATATACTTACTGGGGCTACAGCAACAGTTTCCACATTAGCAACAGTTGTTGGACAACCAAACACACCTAGTACAAATTAAACAAGCTATAATTAAAACCAAATATATAATTACCAACTTTATTATATATTATACTACATTAGTGGAATTATGGCATGCATCTTTTGCAGCCGTGTTGACTTTAGCTTTAGCCACAACAATGATTTTACAAACAGGTGTACACACTTTGCTGCTCTGTGACAAAGTATTGTCAACCTTTTTTTTATTATTCCATTTGGATAATACAGTAGTAACTGTAGAATCATTTTAAGTTTTGTACATGTGTCATTGCTTACCAATATCAGCTGGAAATGGAGGCTTTAGTCTTGGTTTTCCTTGTTTACCCTCAAGACTTTCAATAAGTGCCTGAAATAACAAATAAATAGAACTTTACATTATATACATGATTCCTTGATGCCAATAATGATAACTTACTACATTATATACATGATTCCTTGATGCCAATAATGATAACTTACTGTTTCTTCACCACAGATGTAAGCTCCTGCACCTCTATGCATGTAGACATCAAAGTCAAAACCACTTCCACAAGCATTCTTGCCTATCAAGCCAGCTTTGTATGCTTCATTGATTGCAACCTGCATGTTGGATGCCTCATTGTAGAACTCTCCCCTGATGTAGATGTAGGCTGAAAAGATAAATCTCACATCACTATTCTGGATTGCATTGAATATGGATGATAGGGCAAGAGAAGTATAAATAATTACAGTACGACTACTGAAACCGGGGCCACCAAAACATTATTATCCAATCACGATCAAGAATATGAACAATAGAATCCCAACATGTGTTTGATTTTTTTGCTTAAAATGCTAATAATTTTAATTTTATGTGAACAAAATAGATCAAGATTGAATAAGAAACATCTTAGCCTGTCAAAACCCTCTACAATTTTTTTGATTGATCTCAAAAACTTTTTATTTTGAAATTTGTTTTGGTGGCCCCGGTTTCAGTAGTCGCACTGTAAGATCAAAATTGAATTCTAGACAACAATGTGATGAAGATGACACTGATCAATGACAATGGTTAATGTGACGGTGTTATAAACATACAAGTCAAATAGAAACCTTCTTTTATAACATACTTTTGTCTCCTTCAACAAATTCACCTCCATACAGAATTTAACATCATATTACATTTTTAACAGACATTTGTGGAATCATTCATGAATATGATAAGAAAAAGAACTTGTATGCTATACTTACCAGCCCTTGCACCCATGCTTGCTCCAGCCACTAGACAACCCTCTATCAGTTTGTGTGGATCACTTCTCATAATTTCTCTATCTTTACAAGTGCCTGGTTCACCCTCATCAGCATTTACAACAAGATATTTGGGTCTAAAGAACAAACAAAAACAATTCACATTGGGTGACATTGGTGGCTGATTCATTAATCACTGTACTTCTGCAGTGTGGTACAACTCCTGGTTCTGGCATGGATTATATACATGTGAGTAGAGTTTGTTTGTTGTGTTGTTCTCGCCATGTGAGCCGAGTTATGTGCAAAATATTAAAATGTAGAGGTAGTGAGTGTGAGTGAGTCTTCTCAATTAGTAGGGTACACTGTGAAAAAGTTATTTATAACAGGTTCCCATTTAAATCTGTACTTTCCCATTTAAATCTGTACTTATGCAAATTGTGTTGATGTGTGCTAAACACACAGATCAACCAATCAGAGTATATTATTACTGAAGTGAACTTCTCTGATTGGTTGATCTGTGTGTTTAGCACACATCAACAAAATTTGCATAAGTACAGATTTAAATGGGAAAGTACAGATTTAAATGGGAACCTGTTTTATTTATTTTTTAGTTTACACTAAAAAAGTTATTTATTTATTTTTTACCATTGTCACAAGAATTTTAAGGGTTTTAAAAACACAACAAAACACACACAAACAAAAGGCTCTGAGTTGTCCAAAGATTTGAGTTCAAGATTTGTGTGACCATCGGTAATGGTCCAATTTGTCCCAGACAAATCGTCACACCAGATGGCATGTCTATCATAAGACGATTTGTCTGTCCTTACAATTTGCTATCTAACAGTGTGAAAACAGCTCATGTGTTCATGAACTAAACACGTACCTTCCATCAGATGGTTTATTCATAAAACCCCATTTCATTCCAGTAGGGAACCCTGCCCCTCCTCTTCCTCTTAAACCAGACTTGGTTATCTCACTAAGAATCCATTCCGGTCCCTTGAGAATGATCTCTTTTGTCTTGTGATAGTCACCCTTTATATATTGAACACAAATAACAAATAAGAAAATCATAGCTAAACACAAATAACAAATAAGAATAAATAGCGACAGCATATCGATACACAATAAATACAAGTAGAAAAAAATGATAATATGTAGCTACATAGGAGAAGAAATTAACAAAAGTTTCTTCAGAATAGCAAGGCAGGAAAACCTCCATGTTGATGGTTTGACCACAGGAAGCCCACAATGAATTCTTTTAATTCTTACCCTGGACATTGCTCCTTTAAGCTTCCAGTCATGTCTGCCATACAAGTTTGTAAAGATCCTATCTTCATCCTTTAAATAACAAAACATAATTAATATTTCAAAATTACAATGCAACAAGATTAAATTATATAAAATTACTATAATTTGTACAAAATGTTCAGCCATTGAATCTGTAACCACAGATCTTCATCATGAGTGTAATGATAATAGTACGAGTCCTGACTCCAACTACATTGTATAGTATAAGATTAAATTGTATAAATAGACAAACATACCTTAAGATCTCCAAATGATCTTTGTGGCTACAAGATGAAAAGAAATACATGTATGTCTTACTAATAATAGTACTGGAATATGAGTAACGGTTTAGGAGGGGGCAGAAGGGTTATGCAGTGATATACATAGTTTTACATTATTTTTGGTATGTCAGCCAGTCAACAATGGTGATCATGGCTAGGTTGATGTCTTCAGTGCAGTTATCCTGAGGTAACCAATCAATGAATGAAATAGTGATAATCGATGACCAATCAATAAAAAGGATTTGTGTAATTATCAATTGCAATCGATAGCTTAACTGGCATTGATTGCTATTGATTATTAACTAGCGATGATTATCAATTGGACATGTGCTTGTTATTATTTATTGGTCATCCATTTGCCAATACCAATCAATATCAATTAATAAATTATGTTGATTTCTATTGATTTATAGATTATTTTCCAATGATCGATTTTATCGATTGGATATTATCGATTGGTTTTATTGACAGTGATGATGTGAGTAACATTTGAACTTTACCTCTGAAGGTGCTGTAGATGATAGTCGTGAGCATGGCACAATATGATTCACTCTGCTGCCTGCTTGAATAAAATAGATTTATTCAGTATTCATATATACAACTTTATATAGCTAACTTTAAATGTATTTTAAGATATGTAATGCACTTTAATAATGCGAATTTAGCTAATGATCAACTTGAATAACAACTCAGGTAATTCAAATAAATTAGCAAATAGAAGATGAAAGATCATTAATTCAAATATAACAATAAATTCTATTTCATTCGTAGTAAACAATGCCATAATAAATCAACAAATTGCAATAAATGACGTCGGTTTTTTCTGAAATCCATCACTGGGTTGAGAAAAGCTTACCAAAAAAATTTAATTTAATCATTTTTTGCTCAACTTACCCCACACACGTGAAGCCTGCATCCTCAGAAAAGGTCGTGCCATGGCTTTAATGTGTTAGTACAAAAATCTATAAAGATCTTGCAATGTTTTTGTTCGCGAAATGCTAAAACTTACATAACACTACAGTAAATCCAACATGGCCGTCATGGAGGCTAAGGTCGCTAGCACTTATGGGTAAGTTGCCCAGGAATGGTCAAGTAATCCACAGGTAACCCACAATTATTTTTTCGTGCAATGGCTAAATCTTACTCCGTTTTCTCAAAAACCTTGGTGAACACTTAGAATAGGTGGTTGCTAAAAAAACCCTTTTCGACTTTAGATGACCTATCATCCTGGACAACCTTTTTTAAATTGGTGTATGCCTATAATTCCTTTCTGTCATGGGAAACCTTATCTCCTTGGACAACCTTACAGTTGAAGTGTTTGCCCACAATTTATACTTTCCGTATTGAAATCACCTATCTCCTTTGACAACCCTTTTGAAATAGTGTATAATATACCAATAATGCCTTTCCGTCTTGAAATCGAATGACTTATCCCTTTTAAAAGCTTGGACAACGTTTCCTATGATTC
Organism: Metridium senile; assembly: GCA_949775045.1. NCBI lineage: Eukaryota > Metazoa > Cnidaria > Anthozoa > Actiniaria > Metridiidae > Metridium > Metridium senile. The sequence continues at coordinate 4,930,830 of OX459101.1, read as the reverse complement.
CTTTCCTTCTTGGAATGGCCTATCGCCTTAGACAACCTTTTTGAAATGGGTATATGCCTACAATTCCTTTCCGGCGTCTTGAAATCGAATGACTTATCCATCGGACAACCTTTTAGAAATAGGTGTATGCCTATAATTACATTCCGTCTTGGAATGGCTAATCTAAAAGACTATCATAAGACAATACATACTTTCTTGTTTGTTATTTTGTAAAATAAAACAACAAAACTTTAAACTTATGTAAACCAATAACAATGCGTCATAATACAAAGTTTAGTTTTCTTTGCAAACTTGAGTGGCCTTATCCTTAACCAGCTTCCAAAACAAATATTCAACGTAAGACTAAAATCCTCAAAACAAAATACCAACTAGAAAAATTTAAAAATAAGAAAATTAAATAATCTCACAAAAGTCCATAAATTATTCAAAAAAATATTCAACAATCAAATAACAAAAAAATAAAAGCCCTGAAACTGGCAAGCAGAAAGCTCAGGAAAATAAATAAAACATCCAGAAATGTCCATATAAAGTATTTAATAAGAAAAAAAGATAGGTTAATTAATTTATTGCGGTAACTCGGAACATGAAAATTGCGCAAACTTGTGTATGATCGATGATCAGTTTTTTTGGAATTATTGTAGGATTTTGAAAGACTGACTTCAGATATCAAACAACAATCTTGAGATATGTTTCTTGTAGTGTTTTATATGTTATTAAAAGCAACTTTGTACATATAATCAAAAGTTGTAATCCTTGTTTCTGGTTTTTGAGTAGAGTATATATAATATAGTATATGTAACTCTTGTAACTCTATATTTTAACTGACTTGAAATACTGTACTATATAAATTATTCAGTACTTCAGTGTCAAATTGACAAATATATTGTGAAGACCTTTTAATTTGTAATTGAGTGTCTCCAAACGTCCACGGCCATTCATCCAATTTTATCCAACGCATATTTTTCTTAAAATGTATTCTAAGTTTTTTTTCATTGTTCCTGAAACGTTCTTGAGTGTCATTCTACTGATGTGAGATAAAGTATTATTAATGCTTGTTTCAAGTCCCATCAACTCAATGTCATTTATATAAAACGATTATCGTTTTTTCTGTTTAAATAGTTCAAAGTCGTCTTCAGTTCGTTGCTCTATTCCTAGTTGTTCTTCTTGTTCGCCTAAGTCCATCGAGGTTCAAAAAAGCAAAGAAGGATCTTCTAGCTTGGTAAAACCACATAAGCCTCATCAAACAAACAATTTTGTAGTAGACTCCTCGTTCAATTTGCAGCAAGAGTAATATATGAAAAGGAATGAGAGAAACACATCCAAAAACCCGTAACCAATTGGAGAGAACATACATAACCGTGCTACCACCTTGGTAAGTACTGATACGGATTTTCTTCACGCCTCTGCAAATTTCTGATGCTTTGTGTAAGCCTCGAGCGATTGCATCGACCAGAAATGCAACGTCGAAAATCGAAAGGAACCATGCTATCATAAGACTTCTTGAAGCAGCATCTGTGCTTGTTAGCAGGACTGATAGAATTATAGATTGAAGGAGCCATGCATCCCATACGATGCAAATTGGTCTGTTCAAATTGCTCATCTTTTTTTACTGGCACCACTGACAAGTGTTGGAGCGGAGGGAAACAGTGCGCGCAAACGTTTGGAGATCTACCTCACCAGATGTACAGCTGGCTTTTGTGACCCACTCGTCAGTTTTGATATGACCTTTCGTAGACTTGTAACTGATGACCTACAATCTGAGCTGTCGTAAGTTTTTATGTGATCCACCATGGGGTCCACATGCAGTCAACGTTGTATGCGATCAGATTCCCAACTGATTAGCTTTCGTAAGATGTCGTAACAGCTTGTAAACTTTGTATGCGACGTAGAATTGGCCGTCGTAAGCTTCTATTTAAGCATGCATTGGAGTTGTCTTCTCAGATTGACAATGATATTTTCTTTAGAAGTTTTCTCAGTGTAAGCTGCGTCCACGTGTTCTGCCTCAAAGTCCAGATTAACCAACCAATCAGCCAACTCTTGCTGTTAATTTCCAGTCTATTTTTATACCAGACAATATATCAGACACTTATTATAAGAAATCGGAAATCACCGATTAAATCGTAGCTGGACACTGACCATCTTTCAACGCCCGTAATTAATCTTTTTATCACAATGGAAAGAAGTTGTACAATAGTACTAGGTTTTAGAACTCTTTCACGGAAGGTCTCCAATTAAGAACTTTTGTAGGTTTCGTGATAACAAACCTATGTGTTTGAGATTAAACTTAGAAAAACTTGCGTAAACACTTAGGAGTCGGCTTGCTTACTCGTTTGTTTCGTCAAACTGCCGTTTGTTGCGCAATTCTCTGGAATTCTGGTTAGCGCGCGCTTGACAAAGGAACGTGCGCGCCACTGCAGACTAAATTTTGCACATGTGAGTCACATGCTAGAGCGCATCCACTTCACTCAACGGCTATGGAGATTTTATGATTCAAAGGGAGATTTAAAAGAGAATCCTCCCCGGGATATTTATCTAGAAAAACTTTACGAGAATCCCCTCCCCCCCCCCCCCCCCCCCCTCCCGGGGAGTGAGATATGCATATATAATTGATTTGTTAACGTTTTTAATGACCAGTTATTCCTATAGAATTGTTTCCAGGTACTCCAGACCTCAATTTAGAGACAACTGTAATGTTTCCAGTAAACCTGGAAAATCGTGACAGTCCCTTGCCGTACGTGCGCGCATGGCTACCACAAGATCAGAAAAAATTGTGAAATTCGTTTCAAAATATATACAACTCTACGCTAGCGCTTCTTCTTCTCTTGGCAAAGAACGCTGTAGCCATGCAATGATATAGATTCAAAAATAATAAGTATTAGCTATTTTCCAAGCATATATATTTTATTATAGCTATCACATGACTTGAAGTTGATACAGTTCTATAGATCTTTTGTGTTTAAGTAGCTGTTGACATGCAGTCTTATGCCACTTATTGCACTATCCTCAACTCGATCAAAAATACTTACCATTGCATAAAAAGTTCATCGAGGAACAAAGTTTTACTCAATTCTACTTAAATTTAATTTAGCATTTATTCATCCATTCATCCATGCAACTTATTTATTTGTTTATTTATTAGTTACTCCCATTTAGTGTACATAAAAAGTTACAAAACTAAAATACATGAACAAATAGACATTTACATAGTAGCACTAAATGAGGGGCAAAACGAACGGACTCTTAGTCCAGCGCTCATTCATTCATCCATATCCATTCATCCACTCGTTCATGAATGACTTATTGACTCATTTATACATTTATACCTGCCCCCTACTCCCTAATTCCTTTTTCCACTCCTTACGGTAGCCTCCGCGCGAACTTCGCACCAAAACTTCCCCCAGCGATTGGGCTGCCTGTGGTGACCACAACAAAGGGACTGAGTCCAAGCAAAACAAAGATGGCGGCCCTCGACGAGACACATTTTATCCCTCTAGAATCACAAACAAATATCTACGGCTTAACTAGAATAACTGACGACACAGAAACTACTAAAGTATTAGTAGGATCATCTAAAGGCAAAGTTACATGTGTTGAATATGTGAATAAGTGGGATAATCCAGTAGCAAGAGACGTTCCATTCACCTACATCCCATCCGGTAATAAGACTATACATATACTTATGATGTACTTTGAATACAGTAAAACCCCGCGTATAAGAACATAGATTTTTCCAAGTCAGCCTTAACAGGTTCTTATATAGATGGTGCTTAACTTGAAATCAGGGTATCTAGGTTCTATTAGCATCAGTCACTTCAACATTACAACACCTTTCTTCCTATTTTATTTATTACATAGAGGTCAATGCTTTTGCACATGGCTCTCTTTTCACCAAAAAAAAAATAAGTGAAAATTTCAGCCTGCCAGGTTCTTAAATTTTAGGTTCTTATACGCGGGGTTTTACTTTTTTTGCTGTGCAATGTTTAAAAATATGGTGCTGCAAGTTGCTGAGTTCTGTTGAGAAAATTAGGACTGAACTATACTTTGTGAAATGCTGTCTGCAACGAAAAAATTGCCAAACAGCCTAGCTGTTACCCTGTGCAATCTCTGCTAGTGCAATGTTTTGAAATGTGGCGTACGTTGGAACATTTTGTGCAATGCTGTCTGCCCAGGTGTCTGCAACGAAAAAATTGTGAAACAGCCTCTGTTACACGGTGTAATGTGTTAAAATGCGGCATTGAAAGTTGCTGAATTCTGTTGTGAAAAGTAGAACTGAACTACAATATTTGATAAAAGTGTGATAAAATCATTTTAGCACTGCTGAAATTCTACCACTCCCCCACCCTTGCCAATGTTGAGGAGAGAGTCATTGTTTGGTGCTTTATATGTGGGTCACCTATCAATACACTATCATTATACACCAACATTGATGTTTGGGGATTGAGGGGGCTTAAATTCATTTATTAGTGTATGGGAGGTAGGTCGGCAAAATCACCTGTTGTCTTTTCCAAATATTATGCAACCACCCCCACTTCCTGGTTGGTAAAAAAGATCATAACCCTCCTATATTTGCCCAGTTTATTACTAAAGCTGAATACAATTAGTAACAACCCCCCCTATATAGCTTCCGAAAATAACATGACCCCCTCATTGCTGACCCCCGCCCCCCATACACTAATAAATGAAACCCCCCTTAAAATAAATAAAGTAGATTGTTAAACTTTGTACAATTCTGTCTACAATGGAAGACTGTTAAACAGCCTTTGCTGATCTATGTTACACTGTGCAATTCTTGAGCATCTTGTGTCGCAAGGGCTTGCAAGACTTTGAGCAATTCACACATGGGGAACTTGGAATATTTGTAATTTATTTTTATTGAATAAATGTTTAAAATATAGCTTAATTTTGTATTTGAAAAAAATCTAATTTGTCATAGGTGAAGCTGAGATAGTGTCTATCGATGGGTTTGTAAGACCATCTTTGAGTGGCTGCAATGGTTTAGTAGTAGGAATTTCTTTTGTTCTCTGTAATAAGGTGAGTTGAAAACATACTCATTATTCATTGGAAACTAACAAGTAAACTAGCTAGTATAGGCTGCATCAGTGTTTGATATAAACGATATAGGTACTATAATGAAATTTGTAACACCGTAAAAAATGTTGACTTAACTTAATTACTGACCTTTTGAGCTTTAGCCCTTTGTTGGAGTAAAAAAGGCCTTTTTTTACTCTGACAAAGGGCTAAAGCTCAAAACGTCAGTAAAGTTAAGTCAACATTTTTTACAGTGTTACAAAACTCATTATTGATAATTATAATAAGTAAATAAGAATGGAAGAGAAAAACTAAATGCAATACTGAGTCAAAGAACAATGTATGTTGCTTGCGCTTGTGCTTATGCTTATGCTGCTAGTGAAAAACAGGCTAAATTTTTATTATTATTTTTTTTTTATTAATTACTAATACATACATACACAAAATTTACAATTAAAGAATGCCCCAATAAATGTTACACACGAGAAGACTAAAGTTATTTACATTTATTTACATTTTAAATAGAGTAACTAAATATTAATTTATTGATAACTAACAACGAGAAAAAAAAAATACTCAAAAACAACCAAAATTAAATCTAACAAATCTGTTAATTAAATCTAACATGTGATTGTTTTTCTACAGAATTCTCAACAAAAACAATTTCTTAGTATCTACTCATCTGTGGAAGAAGAAAGAGAAAACAATCTAGACTGTATAGCAGGTATTCTAGTTGAATAAAATACTATTACCAATAAAAATAGATAAAAAATTCAACAATTTCAATTTGTGCAAAAATTGAAATTTTCGACCCTAAGGGACAGGCGAAAAATTCTCAATTTTGATCATTTTTCAACTTTTTTCAAAACATCCCTAAAACTATCTGATTGAAGTCTATATGTTATCTGATTAATCCTAGAGTGATTACCAATCAAAATAGATCAAAAATTCAACATTTTCATTTGTCAAAAAATTGAAATTTTCGATCTTAGGGGGCAGTGAAAAATTCTCACTCTAGGATTGATCAGATAACATATAAACATCACTCAGATGGTTTTAGGGATGTTTTGAAAAAAGTTGAAAAATGGCCAAAATTGACATTTTTTTCATATCCCGTGTACAGCAAAAATGTCAAATTTTTTTGATGAATTGAAAATGTTGAATTTTTGATCTATTTTGATTGGTAATCACTCTAGGATTGATCAGATAACATATAGACATCACTCAGATAGTTTAAAGGATGTTTTGAAAAAAGTTGAAAAATTGCCAAAGTGACATTTTTTAGCATCGAAAATTTCAATTTTTTGAAAAATTGAAAATGTTGAATTTTTGATCTATTTTGATTGGTAATCACTCTAGGATTGATCAGATAACCTATAGACTTCAATCAGATAGTTTTAGGGATGTTTAGAAAAATATTGAAAATTGATCAAAATTGAGAATTTTTCCTCTACCCCCTAGCATCGAAAATTTCAATTTTTTGACCAAATTGAAATTGTTGAATTTTTCATCTATTTTGATTGGTAATCATTCTAGGATTGATCATATAACATATAGACTTCAATCAGATAGTTTTAGGGATGTTTAGAAAAATATTGAAAATTGATCAAAATTGAGAATTTTTCGTCTACCCCCTAGTATCGAAAATTTCAAATTTTTCACCAAATTGAAATTGTTGAATTTTTCATCTATTTTGATTGGTAATCATTCTAGGATTGATCATATAACATATAGACTTCAATCAGATAGTTTTAGGGATGTTTAGAAAAATATTGAAAATTGATCAAAATTGAGAATTTTCGTCTACCCCCTAGCATCGAAAATTTCAATTTTTTCACCAAATTGAAATTGTTGAATTTTTCATCTATTTTGATTGGTAATCATTCTAGGATTGATCAGATAACATATAGACTTCAATCAGACAGTTTTAGGGATGCTTAGAAAAATATTGAAAATTGATCAAAATTGAGAATTTTTCGTCTACCCCCTAGCATCGAAAATTTCAATTTTTTCACCAAATTGAAATTGTTGAATTTTTCATCTATTTTGATTGGTAATCATTCTAGGATTGATCAGATAACATATAGACTTCAATCAGACAGTTTTAGGGATGCTTAGAAAAATATTGAAAATTGATCAAAATTGAGAATTTTTCCTCTACCCCCTAGCATCGAAAATTTCAATTTTTTGACCAAATTGAAATTGTTGAATTTTTCATCTATTTTGATTGGTAATCATTCTAGGATTGATCATATAACATATAGACTTCAATCAGATAGTTTTAGGGATGTTTAGAAAAATATTGAAAATTGATCAAAATTGAGAATTTTTCGTCTACCCCCTAGTATCGAAAATTTCAAATTTTTCACCAAATTGAAATTGTTGAATTTTTCATCTATTTTGATTGGTAATCATTCTAGGATTGATCATATAACATATAGACTTCAATCAGATAGTTTTAGGGATGTTTAGAAAAATATTGAAAATTGATCAAAATTGAGAATTTTTCGTCTACCCCCTAGCATCGAAAATTTCAATTTTTTCACCAAATTGAAATTGTTGAATTTTTCATCTATTTTGATTGGTAATCATTCTAGGATTGATCAGATAACATATAGACTTCAATCAGACAGTTTTAGGGATGCTTAGAAAAATATTGAAAATTGATCAAAATTGAGAATTTTTCCTCTACCCCCTAGCATCGAAAATTTCAATTTTTTGACCAAATTGAAATTGTTGAATTTTTCATCTATTTTGATTGGTAATCATTCTAGGATTGATCATATAACATATAGACTTCAATCAGATAGTTTTAGGGATGTTTAGAAAAATATTGAAAATTGATCAAAATTGAGAATTTTTCGTCTACCCCCTAGTATCGAAAATTTCAAATTTTTCACCAAATTGAAATTGTTGAATTTTTCATCTATTTTGATTGGTAATCATTCTAGGATTGATCATATAACATATAGACTTCAATCAGATAGTTTTAGGGATGTTTAGAAAAATATTGAAAATTGATCAAAATTGAGAATTTTTCGTCTACCCCCTAGCATCGAAAATTTCAATTTTTTCACCAAATTGAAATTGTTGAATTTTTCATCTATTTTGATTGGTAATCATTCTAGGATTGATCAGATAACATATAGACTTCAATCAGACAGTTTTAGGGATGCTTAGAAAAATATTGAAAATTGATCAAAATTGAGAATTTTTCGTCTACCCCCTAGCATCGAAAATTTCAAATTTTTCACCAAATTGAAATTGTTGAATTTTTCATCTATTTTGATTGGTAACCATTCTAGGATTGATCAGATGACATATAGACTTCAATCAGATAGTTTTAGGGATGTTTAGAAAAATATTGAAAATTGATCAAAATTGAGAATTTTTCCTCTACCCCCTAGCATCGAAAATTTCAATTTTTTCACCAAATTGAAATTGTTGAATTTTTCATGTTTTTTGATTGGTAATCATTCTAGGATTGATCAGATAACATATAGACTTCAATCAGACAGTTTTAGGGATGTTCAGAAAAATATTGAAAATTGATCAAAATTGAGAATTTTTCCTCTACCCCCTAGCATCGAAAATTTCAATTTTTTGACCAAATTGAAATTGTTGAATTTTTCATGTTTTTTGATTGGTAATCATTCTAGGATTGATCAGATAACATATAGACTTCAATCAGACAGTTTTAGGGATGCTTAGGAAAATATTGAAAATTGATCAAAATTGAGAATTTTTCGTCTACCCCCTAGCATCGAAAATTTCAATTTTTTCACCAAATTGAAATTGTTGAATTTTTCATCTATTTTGATTGGTAATCATTCTAGGATTGATCATATAACATATATACTTCAATCAGATAGTTTTAGGGATGTTTAGAAAAATATTGAAAATTGATCAAAATTGAGAATTTTTCCTCTACCCCCTAGCATCGAAAATTTCAATTTTTTCACCAAATTGAAATTGTTGAATTTTTCATCTATTTTGATTGGTAATCATTCTAGGATTGATCATATAACATATAGACTTCAATCAGATAGTTTTAGGGATGTTTAGAAAAATATTGAAAATTGATCAAAATTGAGAATTTTTCCTCTACCCCCTAGCATCGAAAATTTCAATTTTTTGACCAAATTGAAATTGTTGAATTTTTCATGTTTTTTGATTGGTAATCATTCTAGGATTGATCAGATAACATATAGACTTCAATCAGACAGTTTTAGGGATGTTCAGAAAAATATTGAAAATTGATCAAAATTGAGAATTTTTCCTCTACCCCCTAGCATCGAAAATTTCAATTTTTTGACCAAATTGAAATTGTTGAATTTTTCATGTTTTTTGATTGGTAATCATTCTAGGATTGATCAGATAACATATAGACTTCAATCAGACAGTTTTAGGGATGCTTAGGAAAATATTGAAAATTGATCAAAATTGAGAATTTTTCCTCTACCCCCTAGCATCGAAAATTTCAATTTTTTCACCAAATTGAAATTGTTGAATTTTCATCTATTTTGATTGGTAATCATTCTAGGATTGATCAGATAACATATAGACTTCAATCAGATAGTTTTAGGGATGTTTAGAAAAATATTGAAAATTGATCAAAATTGAGAATTTTTCCTCTACCCCCTAGCATCGAAAATTTCAATTTTTTCACCAAATTGAAATTGTTGAATTTTTCATCTATTTTGATTGGTAATCATTCTAGGATTGATCAGATAACATATAGACTTCAATCAGACAGTTTTAGGGATGTTCAGAAAAATATTGAAAATTGATCAAAATTGAGAATTTTTCCTCTACCCCCTAGCATCGAAAATTTCAATTTTTTGACCAAATTGAAATTGTTGAATTTTTCATGTTTTTTGATTGGTAATCATTCTAGGATTGATCAGATAACATATAGACTTCAATCAGACAGTTTTAGGGATGCTTAGGAAAATATTGAAAATTGATCAAAATTGAGAATTTTTCGTCTACCCCCTAGCATCGAAAATTTCAATTTTTTCACCAAATTGAAATTGTTGAATTTTTCATCTATTTTGATTGGTAATCATTCTAGGATTGATCATATAACATATATACTTCAATCAGATAGTTTTAGGGATGTTTAGAAAAATATTGAAAATTGATCAAAATTGAGAATTTTTCCTCTACCCCCTAGCATCGAAAATTTCAATTTTTTCACCAAATTGAAATTGTTGAATTTTTCATCTATTTTGATTGGTAATCATTCTAGGATTGATCATATAACATATAGACTTCAATCAGATAGTTTTAGGGATGTTTAGAAAAATATTGAAAATTGATCAAAATTGAGAATTTTTCCTCTACCCCCTAGCATCGAAAATTTCAATTTTTTCACCAAATTGAAATTGTTGAATTTTTCATGTTTTTTGATTGGTAATCATTCTAGGATTGATCAGATAACATATAGACTTCAATCAGACAGTTTTAGGGATGTTCAGAAAAATATTGAAAATTGATCAAAATTGAGAATTTTTCCTCTACCCCCTAGCATCGAAAATTTCAATTTTTTGACCAAATTGAAATTGTTGAATTTTTCATGTTTTTTGATTGGTAATCATTCTAGGATTGATCAGATAACATATAGACTTCAATCAGACAGTTTTAGGGATGCTTAGGAAAATATTGAAAATTGATCAAAATTGAGAATTTTTCCTCTACCCCCTAGCATCGAAAATTTCAATTTTTTCACCAAATTGAAATTGTTGAATTTTCATCTATTTTGATTGGTAATCATTCTAGGATTGATCAGATAACATATAGACTTCAATCAGATAGTTTTAGGGATGTTTAGAAAAATATTGAAAATTGATCAAAATTGAGAATTTTTCCTCTACCCCCTAGCATCGAAAATTTCAATTTTTTCACCAAATTGAAATTGTTGAATTTTTCATCTATTTTGATTGGTAATCATTCTAGGATTGATCAGATAACATATAGACTTCAATCAGACAGTTTTAGGGATGCTTAGAAAAATATTGAAAATTGATCAAAATTGAGAATTTTTCGTCTACCCCCTAGCATCGAAAATTTCAATTTTTTGACCAAATTGAAATTGTTGAATTTTTCATCTATTTTGATTGGTAACCATTCTAGGATTGATCAGATGACATATAGACTTCAATCAGATAGTTTTAGGGATGTTTAGAAAAATATTGAAAATTGATCAAAATTGAGAATTTTTCGTTTACCCCCTAGCATCGAAAATTTCAATTTTTTCACCAAATTGAAATTGTTGAATTTTTCATCTATTTTGATTGGTAATCATTCTAGGATTGATCAGATTAGATATAGACTTCAATCAGACAGTTTTAGGGATGCTTAGAAAAATATTGAAAATTGATCAAAATTGAGAATTTTTCGTCTACCCCCTAGCATCGAAAATTTCAATTTTTTCACCAAATTGAAATTGTTGAATTTTTCATCTATTTTGATTGGTAATCATTCTAGGATTGATCAGATAACATATAGACTTCAATCAGATAGTTTTAGGGATGTTTAGAAAAATATTGAAAATTGATCAAAATTGAGAATTTTTCCTCTACCCCCTAGCATCGAAAATTTCAATTTTTTCACCAAATTGAAATTGTTGAATTTTTCATCTATTTTGATTGGTAATCATTCTAGGATTGATCAGATAACATATAGACTTCAATCAGACAGTTTTAGGGATGCTTAGAAAAATATTGAAAATTGATCAAAATTGAGAATTTTTCGTCTACCCCCTAGCATCGAAAATTTCAATTTTTTCACCAAATTGAAATTGTTGAATTTTTCATCTATTTTGATTGGTAACCATTCTAGGATTGATCAGATGACATATAGACTTCAATCAGATAGTTTTAGGGATGTTTAGAAAAATATTGAAAATTGATCAAAATTGAGAATTTTTCCTCTACCCCCTAGCATCGAAAATTTCAAATTTTTCACCAAATTGAAATTGTTGAATTTTTCATCTATTTTGATTGGTAATCATTCTAGGATTGATCATATAACATATAGACTTCAATCAGACAGTTTTAGGGATGTTTAGAAAAATATTGAAAATTGATCAAAATTGAGAATTTTTCGTCTACCCCCTAGCATCGAAAATTTCAATTTTTTGACCAAATTGAAATTGTTGAATTTTTCATCTATTTTGATTGGTAACCATTCTAGGATTGATCAGATGACATATAGACTTCAATCAGATAGTTTTAGGGATGTTTAGAAAAATATTGAAAATTGATCAAAATTGAGAATTTTTCGTTTACCCCCTAGCATCGAAAATTTCAATTTTTTCACCAAATTGAAATTGTTGAATTTTTCATCTATTTTGATTGGTAATCATTCTAGGATTGATCAGATTAGATATAGACTTCAATCAGACAGTTTTAGGGATGCTTAGAAAAATATTGAAAATTGATCAAAATTGAGAATTTTTCGTCTACCCCCTAGCATCGAAAATTTCAATTTTTTCACCAAATTGAAATTGTTGAATTTTTCATCTATTTTGATTGGTAATCATTCTAGGATTGATCAGATAACATATAGACTTCAATCAGATAGTTTTAGGGATGTTTAGAAAAATATTGAAAATTGATCAAAATTGAGAATTTTTCCTCTACCCCCTAGCATCGAAAATTTCAATTTTTTCACCAAATTGAAATTGTTGAATTTTTCATCTATTTTGATTGGTAATCATTCTAGGATTGATCAGATAACATATAGACTTCAATCAGACAGTTTTAGGGATGCTTAGAAAAATATTGAAAATTGATCAAAATTGAGAATTTTTCGTCTACCCCCTAGCATCGAAAATTTCAATTTTTTCACCAAATTGAAATTGTTGAATTTTTCATCTATTTTGATTGGTAACCATTCTAGGATTGATCAGATGACATATAGACTTCAATCAGATAGTTTTAGGGATGTTTAGAAAAATATTGAAAATTGATCAAAATTGAGAATTTTTCCTCTACCCCCTAGCATCGAAAATTTCAAATTTTTCACCAAATTGAAATTGTTGAATTTTTCATCTATTTTGATTGGTAATCATTCTAGGATTGATCATATAACATATAGACTTCAATCAGACAGTTTTAGGGATGTTTAGAAAAATATTGAAAATTGATCAAAATTGAGAATTTTTCGTCTACCCCCTAGCATCGAAAATTTCAATTTTTTGACCAAATTGAAATTGTTGAATTTTTCATCTATTTTGATTTGTAACCATTCTAGGATTGATCAGATGACATATAGACTTCAATCAGATAGTTTTAGGGATGTTTAGAAAAATATTGAAAATTGATCAAAATTGAGAATTTTTCGTTTACCCCCTAGCATCGAAAATTTCAATTTTTTCACCAAATTGAAATTGTTGAATTTTTCATCTATTTTGATTGGTAATCATTCTAGGATTGATCAGATAACATATAGACTTCAATCAGATAGTTTTAGGGATGTTTAGAAAAATATTGAAAATTGATCAAAATTGAGAATTTTTCCTCTACCCCCTAGCATCGAAAATTTCAAATTTTTCACCAAATTGAAATTGTTGAATTTTTCATCTATTTTGATTGGTAATCATTCTAGGATTGATCATATAACATATAGACTTCAATCAGACAGTTTTAGGGATGTTTAGAAAAATATTGAAAATTGATCAAAATTGAGAATTTTTCGTCTACCCCCTAGCATCGAAAATTTCAATTTTTTCACCAAATTGAAATTGTTGAATTTTTCATGTTTTTTGATTGGTAATCATTCTAGGATTGATCAGATAACATATAGACTTCAATCAGACAGTTTTAGGGATGTTCAGAAAAATATTGAAAATTGATCAAAATTGAGAATTTTTCCTCTACCCCCTAGCATCGAAAATTTCAATTTTTTGACCAAATTGAAATTGTTGAATTTTTCATGTTTTTTGATTGGTAATCATTCTAGGATTGATCAGATAACATATAGACTTCAATCAGACAGTTTTAGGGATGCTTAGGAAAATATTGAAAATTGATCAAAATTGAGAATTTTTCCTCTACCCCCTAGCATCGAAAATTTCAATTTTTTCACCAAATTGAAATTGTTGAATTTTCATCTATTTTGATTGGTAATCATTCTAGGATTGATCAGATAACATATAGACTTCAATCAGATAGTTTTAGGGATGTTTAGAAAAATATTGAAAATTGATCAAAATTGAGAATTTTTCCTCTACCCCCTAGCATCGAAAATTTCAATTTTTTCACCAAATTGAAATTGTTGAATTTTTCATCTATTTTGATTGGTAATCATTCTAGGATTGATCAGATAACATATAGACTTCAATCAGACAGTTTTAGGGATGCTTAGAAAAATATTGAAAATTGATCAAAATTGAGAATTTTTCGTCTACCCCCTAGCATCGAAAATTTCAATTTTTTCACCAAATTGAAATTGTTGAATTTTTCATCTATTTTGATTGGTAATCATTCTAGGATTGATCAGATAACATATAGACTTCAATCAGACAGTTTTAGGGATGCTTAGAAAAATATTGAAAATTGATCAAAATTGAGAATTTTTCGTCTACCCCCTAGCATCGAAAATTTCAATTTTTTGACCAAATTGAAATTGTTGAATTTTTCATCTATTTTGATTGGTAACCATTCTAGGATTGATCAGATGACATATAGACTTCAATCAGATAGTTTTAGGGATGTTTAGAAAAATATTGAAAATTGATCAAAATTGAGAATTTTTCGTTTACCCCCTAGCATCGAAAATTTCAATTTTTCCACCAAATTGAAATTGTTGAATTTTTCATCTATTTTGATTGGTAATCATTCTAGGATTGATCAGATAACATATAGACTTCAATCAGATAGTTTTAGGGATGTTTAGAAAAATATTGAAAATTGATCAAAATTGAGAATTTTTCCTCTACCCCCTAGCATCGAAAATTTCAATTTTTTGACCAAATTGAAATTGTTGAATTTTTCATCTATTTTGATTGGTAATCATTCTAGGATTGATCAGATAACATATAGACTTCAATCAGACAGTTTTAGGGATGCTTAGAAAAATATTGAAAATTGATCAAAATTGAGAATTTTTCCTCTACCCCCTACCATCGAAAATTTCAATTTTTTGACCAAATTGAAATTGTTGAATTTTTCATCTATTTTGATTGGTAACCATTCTAGGATTGATCAGATGACATATAGACTTCAATCAGATAGTTTTAGGGATGTTTAGAAAAATATTGAAAATTGATCAAAATTGAGAATTTTTCGTTTACCCCCTAGCATCGAAAATTTCAATTTTTTCACCAAATTGAAATTGTTGAATTTTTCATCTATTTTGATTGGTAATCATTCTAGGATTGATCATATAACATATAGACTTCAATCAGATAGTTTTAGGGATGTTTAGAAAAATATTGAAAATTGATCAAAATTGAGAATTTTTCGTCTACCCCCTAGCATCGAAAATTTCAATTTTTTCACCAAATTGAAATTGTTGAATTTTTCATCTATTTTGATTGGTAATCATTCTAGGATTGATCAGATAACATATAGACTTCAATCAGACAGTTTTAGGGATGCTTAGAAAAATATTGAAAATTGATCAAAATTGAGAATTTTTCGTCTACCCCCTAGTATCGAAAATTTCAATTTTTTGACCAAATTGAAATTGTTGAATTTTTCATCTATTTTGATTGGTAACCATTCTAGGATTGATCAGATGACATATAGACTTCAATCAGATAGTTTTAGGGATGTTTAGAAAAATATTGAAAATTGATCAAAATTGAGAATTTTTCGTTTACCCCCTAGCATCGAAAATTTCAATTTTTTCACCAAATTGAAATTGTTGAATTTTTCATCTATTTTGATTGGTAATCATTCTAGGATTGATCATATAACATATAGACTTCAATCAGACAGTTTTAGGGATGCTTAGAAAAATATTGAAAATTGATCAAAATTGAGAATTTTTCGTCTACCCCCTAGCATCGAAAATTTCAATTTTTTCACCAAATTGAAATTGTTGAATTTTTCATCTATTTTGATTGGTAATCATTCTAGGATTGATCAGATAACATATAGACTTCAATCAGACAGTTTTAGGGATGCTTAGAAAAATATTGAAAATTGATCAAAATTGAGAATTTTTCGTCTACCCCCTAGCATCGAAAATTTCAATTTTTTCACCAAATTGAAATTGTTGAATTTTTCATCTATTTTGATTGGTAATCATTCTAGGATTGATCAGATAACATATAGACTTCAATCAGACAGTTTTAGGGATGCTTAGAAAAATATTGAAAATTGATCAAAATTGAGAATTTTTCGTCTACCCCCTAGCATCGAAAATTTCAATTTTTTGACCAAATTGAAATTGTTGAATTTTTCATCTATTTTGATTGGTAACCATTCAAGGATTGATCAGATGACATATAGACTTCAATCAGATAGTTTTAGGGATGTTTAGAAAAATATTGAAAATTGATCAAAATTGAGAATTTTTCCTCTACCCCCTAGCATCGAAAATTTCAAATTTTTCACCAAATTGAAATTGTTGAATTTTTCATCTATTTTGATTGGTAATCATTCTAGGATTGATCATATAACATATAGACTTCAATCAGATAGTTTTAGGGATGTTTAGAAAAATATTGAAAATTGATCAAAATTGAGAATTTTTCGTCTACCCCCTAGCATCGAAAATTTCAATTTTTTCACCAAATTGAAATTGTTGAATTTTTCATCTATTTTGATTGGTAATCATTCTAGGATTGATCAGATAACATATAGACTTCAATCAGACAGTTTTAGGGATGCTTAGAAAAATATTGAAAATTGATCAAAATTGAGAATTTTTCCTCTACCCCCTACCATCGAAAATTTCAATTTTTTGACCAAATTGAAATTGTTGAATTTTTCATCTATTTTGATTGGTAACCATTCTAGGATTGATCAGATGACATATAGACTTCAATCAGATAGTTTTAGGGATGTTTAGAAAAATATTGAAAATTGATCAAAATTGAGAATTTTTCGTTTACCCCCTAGCATCGAAAATTTCAATTTTTTCACCAAATTGAAATTGTTGAATTTTTCATCTATTTTGATTGGTAATCATTCTAGGATTGATCATATAACATATAGACTTCAATCAGATAGTTTTAGGGATGTTTAGAAAAATATTGAAAATTGATCAAAATTGAGAATTTTTCGTCTACCCCCTAGCATCGAAAATTTCAATTTTTTCACCAAATTGAAATTGTTGAATTTTTCATCTATTTTGATTGGTAATCATTCTAGGATTGATCAGATAACATATAGACTTCAATCAGACAGTTTTAGGGATGCTTAGAAAAATATTGAAAATTGATCAAAATTGAGAATTTTTCGTCTACCCCCTAGTATCGAAAATTTCAATTTTTTGACCAAATTGAAATTGTTGAATTTTTCATCTATTTTGATTGGTAACCATTCTAGGATTGATCAGATGACATATAGACTTCAATCAGATAGTTTTAGGGATGTTTAGAAAAATATTGAAAATTGATCAAAATTGAGAATTTTTCGTTTACCCCCTAGCATCGAAAATTTCAATTTTTTCACCAAATTGAAATTGTTGAATTTTTCATCTATTTTGATTGGTAATCATTCTAGGATTGATCATATAACATATAGACTTCAATCAGACAGTTTTAGGGATGCTTAGAAAAATATTGAAAATTGATCAAAATTGAGAATTTTTCGTCTACCCCCTAGCATCGAAAATTTCAATTTTTTCACCAAATTGAAATTGTTGAATTTTTCATCTATTTTGATTGGTAATCATTCTAGGATTGATCAGATAACATATAGACTTCAATCAGACAGTTTTAGGGATGCTTAGAAAAATATTGAAAATTGATCAAAATTGAGAATTTTTCGTCTACCCCCTAGCATCGAAAATTTCAATTTTTTCACCAAATTGAAATTGTTGAATTTTTCATCTATTTTGATTGGTAATCATTCTAGGATTGATCAGATAACATATAGACTTCAATCAGACAGTTTTAGGGATGCTTAGAAAAATATTGAAAATTGATCAAAATTGAGAATTTTTCGTCTACCCCCTAGCATCGAAAATTTCAATTTTTTCACCAAATTGAAATTGTTGAATTTTTCATCTATTTTGATTGGTAACCATTCAAGGATTGATCAGATGACATATAGACTTCAATCAGATAGTTTTAGGGATGTTTAGAAAAATATTAAAAATTGATCAAAATTGAGAATTTTTCCTCTACCCCCTAGCATCGAAAATTTCAAATTTTTCACCAAATTGAAATTGTTGAATTTTTCATCTATTTTGATTGGTAATCATTCTAGGATTGATCATATAACATATAGACTTCAATCAGATAGTTTTAGGGATGTTTAGAAAAATATTGAAAGTTGATCAAAATTGAGAATTTTTCGTCTACCCCCTAGCATCGAAAATTTCAATTTTTTCACCAAATTGAAATTGTTGAATTTTTCATCTATTTTGATTGGTAATCATTCTAGGATTGATCAGATAACATATAGACTTCAATCAGACAGTTTTAGGGATGCTTAGAAAAATATTGAAAATTGATCAAAATTGAGAATTTTTCGTCTACCCCCTAGCATCGAAAATTTCAATTTTTTGACCAAATTGAAATTGTTGAATTTTTCATCTATTTTGATTGGTAACCATTCTAGGATTGATCAGATGACATATAGACTTCAATCAGATAGTTTTAGGGATGTTTAGAAAAATATTGAAAATTGATCAAATTTGAGAATTTTTCGTTTACCCCCTAGCATCGAAAATTTCAATTTTTTCACCAAATTGAAATTGTTGAATTTTTCATCTATTTTGATTGGTAATCATTCTAGGATTGATCAGATAACATATAGACTTCAATCAGATAGTTTTAGGGATGTTTAGAAAAATATTGAAAATTGATCAAAATTGAGAATTTTTCCTCTACCCCCTAGCATCGAAAATTTCAATTTTTTCACCAAATTGAAATTGTTGAATTTTCATCTATTTTGATTGGTAATCATTCTAGGATTGATCAGATAACATATAGACTTCAATCAGATAGTTTTAGGGATGTTTAGAAAAATATTGAAAATTGATCAAAATTGAGAATTTTTCCTCTACCCCCTAGCATCGAAAATTTCAATTTTTTCACCAAATTGAAATTGTTGAATTTTTCATCTATTTTGATTGGTAATCATTCTAGGATTGATCAGATAACATATAGACTTCAATCAGACAGTTTTAGGGATGCTTAGAAAAATATTGAAAATTGATCAAAATTGAGAATTTTTCGTCTACCCCCTAGCATCGAAAATTTCAATTTTTTCACCAAATTGAAATTGTTGAATTTTTCATCTATTTTGATTGGTGACCATTCTAGGATTGATCAGATGACATATAGACTTCAATCAGATAGTTTTAGGGATGTTTAGAAAAATATTGAAAATTGATCAAAATTGAGAATTTTTCGTTTACCCCCTAGCATCGAAAATTTCAATTTTTTCACCAAATTGAAATTGTTGAATTTTTCATCTATTTTGATTGGTAATCATTCTAGGATTGATCATATAACATATAGACTTCAATCAGATAGTTTTAGGGATGTTTAGAAAAATATTGAAAATTGATCAAAATTGAGAATTTTTCGTCTACCCCCTAGCATCGAAAATTTCAATTTTTTCACCAAATTGAAATTGTTGAATTTTTCATCTATTTTGATTGGTAATCATTCTAGGATTGATCAGATAACATATAGACTTCAATCAGACAGTTTTAGGGATGCTTAGAAAAATATTGAAAATTGATCAAAATTGAGAATTTTTCGTCTACCCCCTAGCATCGAAAATTTCAATTTTTTGACCAAATTGAAATTGTTGAATTTTTCATCTATTTTGATTGGTAACCATTCTAGGATTGATCAGATGACATATAGACTTCAATCAGATAGTTTTAGGGATGTTTAGAAAAATATTGAAAATTGATCAAAATTGAGAATTTTTCGTTTACCCCCTAGCATCGAAAATTTCAATTTTTTCACCAAATTGAAATTGTTGAATTTTTCATCTATTTTGATTGGTAATCATTCTAGGATTGATCAGATAACATATAGACTTCAATCAGACAGTTTTAGGGATGCTTAGAAAAATATTGAAAATTGATCAAAATTGAGAATTTTTCGTCTACCCCCTAGCATCGAAAATTTCAATTTTTTGACCAAATTGAAATTGTTGAATTTTTCATCTATTTTGATTGGTAACCATTCTAGGATTGATCAGATGACATATAGACTTCAATCAGATAGTTTTAGGGATGTTTAGAAAAATATTGAAAATTGATCAAAATTGAGAATTTTTCGTTTACCCCCTAGCATCGAAAATTTCAATTTTTTCACCAAATTGAAATTGTTGAATTTTTCATCTATTTTGATTGGTAACCATTCTAGGATTGATCAGATGACATATAGACTTCAATCAGATAGTTTTAGGGATGTTTAGAAAAATATTGAAAATTGATCAAAATTGAGAATTTTTCGTTTACCCCCTAGCATCGAAAATTTCAATTTTTTCACCAAATTGAAATTGTTGAATTTTTCATCTATTTTGATTGGTAATCATTCTAGGATTGATCAGATAACATATAGACTTCAATCAGACAGTTTTAGGGATGCTTAGAAAAATATTGAAAATTGATCAAAATTGAGAATTTTTCGTCTACCCCCTAGCATCGAAAATTTCAATTTTTTGACCAAATTGAAATTGTTGAATTTTTCATCTATTTTGATTGGTAACCATTCTAGGATTGATCAGATGACATATAGACTTCAATCAGATAGTTTTAGGGATGTTTAGAAAAATATTGAAAATTGATCAAAATTGAGAATTTTTCGTTTACCCCCTAGCATCGAAAATTTCAATTTTTTCACCAAATTGAAATTGTTGAATTTTTCATCTATTTTGATTGGTAATCATTCTAGGATTGATCAGATAACATATAGACTTCAATCAGATAGTTTTAGGGATGTTTAGAAAAATATTGAAAATTGATCAAAATTGAGAATTTTTCCTCTACCCCCTAGCATCGAAAATTTCAATTTTTTCACCAAATTGAAATTGTTGAATTTTCATCTATTTTGATTGGTAATCATTCTAGGATTGATCAGATAACATATAGACTTCAATCAGATAGTTTTAGGGATGTTTAGAAAAATATTGAAAATTGATCAAAATTGAGAATTTTTCCTCTACCCCCTAGCATCGAAAATTTCAATTTTTTCACCAAATTGAAATTGTTGAATTTTTCATCTATTTTGATTGGTAATCATTCTAGGATTGATCAGATAACATATAGACTTCAATCAGACAGTTTTAGGGATGCTTAGAAAAATATTGAAAATTGATCAAAATTGAGAATTTTTCGTCTACCCCCTAGCATCGAAAATTTCAATTTTTTCACCAAATTGAAATTGTTGAATTTTTCATCTATTTTGATTGGTAACCATTCTAGGATTGATCAGATGACATATAGACTTCAATCAGATAGTTTTAGGGATGTTTAGAAAAATATTGAAAATTGATCAAAATTGAGAATTTTTCGTTTACCCCCTAGCATCGAAAATTTCAATTTTTTCACCAAATTGAAATTGTTGAATTTTTCATCTATTTTGATTGGTAATCATTCTAGGATTGATCATATAACATATAGACTTCAATCAGATAGTTTTAGGGATGTTTAGAAAAATATTGAAAATTGATCAAAATTGAGAATTTTTCGTCTACCCCCTAGCATCGAAAATTTCAATTTTTTCACCAAATTGAAATTGTTGAATTTTTCATCTATTTTGATTGGTAATCATTCTAGGATTGATCATATAACATATAGACTTCAATCAGACAGTTTTAGGGATGCTTAGAAAAATATTGAAAATTGATCAAAATTGAGAATTTTTCGTCTACCCCCTAGCATCGAAAATTTCAATTTTTTGACCAAATTGAAATTGTTGAATTTTTCATCTATTTTGATTGGTAACCATTCTAGGATTGATCAGATGACATATAGACTTCAATCAGATAGTTTTAGGGATGTTTAGAAAAATATTGAAAATTGATCAAATTTGAGAATTTTTCGTTTACCCCCTAGCATCGAAAATTTCAATTTTTTCACCAAATTGAAATTGTTGAATTTTTCATCTATTTTGATTGGTAATCATTCTAGGATTGATCATATAACATATAGACTTCAATCAGATAGTTTTAGGGATGTTTAGAAAAATATTGAAAATTGATCAAAATTGAGAATTTTTCGTTTACCCCCTAGCATCGAAAATTTCAATTTTTTCACCAAATTGAAATTGTTGAATTTTTCATCTATTTTGATTGGTAATCATTCTAGGATTGATCATATAACATATAGACTTCAATCAGATAGTTTTAGGGATGTTTAGAAAAATATTGAAAATTGATCAAAATTGAGAATTTTTCGTCTACCCCCTAGCATCGAAAATTTCAATTTTTTCACCAAATTGAAATTGTTGAATTTTTCATCTATTTTGATTGGTAATCATTCTAGGATTGATCAGATAACATATAGACTTCAATCAGACAGTTTTAGGGATGCTTAGAAAAATATTGAAAATTGATCAAAATTGAGAATTTTTCGTCTACCCCCTAGCATCGAAAATTTCAATTTTTTGACCAAATTGAAATTGTTGAATTTTTCATCTATTTTGATTGGTAACCATTCTAGGATTGATCAGATGACATATAGACTTCAATCAGATAGTTTTAGGGATGTTTAGAAAAATATTGAAAATTGATCAAATTTGAGAATTTTTCGTTTACCCCCTAGCATCGAAAATTTCAATTTTTTCACCAAATTGAAATTGTTGAATTTTTCATCTATTTTGATTGGTAATCATTCTAGGATTGATCAGATAACATATAGACTTCAATCAGATAGTTTTAGGGATGTTTAGAAAAATATTGAAAATTGATCAAAATTGAGAATTTTTCCTCTACCCCCTAGCATCGAAAATTTCAATTTTTTCACCAAATTGAAATTGTTGAATTTTTCATCTATTTTGATTGGTAACCATTCTAGGATTGATCAGATGACATATAGACTTCAATCAGATAGTTTTAGGGATGTTTAGAAAAATATTGAAAATTGATCAAAATTGAGAATTTTTCGTTTACCCCCTAGCATCGAAAATTTCAATTTTTTCACCAAATTGAAATTGTTGAATTTTTCATCTATTTTGATTGGTAATCATTCTAGGATTGACCATATAACATATAGACTTCAATCAGATAGTTTTAGGGATGTTTAGAAAAATATTGAAAATTGATCAAAATTGAGAATTTTTCGTCTACCCCCTAGCATCGAAAATTTCAATTTTTTCACCAAATTGAAATTGTTGAATTTTTCATCTATTTTGATTGGTAATCATTCTAGGATTGATGAGATAACATATAGACTTCAATCAGACAGTTTTAGGGATGCTTAGAAAAATATTGAAAATTGATCAAAATTGAGAATTTTTCGTCTACCCCCTAGCATCGAAAATTTCAATTTTTTGACCAAATTGAAATTGTTGAATTTTTCATCTATTTTGATTGGTAACCATTCTAGGATTGATCAGATGACATATAGACTTCAATCAGATAGTTTTAGGGATGTTTAGAAAAATATTGAAAATTGATCAAATTTGAGAATTTTTCGTTTACCCCCTAGCATCGAAAATTTCAATTTTTTCACCAAATTGAAATTGTTGAATTTTTCATCTATTTTGATTGGTAACCATTCTAGGATTGATCAGATGACATATAGACTTCAATCAGATAGTTTTAGGGATGTTTAGAAAAATATTGAAAATTGATCAAAATTGAGAATTTTTCGTTTACCCCCTAGCATCGAAAATTTCAATTTTTTCACCAAATTGAAATTGTTGAATTTTTCATCTATTTTGATTGGTAATCATTCTAGGATTGATCATATAACATATAGACTTCAATCAGATAGTTTTAGGGATGTTTAGAAAAATATTGAAAATTGATCAAAATTGAGAATTTTTCGTCTACCCCCTAGCATCGAAAATTTCAATTTTTTCACCAAATTGAAATTGTTGAATTTTTCATCTATTTTGATTGGTAATCATTCTAGGATTGATCAGATAACATATAGACTTCAATCAGACAGTTTTAGGGATGCTTAGAAAAATATTGAAAATTGATCAAAATTGAGAATTTTTCGTCTACCCACTAGCATCGAAAATTTCAATTTTTTGACCAAATTGAAATTGTTGAATTTTTCATCTATTTTGATTGGTAACCATTCTAGGATTGATCAGATGACATATAGACTTCAATCAGATAGTTTTAGGGATGTTTAGAAAAATATTGAAAATTGATCAAATTTGAGAATTTTTCGTTTACCCCCTAGCATCGAAAATTTCAATTTTTTCACCAAATTGAAATTGTTGAATTTTTCATCTATTTTGATTGGTAATCATTCTAGGATTGATCAGATAACATATAGACTTCAATCAGATAGTTTTAGGGATGTTTAGAAAAATATTGAAAATTGATCAAAATTGAGAATTTTTCCTCTACCCCCTAGCATCGAAAATTTCAATTTTTTCACCAAATTGAAATTGTTGAATTTTCATCTATTTTGATTGGTAATCATTCTAGGATTGATCAGATAACATATAGACTTCAATCAGATAGTTTTAGGGATGTTTAGAAAAATATTGAAAATTGATCAAAATTGAGAATTTTTCCTCTACCCCCTAGCATCGAAAATTTCAATTTTTTCACCAAATTGAAATTGTTGAATTTTTCATCTATTTTGATTGGTAATCATTCTAGGATTGATCAGATAACATATAGACTTCAATCAGACAGTTTTAGGGATGCTTAGAAAAATATTGAAAATTGATCAAAATTGAGAATTTTTCGTCTACCCCCTAGCATCGAAAATTTCAATTTTTTGACCAAATTGAAATTGTTGAATTTTTCATCTATTTTGATTGGTAACCATTCTAGGATTGATCAGATGACATATAGACTTCAATCAGATAGTTTTAGGGATGTTTAGAAAAATATTGAAAATTGATCAAAATTGAGAATTTTTCGTTTACCCCCTAGCATCGAAAATTTCAATTTTTTCACCAAATTGAAATTGTTGAATTTTTCATCTATTTTGATTGGTAATCATTCTAGGATTGATCAGATAACATATAGACTTCAATCAGATAGTTTTAGGGATGTTTAGAAAAATATTGAAAATTGATCAAAATTGAGAATTTTTCCTCTACCCCCTAGCATCGAAAATTTCAAATTTTTCACCAAATTGAAATTGTTGAATTTTTCATCTATTTTGATTGGTAATCATTCTAGGATTGATCATATAACATATAGACTTCAATCAGATAGTTTTAGGGATGTTTAGAAAAATATTGAAAATTGATCAAAATTGAGAATTTTTCCTCTACCCCCTAGCATCGAAAATTTCAATTTTTTCACCAAATTGAAATTGTTGAATTTTTCATCTATTTTGATTGGTAACCATTCTAGGATTGATCAGATGACATATAGACTTCAATCAGATAGTTTTAGGGATGTTTAGAAAAATATTGAAAATTGATCAAAATTGAGAATTTTTCCTCTACCCCCTAGCATCGAAAATTTCAAATTTTTCACCAAATTGAAATTGTTGAATTTTTCATCTATTTTGATTGGTAATCATTCTAGGATTGATCATATAACATATAGACTTCAATCAGATAGTTTTAGGGATGTTTAGAAAAATATTGAAAATTGATCAAAATTGAGAATTTTTCCTCTACCCCCTAGCATCGAAAATTTCAAATTTTTCACCAAATTGAAATTGTTGAATTTTTCATCTATTTTGATTGGTAATCATTCTAGGATTGATCAGATAACATATAGACTTCAATCAGACAGTTTTAGGGATGCTTAGAAAAATATTGAAAATTGATCAAAATTGAGAATTTTTCGTCTACCCCCTAGCATCGAAAATTTCAATTTTTTCACCAAATTGAAATTGTTGAATTTTTCATCTATTTTGATTGGTAATCATTCTAGGATTGATCAGATAACATATAGACTTCAATCAGACAGTTTTAGGGATGCTTAGAAAAATATTGAAAATTGATCAAAATTGAGAATTTTTCGTCTACCCCCTAGCATCGAAAATTTCAATTTTTTGACCAAATTGAAATTGTTGAATTTTTCATCTATTTTGATTGGTAACCATTCTAGGATTGATCAGATGACATATAGACTTCAATCAGATAGTTTTAGGGATGTTTAGAAAAATATTGAAAATTGATCAAAATTGAGAATTTTTCGTTTACCCCCTAGCATCGAAAATTTCAATTTTTTCACCAAATTGAAATTGTTGAATTTTTCATCTATTTTGATTGGTAATCATTCTAGGATTGATCAGATAACATATAGACTTCAATCAGATAGTTTTAGGGATGTTTAGAAAAATATTGAAAATTGATCAAAATTGAGAATTTTTCGTCTACCCCCTAGCATCGAAAATTTCAAATTTTTCACCAAATTGAAATTGTTGAATTTTTCATCTATTTTGATTGGTAATCATTCTAGGATTGATCATATAACATATAGACTTCAATCAGATAGTTTTAGGGATGTTTAGAAAAATATTGAAAATTGATCAAAATTGAGAATTTTTCGTCTACCCCCTAGCATCGAAAATTTCAATTTTTTCACCAAATTGAAATTGTTGAATTTTTCATCTATTTTGATTGGTAACCATTCTAGGATTGATCAGATGACATATAGACTTCAATCAGATAGTTTTAGGGATGTTTAGAAAAATATTGAAAATTGATCAAAATTGAGAATTTTTCCTCTACCCCCTAGCATCGAAAATTTCAAATTTTTCACCAAATTGAAATTGTTGAATTTTTCATCTATTTTGATTGGTAATCATTCTAGGATTGATCATATAACATATAGACTTCAATCAGATAGTTTTAGGGATGTTTAGAAAAATATTGAAAATTGATCAAAATTGAGAATTTTTCCTCTACCCCCTAGCATCGAAAATTTCAATTTTTTCACCAAATTGAAATTGTTGAATTTTTCATCTATTTTGATTGGTAATCATTCTAGGATTGATCATATAACATATAGACTTCAATCAGATAGTTTTAGGGATGTTTAGAAAAATATTGAAAATTGATCAAAATTGAGAATTTTTCGTCTACCCCCTAGCATCGAAAATTTCAATTTTTTCACCAAATTGAAATTGTTGAATTTTTCATCTATTTTGATTGGTAATCATTCTAGGATTGATCAGATAACATATAGACTTCAATCAGACAGTTTTAGGGATGCTTAGAAAAATATTGAAAATTGATCAAAATTGAGAATTTTTCGTCTACCCCCTAGTATCGAAAATTTCAATTTTTTGACCAAATTGAAATTGTTGAATTTTTCATCTATTTTGATTGGTAACCATTCTAGGATTGATCAGATGACATATAGACTTCAATCAGATAGTTTTAGGGATGTTTAGAAAAATATTGAAAATTGATCAAAATTGAGAATTTTTCGTTTACCCCCTAGCATCGAAAATTTCAATTTTTTCACCAAATTGAAATTGTTGAATTTTTCATCTATTTTGATTGGTAATCATTCTAGGATTGATCATATAACATATAGACTTCAATCAGACAGTTTTAGGGATGCTTAGAAAAATATTGAAAATTGATCAAAATTGAGAATTTTTCGTCTACCCCCTAGCATCGAAAATTTCAAATTTTTCACCAAATTGAAATTGTTGAATTTTTCATCTATTTTGATTGGTAATCATTCTAGGATTGATCATATAACATATAGACTTCAATCAGATAGTTTTAGGGATGTTTAGAAAAATATTGAAAATTGATCAAAATTGAGAATTTTTCGTCTACCCCCTAGCATCGAAAATTTCAATTTTTTCACCAAATTGAAATTGTTGAATTTTTCATCTATTTTGATTGGTAACCATTCTAGGATTGATCAGATGACATATAGACTTCAATCAGATAGTTTTAGGGATGTTTAGAAAAATATTGAAAATTGATCAAAATTGAGAATTTTTCCTCTACCCCCTAGCATCGAAAATTTCAAATTTTTCACCAAATTGAAATTGTTGAATTTTTCATCTATTTTGATTGGTAATCATTCTAGGATTGATCATATAACATATAGACTTCAATCAGATAGTTTTAGGGATGTTTAGAAAAATATTGAAAATTGATCAAAATTGAGAATTTTTCCTCTACCCCCTAGCATCGAAAATTTCAATTTTTTCACCAAATTGAAATTGTTGAATTTTTCATCTATTTTGATTGGTAATCATTCTAGGATTGATCAGATAACATATAGACTTCAATCAGACAGTTTTAGGGATGTTTAGAAAAATATTGAAAATTGATCAAAATTGAGAATTTTTCGTCTACCCCCTAGCATCGAAAATTTCAATTTTTTGACCAAATTGAAATTGTTGAATTTTTCATCTATTTTGATTGGTAATCATTCTAGGATTGATCAGATAACATATAGACTTCAATCAGACAGTTTTAGGGATGCTTAGAAAAATATTGAAAATTGATCAAAATTGAGAATTTTTCCTCTACCCCCTAGCATCGAAAATTTCAATTTTTTCACCAAATTGAAATTGTTGAATTTTTCATCTATTTTGATTGGTAATCATTCTAGGATTGATCAGATAACATATAGACTTCAATCAGACAGTTTTAGGGATGCTTAGAAAAATATTGAAAATTGATCAAAATTGAGAATTTTTCGTCTACCCCCTAGCATCGAAAATTTCAATTTTTTCACCAAATTGAAATTGTTGAATTTTTCATCTATTTTGATTGGTAACCATTCTAGGATTGATCAGATGACATATAGACTTCAATCAGATAGTTTTAGGGATGTTTAGAAAAATATTGAAAATTGATCAAAATTGAGAATTTTTCCTCTACCCCCTAGCATCGAAAATTTCAAATTTTTCACCAAATTGAAATTGTTGAATTTTTCATCTATTTTGATTGGTAATCATTCTAGGATTGATCATATAACATATAGACTTCAATCAGATAGTTTTAGGGATGTTTAGAAAAATATTGAAAATTGATCAAAATTGAGAATTTTTCGTCTACCCCCTAGCATCGAAAATTTCAATTTTTTCACCAAATTGAAATTGTTGAATTTTTCATCTATTTTGATTGGTAATCATTCTAGGATTGATCATATAACATATAGACTTCAATCAGATAGTTTTAGGGATGTTTAGAAAAATATTGAAAATTGATCAAAATTGAGAATTTTTCGTCTACCCCCTAGCATCGAAAATTTCAATTTTTTCACCAAATTGAAATTGTTGAATTTTTCATCTATTTTGATTGGTAATCATTCTAGGATTGATCAGATAACATATAGACTTCAATCAGACAGTTTTAGGGATGTTTAGAAAAATATTGAAAATTGATCAAAATTGAGAATTTTTCCTCTACCCCCTAGCATCGAAAATTTCAATTTTTTGACCAAATTGAAATTGTTGAATTTTTCATCTATTTTGATTGGTAATCATTCTAGGATTGATCAGATAACATATAGACTTCAATCAGACAGTTTTAGGGATGCTTAGAAAAATATTGAAAATTGATCAAAATTGAGAATTTTTCCTCTACCCCCTAGCATCGAAAATTTCAATTTTTTCACCAAATTGAAATTGTTGAATTTTTCATCTATTTTGATTGGTAATCATTCTAGGATTGATCAGATAACATATAGACTTCAATCAGACAGTTTTAGGGATGCTTAGAAAAATATTGAAAATTGATCAAAATTGAGAATTTTTCCTCTACCCCCTAGCATCGAAAATTTCAATTTTTTCACCAAATTGAAATTGTTGAATTTTTCATCTATTTTGATTGGTAATCATTCTAGGATTGATCAGATAACATATAGACTTCAATCAGACAGTTTTAGGGATGCTTAGAAAAATATTGAAAATTGATCAAAATTGAGAATTTTTCGTCTACCCCCTAGTATCGAAAATTTCAATTTTTTGACCAAATTGAAATTGTTGAATTTTTCATCTATTTTGATTGGTAACCATTCTAGGATTGATCAGATGACATATAGACTTCAATCAGATAGTTTTAGGGATGTTTAGAAAAATATTGAAAATTGATCAAAATTGAGAATTTTTCGTTTACCCCCTAGCATCGAAAATTTCAATTTTTTCACCAAATTGAAATTGTTGAATTTTTCATCTATTTTGATTGGTAATCATTCTAGGATTGATCATATAACATATAGACTTCAATCAGACAGTTTTAGGGATGCTTAGAAAAATATTGAAAATTGATCAAAATTGAGAATTTTTCGTCTACCCCCTAGCATCGAAAATTTCAAATTTTTCACCAAATTGAAATTGTTGAATTTTTCATCTATTTTGATTGGTAATCATTCTAGGATTGATCATATAACATATAGACTTCAATCAGATAGTTTTAGGGATGTTTAGAAAAATATTGAAAATTGATCAAAATTGAGAATTTTTCGTCTACCCCCTAGCATCGAAAATTTCAATTTTTTCACCAAATTGAAATTGTTGAATTTTTCATCTATTTTGATTGGTAACCATTCTAGGATTGATCAGATGACATATAGACTTCAATCAGATAGTTTTAGGGATGTTTAGAAAAATATTGAAAATTGATCAAAATTGAGAATTTTTCCTCTACCCCCTAGCATCGAAAATTTCAAATTTTTCACCAAATTGAAATTGTTGAATTTTTCATCTATTTTGATTGGTAATCATTCTAGGATTGATCATATAACATATAGACTTCAATCAGATAGTTTTAGGGATGTTTAGAAAAATATTGAAAATTGATCAAAATTGAGAATTTTTCCTCTACCCCCTAGCATCGAAAATTTCAATTTTTTCACCAAATTGAAATTGTTGAATTTTTCATCTATTTTGATTGGTAATCATTCTAGGATTGATCAGATAACATATAGACTTCAATCAGACAGTTTTAGGGATGTTTAGAAAAATATTGAAAATTGATCAAAATTGAGAATTTTTCGTCTACCCCCTAGCATCGAAAATTTCAATTTTTTGACCAAATTGAAATTGTTGAATTTTTCATCTATTTTGATTGGTAATCATTCTAGGATTGATCAGATAACATATAGACTTCAATCAGACAGTTTTAGGGATGCTTAGAAAAATATTGAAAATTGATCAAAATTGAGAATTTTTCCTCTACCCCCTAGCATCGAAAATTTCAATTTTTTCACCAAATTGAAATTGTTGAATTTTTCATCTATTTTGATTGGTAATCATTCTAGGATTGATCAGATAACATATAGACTTCAATCAGACAGTTTTAGGGATGCTTAGAAAAATATTGAAAATTGATCAAAATTGAGAATTTTTCGTCTACCCCCTAGCATCGAAAATTTCAATTTTTTCACCAAATTGAAATTGTTGAATTTTTCATCTATTTTGATTGGTAACCATTCTAGGATTGATCAGATGACATATAGACTTCAATCAGATAGTTTTAGGGATGTTTAGAAAAATATTGAAAATTGATCAAAATTGAGAATTTTTCCTCTACCCCCTAGCATCGAAAATTTCAAATTTTTCACCAAATTGAAATTGTTGAATTTTTCATCTATTTTGATTGGTAATCATTCTAGGATTGATCATATAACATATAGACTTCAATCAGATAGTTTTAGGGATGTTTAGAAAAATATTGAAAATTGATCAAAATTGAGAATTTTTCGTCTACCCCCTAGCATCGAAAATTTCAATTTTTTCACCAAATTGAAATTGTTGAATTTTTCATCTATTTTGATTGGTAATCATTCTAGGATTGATCATATAACATATAGACTTCAATCAGATAGTTTTAGGGATGTTTAGAAAAATATTGAAAATTGATCAAAATTGAGAATTTTTCGTCTACCCCCTAGCATCGAAAATTTCAATTTTTTCACCAAATTGAAATTGTTGAATTTTTCATCTATTTTGATTGGTAATCATTCTAGGATTGATCAGATAACATATAGACTTCAATCAGACAGTTTTAGGGATGTTTAGAAAAATATTGAAAATTGATCAAAATTGAGAATTTTTCGTCTACCCCCTAGCATCGAAAATTTCAATTTTTTGACCAAATTGAAATTGTTGAATTTTTCATCTATTTTGATTGGTAATCATTCTAGGATTGATCAGATAACATATAGACTTCAATCAGACAGTTTTAGGGATGCTTAGAAAAATATTGAAAATTGATCAAAATTGAGAATTTTTCCTCTACCCCCTAGCATCGAAAATTTCAATTTTTTCACCAAATTGAAATTGTTGAATTTTTCATCTATTTTGATTGGTAATCATTCTAGGATTGATCAGATAACATATAGACTTCAATCAGACAGTTTTAGGGATGCTTAGAAAAATATTGAAAATTGATCAAAATTGAGAATTTTTCCTCTACCCCCTAGCATCGAAAATTTCAATTTTTTCACCAAATTGAAATTGTTGAATTTTTCATCTATTTTGATTGGTAACCATTCTAGGATTGATCAGATGACATATAGACTTCAATCAGATAGTTTTAGGGATGTTTAGAAAAATATTGAAAATTGATCAAAATTGAGAATTTTTCCTCTACCCCCTAGCATCGAAAATTTCAAATTTTTCACCAAATTGAAATTGTTGAATTTTTCATCTATTTTGATTGGTAATCATTCTAGGATTGATCATATAACATATAGACTTCAATCAGATAGTTTTAGGGATGTTTAGAAAAATATTGAAAATTGATCATCAAAATTGAGAATTTTTCCTCTACCCCCTAGCATCGAAAATTTCAATTTTTTCACCAAATTGAAATTGTTGAATTTTTCATCTATTTTGATTGGTAATCATTCTAGGATTGATCAGATAACATATAGACTTCAATCAGACAGTTTTAGGGATGCTTAGAAAAATATTGAAAATTGATCAAAATTGAGAATTTTTCGTCTACCCCCTAGCATCGAAAATTTCAATTTTTTCACCAAATTGAAATTGTTGAATTTTTCATCTATTTTGATTGGTAATCATTCTAGGATTGATCAGATAACATATAGACTTCAATCAGACAGTTTTAGGGATGCTTAGAAAAATATTGAAAATTGATCAAAATTGAGAATTTTTCGTCTACCCCCTAGCATCGAAAATTTCAATTTTTTCACCAAATTGAAATTGTTGAATTTTTCATCTATTTTGATTGGTAACCATTCAAGGATTGATCAGATGACATATAGACTTCAATCAGATAGTTTTAGGGATGTTTAGAAAAATATTGAAAATTGATCAAAATTGAGAATTTTTCCTCTACCCCCTAGCATCGAAAATTTCAAATTTTTCACCAAATTGAAATTGTTGAATTTTTCATCTATTTTGATTGGTAATCATTCTAGGATTGATCATATAACATATAGACTTCAATCAGATAGTTTTAGGGATGTTTAGAAAAATATTGAAAATTGATCAAAATTGAGAATTTTTCGTCTACCCCCTAGCATCGAAAATTTCAATTTTTTCACCAAATTGAAATTGTTGAATTTTTCATCTATTTTGATTGGTAATCATTCTAGGATTGATCAGATAACATATAGACTTCAATCAGATAGTTTTAGGGATGTTTAGAAAAATATTGAAAATTGATCAAAATTGAGAATTTTTCGTCTACCCCCTAGCATCGAAAATTTCAAATTTTTCACCAAATTGAAATTGTTGAATTTTTCATCTATTTTGATTGGTAATCATTCTAGGATTGATCATATAACATATAGACTTCAATCAGACAGTTTTAGGGATGTTTAGAAAAATATTGAAAATTGATCAAAATTGAGAATTTTTCGTCTACCCCCTAGCATCGAAAATTTCAATTTTTTCACCAAATTGAAATTGTTGAATTTTTCATCTATTTTGATTGGTAATCATTCTAGGATTGATCAGATAACATATAGACTTCAATCAGACAGTTTTAGGGATGCTTAGAAAAATATTGAAAATTGATCAAAATTGAGAATTTTTCGTCTACCCCCTAGCATCGAAAATTTCAATTTTTTCACCAAATTGAAATTGTTGAATTTTTCATCTATTTTGATTGGTAATCATTCTAGGATTGATCAGATAACATATAGACTTCAATCAGACAGTTTTAGGGATGCTTAGAAAAATATTGAAAATTGATCAAAATTGAGAATTTTTCGTCTACCCCCTAGCATCGAAAATTTCAATTTTTTCACCAAATTGAAATTGTTGAATTTTTCATCTATTTTGATTGGTAACCATTCTAGGATTGATCAGATGACATATAGACTTCAATCAGATAGTTTTAGGGATGTTTAGAAAAATATTGAAAATTGATCAAAATTGAGAATTTTTCCTCTACCCCCTAGCATCGAAAATTTCAAATTTTTCACCAAATTGAAATTGTTGAATTTTTCATCTATTTTGATTGGTAATCATTCTAGGATTGATCATATAACATATAGACTTCAATCAGATAGTTTTAGGGATGTTTAGAAAAATATTGAAAATTGATCAAAATTGAGAATTTTTCGTCTACCCCCTAGCATCGAAAATTTCAATTTTTTCACCAAATTGAAATTGTTGAATTTTTCATCTATTTTGATTGGTAATCATTCTAGGATTGATCAGATAACATATAGACTTCAATCAGACAGTTTTAGGGATGCTTAGAAAAATATTGAAAATTGATCAAAATTGAGAATTTTTCGTCTACCCCCTAGCATCGAAAATTTCAATTTTTTCACCAAATTAAAATTGTTGAATTTTTCATCTATTTTGATTGGTAACCATTCTAGGATTGATCAGATGACATATAGACTTCAATCAGATAGTTTTAGGGATGTTTAGAAAAATATTGAAAATTGATCAAAATTGAGAATTTTTCCTCTACCCCCTAGCATCGAAAATTTCAAATTTTTCACCAAATTGAAATTGTTGAATTTTTCATCTATTTTGATTGGTAATCATTCTAGGATTGATCAGATAACATATAGACTTCAATCAGATAGTTTTAGGGATGTTTAGAAAAATATTGAAAATTGATCAAAATTGAGAATTTTTCGTCTACCCCCTAGCATCGAAAATTTCAATTTTTTCACCAAATTGAAATTGTTGAATTTTTCATCTATTTTGATTGGTAATCATTCTAGGATTGATCAGATAACATATAGACTTCAATCAGATAGTTTTAGGGATGTTTAGAAAAATATTGAAAATTGATCAAAATTGGGAATTTTTCCTCTACCCCCTAGTATCGAAAATTTCAATTTTTTCACCAAATTGAAATTGTTGAATTTTTCATCTATTTTGATTGATAATCATTCTAGGATTGATCAGATAACATATAGACATCACTCAGATAGTTTTAGGGAGGTGTTGAAAAATGGCCAAAATTGACATTTTTTTCTTACCCCGTGTACAGCAAAAATGCCAAATTTTTTTGATGAATTGAAAATATTGAATTTTTCATCTATTTTGATTGGTAATCACTCTAGGATTGATCAGATAACATATAGACATCACTCAGTTAGATTTAGGGATGTTTTGAAAAAAGTTGAAAAATCCCAACTATTTTTATTACAAAATGCTTTAAATTATGATTATTGTCTGCATGCCAAGATATTTTCAATTGATGTTTTTTTTGGATGCTTTGATAATCAAATCTATATTTCTAAAATTAATACTTATCTTTCTGTTGCAGAGGGTTGCCAGCATATTGAGCTTGACTTTGTACCATTTCAACTTTGTCACACACAGTATGTATTGCAAGCTATATTTATTTAATATTTGTGTACTTTTGTCCATGGAAATAAAAGAGAAAGAAAGAAAGAGAGAAAAGAAACAGAGAAATATGAGTGAATCAAAGGATAGATTTGAATAATATATTAAAAATAGTCTGTGACATAGATGTATGCAGTGACTTTTAAATGGTGACTTTTGCTTGTTTAGACAAGCTACATATAGTATATAAAATTGTAATATTTGCATACTAAATTTGTTGTTTTCATTGATGATTATTAATTGTTAAATATTTATGATTTTGTAGACTTTCGCATAACTAAATAACATTAACATGTAATTATGCTATTTCTATCATGAATTATTTCCTGATTCTGTTTGATGTTGATTGAAAAATAATTATTGCAGATTAACACAGAAAGAAAATGAAGAAATTGTATTTCTATTATCTGGCAGTGATCATGAGATCCACATGTATCGTGAAGTAATGGTAAGTTTGATTCAAATTGACAAAAATTGCTGGTGATGTTTGAGTTACTTCTCCATGTACAGAGTGAGTGGGAATTGAACCTAATATTTGATTGTTTGTGAGCTTCATTCTATTGCTGCAGTTGAACTTATGCACCTATCAATGTCTTGCCCCAATGGTGGGAGTGCAGGCAAAGTCAGGCTATTGAACATAAACTTTGCCCATACCTGGGGCTGCTCAATGTTTTTTGACAATTTCATCACAATGTTCTGCTTCCACAACAGTAAATATATGAGTAAGTATATGAATTTGACGTCCCCAGGACAAAAAGACATGAAAAATGTCAATAGCCCCTGGGTATGCCCGCACTCCCCCTATTGGAGCAAGACATTGATAGGTGCATTATGCCAGGATGAATCATTCTGAAACTTCATTGTTACAGTTCTTGTTACTTTGTTAGAATGATGGACATCAGACTTTTGAGGAGCAGAATATAGAGGGATATTTTCCAGAGTTAAAAAACCTACCAAGCAAGTAAGAGATGAAAAAAAAAATTCATTCTTATTCATCCAACCATCTATCTATCTATCTGTCTAGTATCCATTCATTTATTCATTCATTCATCCATCCATCTATCCATCCATTTATTCATTCAATCATGCATTCATTTATTCATTCATCCATTTATCCATCCATTCATTCATTCATTCATCCATCCATGCATCCATTCATCCAATCATTCATTTATTCATCCAATCTTTAATTCATTTATTCAATCATTCATTCATTTATTCATTCATTCATTCATTCATCCATTTACCCATTTATCCATTTATCCATCCATTTATTCATTCAATCAATCATGCATTCATTTATTCATTCATCCATTTATCCATTTATCCATTTATCCATTTATCCATCCATTTTTTATTCATTCATTCATGCATCCAATCATTCATTTATTCATCGAATCATTCATTTATTTATTCAATCAATCATTCATTGATTCATTGATTCAATCATTCATTCATCCATTCATCGAATCATTTATTTATTCATCCAATCATCCATTCAATCATTCATTCATTTATTCAATCATTCATTCATTTATTCATTCAATCATTCATTCACTCATTCATCCATTTATCCAACCATCTATTCATTTATTCATTCAATCATTTATTCATTTATTCAATAATTTATTTATTAATTCAATCATTCATTTATTCATTCATCCATTTGTCCATCCATCCATTCATTTATTCACTCAATCATTCATCCAACAATTCATTTATTTATTCTTCTTTCATTCTTTCAATCCTTTAAAAGTGAAGATAAAGTCATGAACAAAGAATGCATGAAAGTTCTATAATAAATTTTGTTGTTTGTTGTTATTCATGCATTCTTTGCTCATCTTCATCTTCAATTATCTTTTTTTTTTCATTCATTTGTTCTACTTTTCTCTCACATTCTTTCATTTATAGTTTGTTTGTGATTTATTCCTTCTTTTTTTTTTGGTACCATTCAAGTTCTCTTTTGGCTAATAATTTGAAAGTGTTTTATTGTCAGTGTTATCTATATCATTGGTTACATTATAATTGTTGTGTTAATGTAGTGTACTGTGGATGGATATACAACATACAAAAGACACAAGGTTTACAGCAGTTGGTTGTCAAGATGGTCATGTTCAGCTGTCAGTTGTTGATACATCCAATGAGCCAAGTATGAAATACTTCCCTCTATAATCAATTATTGTCATTTCTCTATTATAATTATTAAAATTAATTAGAGGATTAGGGGATTGTCAACCCAGCACAGCACTTAAAATTAATACATTAAATAATTAATATATAATGGATGGATAATTATATAATATGAATGGATGCTGCCTTACTAATAACATCTGCAAATGGTTTGATAGACCTTCATGTCTTCTCTGATAAGGTCGTGAAAGCCGTAGGTCTCTTCTGTCTTCACTCTAATCTTATACACCGATTTCAAAAATCGTTGTCGATATCAAAGTTATAGTCCACACTCTAAAGCCTGCAAGGCATGTCGGTATTTCTATTCTTCAGAATCACACATTCAGTTCATATTACCGACATCCTTTGCAGGCTTCAGAGTGTGGACTGTAGCTTCGGCTGCGACAACGATTTTTGAAATAGGTGTATAAGGTGGATGTTGAAGATCCTGTTGTGCTATTCGCAAAGAGTAGGGGGTTGTCTCCCAGTACAACAGTTAGGTCTCAGAGGCATACACTAATCCACACTCACAATTGTAAACTGCTTCTAGCAGTCTGATAGGTCCTCCACATGTAACATTGATAAGAAAAAATTACAAACAGTCACTGAAAAGCCCCGAGGGGAGTGTCTGTCTATCCTCTGTATCTATATCTGTATATAACAAAGTCAAACTATTTAGATATTAAATTGTTGAGACTACCTTGACTTTTTAAAATGTATATATAACAAACAGATTTATTGCACTTCCCTTGCAGACATAAAAGAAAAGTGGACTGTCCAACATGATGGTCCCATAACATCAGTGAAACTCTTTTCAACAGCTGTAAGTCATCAAGGTGAGGCAATTTCTAAACTGTCTTATACAATGACAGTAACTCCATTGGCTCATATATTTATGGAAAAAAACTCTGAGGAACTGAGTAGGAAGTTTAATCAAGTAAAATGGACCAAATTGGTTAACCTGATGTTGCTATGTACGTTTCCATCCAATTCAAAACCTCTAGAGAATTAGAGAACAATGGGTTGACATTCTGGAGAATGTACATGTACTGACTTTGTCATTTCTATGTACAAATATTTTGTCTTACTAAGACTTTTTGCATATGGATATTACAGTAAAACAGCTTCAACATTGGTTCAATTTTGTTGAACGCTGTAGAATGGTTGTTGAACGACGTTCAATGTAGAAGGCAAGCGGTTTTGACAATTTTGAAATGGGGTGGCAAACAGCTTCAAAATTGCCATTGAACAAAATCGAACGGATATTGAAGCAAATGCTGAAGCCGTTTGCAAAGACCTTAAGGACACTTGGACTGTGAACACTTTGAGTGACCACCCTCAGGGGTTGTATTTAGCAGGCCTATTTCATACAGTTGCAATATCAAACAATTATGTTTTTATTTTCATAAAGATAATAAAGAAGCAAGCACACAATCAACAGACTACCATTTGTTAGTATGTTGTGCAATTGAACCTTGTACACTGTACTTGTAAGTATACACCTATTTCAAAAACCGTTGTCGCAATCAATGCTATCGTCCACACTCTTAAGCCTCTACTCTTTTATTTTCCTTCCTTTTTCCTTTTGTTTTATAATATGCAAAACACCAATATCCATTTTTGTTTCAACTTTTTACTAATCAATATGAAAAAAAACTAAATACAGTATTGATGTTTTTTTAGGAATGCAACATGTCATGGTTTTGAAAGACCTTCCATTCTACCTGATTCAGATAATTTTGATTGTGTTTTATGTGCTTGCATTGCTGATGTTGATTGGGATGGTAACAATGAAATTATATTAGGGACATATGGACAGGTGAGTATTATCTCCATTTCCCATTTGTTCCTTCCTTCCTTCCTTCCTTCCTTCCTTCCTTCCTTCCTTCCTTCCTTCCTTCCTTCCTTCCTTCCTTCCTTCCTTCCTTCCTTCCTTCCTTCCTTCCTTCTTTCATTTCTTCTTAAGTATCAGTTACAAGTATGAAATAATCATTACATTATTATTCGTATTTCTTGTCAGGAATTGCTTGTGTATAGAATGTCTACTACAGATGAAGGTTCAATAGATGTTGGTATTGCATGGCAAAGAAGGTTTAATAGCCCAATCTTTGCGATTGATTACCTGGATATGACGAGAGATGGCTTATGTGAGATTGTTGTTGCCTGTTTATCTGGGATACATGTTTTACAGGTGACATTATTATCATTAGGATTATTATCATACATTGCAGGGGCGGATCTAGGGGGTGTCCCTTTAGGAACTTGACACCCCCTAGCGCAGCAATTACCCTCTTTTATTTAAGAAATTTAGGGGCCGGACACCCTCTAACACCTTAAGAGCCCTGTATTTGCGATTGGGACACCCCTGACAAATTTCTGGATCTGCCCCTGCATTGTCATCATTGTTGTAGACTGCAAAATAGGATCTACTTTTACATCTCACTCCCTAGTTGTCCAGCTCTCTTCCCCTCATTCTCTCTCGGCCAAAATTTCACTTGATCAAACTTGATTGGTTTGTTTCCTCAGAGTTTTAAATCAAATAAAAGTAGGGACTTTTTTGCATTTCTTTTGTTCATCATCATCATCAGTACCATCAAGATCATCATTGTTTACATGATCGAGATCATCAATAACATCAGATATATCATTATATAATCATCATTATCATCATCATTATATAATCATCGTCTTTTGTTATCTTTATTATTGTCATCATTGTATGCATCTAACCATCGACATCAACATCCAAACCACCACCATCATCACCATCATTTATATCTCCACTCGATTATTGCCATCATCATTATCATTATCGTCATCATCATGATAATGATTTTATATAATCGTATGTTTATCTTTTGATATTCAGCATCATCTCGACGATGCAGCAAACGTCTATACAACACGAGTTCGAAGTGGAGCTGTCAGAGAAGAACACAATGAAGATCAGAGTTGACAATATGCTATGTAAAAAGTGATATTAGAAAACAAATATATACAGAAAAAAATTGTAAAATAATACTACATAAATTCAAATCCTCTAATGAATACAAGTGATTAATGTTTTGACCCTTTGTAAAATACCATGCACAGCAAGATAACTAAGAGTTCTGAAGCAACTAATCCTGATAGTCATCAGACCTTAACAACATATTTATATTTTTACTCCGACAAAGGGCTAAAGCTCGAAACGTCAGTAAAGTTAAGTCAACATTTTTTACGGTGTCACAAATTTCATTATATTACCTATCGTTTATATCAAACACCGACGCAGCCTATACTAGTTTACTCGCTAGTTTCCATAACATATTTATAGGAATTACTTTTAAAAAATTTACAATATTTGAGTGAAAACACTTAATACATGAAATATAATTATTGAAGGTATTATCAGTGGTGATTCCAGGTTTTTAGAAAGGGGGGGGGGGGGGGGGGGGGGGTTCAACAAACTGTTCCACACATATAAGATTGGCAAGAGTTAACACGGGAAGTCCAAGAGTAGGAAAATAAATTTCAGACAGGGGGATTCTCCCTTTGTCCAATTGGTAGGGGTGATCGGCGTACCTTTTAGGGTTGAAAATATTTCCTGTGCGTACTTTGTAGGGTCCTTTTAGCTAGGGTTCTGGCTTAAAAGCAGTTATGTAACATGAATCCGTACCTTTTAGTGCACGAACATCGCACATCCGTACCTTTTTGGGGGTTGAAATCAGCAAGGTTTTAACAGTTATTTTAATCTGTGCATACCTTTTGGGATCGTTTTCAAAACCTCCGCCGATCACCTTTACCAGTTGGACAAAGGGAATAAAGCCCCCCCCCCCCCCCCCCTACATAAATAAATTATATTGAAGAATGGATGGATGAATGATTGAGAAAATGAAGAAATGAATGAACAAGTTAAATCTAAATGATTGAACTGAATAATGGATAAGTTCATAGTAGAATGAACTAGAATAAGAAAAATCAGTAGAAAAAATCACTTTATTTTTTCTATTTATTTATTCATTCTGCAGTTCGATTTAATTTTCAATTTATTTTTATCAGGAGCCCATTAATGGGCTCCTGTCATAGCCTCCTCCGCATGCAACTCTTGACTCTGGGCTTCCTTTGTTGACTCTGGGCTTCCTGTGGCGGAACAAACCCATTCTCTCCGGTTCGCGGTTCGCATGATAAAGGGAACCCAGTAGGTGACAAAGGAAACCCAGCAGGGTTGCATGCGGAGGAGGCTATTCTCATAAAGTTTCGGCTCGTATTGTACACGTGAGCTCTTTGGCACATTGTTGTTCGGCCGTGACTTGGTGCACGTTTTCCTTGTCAACCAATCAGGACACCGGTAGTAACCTTATAAACATACCTGTGATTGGTCAGAAGCTTCCATATGTAAATTACATGATCGGATGTTCATAGAGTTGAGCAACATTTTTGTCAGAGTAGTGTTTACTCGCCTTTTGAGTCGTATTTTTTCATCTAGGATCTTTCTCTTGCCAACACTGCTAGCAAGGGTAAGTAAAGGTTATGTTTATATACTGGGGAATCTATTTATCCAAGAAACAAAGTGGATTTTGCAGTTTAAAATGACAACATTTTGCTTGCATGACAAACGTAGGTTTAGTTAAAAACCGGCACTTTTCTTGACTTTTTTACGAGAAAAGTATTATTTTCTCACTCTTCGACTCTTTTAACAACTGTGAAGACTTAAATTATTTGTCTCCTTTTAATTTGCTTTGGTCTTAATCTCATATTTAAGCTTTAGCACATCGAAAAGGGCATTTTCGGAGACCAAAAAGTCGGTCATTCGTAAACACAATCCGAGTCGAAATAAATTTCAGGAAAATGTTTTTCCTTTCAACAGCATTTTATGTAAACTAGAAATATTGTTTGATAGATTAAGTTGCCTTAACTGTGATATTTTCTAACGGTATGCTTAAAAGCTAAGGTCAAACATAATAGTGTGTGATCATGAGTGCTTCATGTCTCTGATCCTATATATAACTATCGTACATTTCTTGGCAATTAAAATTTGCTACAACTGTATGGAGCTTAAAAAGTCATATATTATCATTTTTTCTGTTATTATAATATTTGTATCCTATTTACTATGTAGTGTCTTACAAGGTTTTGTATATAATTCACCTTTTTACATATTATAGTTAAACTTGAAATATTCAAGAAAAACGTTTAATAGCAGTATTGCGACCCTCTTTAAATTTGTTTTCTATTAATTGTTTTTATCTGACTGATCTTGAATGCACAATAGTTATGTAATCGTGTATCTGACTGATCTTGAATGCACAATAGTTATGTAATGGTGTAGTGTTTAGTGGATCAGATTCTGGGCCAACATATCCAGTGTTAATTCCTGACATGGGGTGATAGTATTGTGTCTAGCTATAGCTAGCCCTGTTCACACTGGCTGAACATGTTCCAGACAAACATTGCATATGGCCATATTATTTTAACACCTTAATTTTCTCAGTGCCTCGTCTTCTCGGACAAGGATGTAAAGCTGAAGGTCTGATCTGCTTTTACTTTACCTCAATATAAAAAGACATGAACACTAAAGATTCTGTTTTTAGTTACTCTCAAAAAGTAGAGGATTTGTCTTCCATAAAAGCCTTGCTCGTTCAATTTCTGATACAGCCGATATGTGCTGAACATTCAGGTCTCTAGGTGTACATTGTACTTGCTAATCTATGTGACAGCAATAATGTGCAAATATTTTATGTCTGATATATAGACTACCCGTATCACATTTATAAGATGTGAATAGTTGCTGAAAAGTCTCAAAGTGGAATGCATAGATCTGCATAAAATTATTACATCTTTTTCTCATGAGTTTATGGAATCTGTAAGCAATTATAATAACAAAATAAAGTGGTGGGTGCATTGAAAATAGCCAGTTCAAAGTAGCAGTCAATCTGAAACAATACAAATATTGCATGTCACTTGAGTCTTATATTGTCTAATTAAATTGTGCTATAAATTGAAACTAGTATATCTATAGGCTGCGTCAATGTTTGATATAAACAGTAGGTAATAGAATGAAATGCGTAACACCGTAAAAAAAATGTTAACTTTATACTGACATTTCGAGCTTTAGCTCTTAGTCGTTTGTGCTAGATATATTAAAAGTGAGTGCAATGAAGTCATTGTGCCCTAAGCTTAGGGACCCTTAGGCTATAGTGACCTTGCATTCATCCATTCAGTTTTAAATATCTCTGTCACTACCATTGAGGAACTGGTTTTTACAGGCTTTTGATACTAGTTCAAACCAGTTTGGTAATATAATATCAATATGAAGTATGGTTAAGCCTGTTATGTAATATTGTACATCTAGATGCACACTCTATAAAAGGTAGAAGGGTTCTTTTTTTTATACTGCCAGGTAAATGCTTTAAGATTTGAATGCAATTTCTTTTTGGTAATATATTATTTTATGTCTGAATTACTAAGGAAGATATATAGTTGCTTGTTATAAAGAATCAATTAGAGTAAACACCATGGAAGAGATCTAGAGAATGCAAAGTCTACTGACCTCTTTAGTTCTTCATTTGCAAACACAAAACCATTTACAGTCTGTTCCATATGACTTCAATAAGACAACAAATTTAAAACAAAACAGGCTAAGGTGCTTCTTTTTCTATCTGGATAATTTGCTCAAATATAATGAA
This sequence comes from Metridium senile, assembly GCA_949775045.1. Taxonomy (NCBI): domain Eukaryota; kingdom Metazoa; phylum Cnidaria; class Anthozoa; order Actiniaria; family Metridiidae; genus Metridium; species Metridium senile. Next base: position 4,885,951 of record OX459101.1, on the reverse strand, counting down.
AAGTATTTTTATAAGTATTTTAAGCAAAAAAAAATCAAAAATATATTTAATATGATTGTAGAGATTCCATTGTTGGTATTTTGGGTTGTGACCAAATCAGCTAACATGTTGCTATGTATGTTTTGACCCAATTCAAATCTTTTAATTTGGGAGTAAGATTCTTTGTATTATTAAATATGTATTTTGATGTCACATGGATTTTTTGAGTTTTTGAATTGGATCTAAACATCAAAACACCGCAATGTGTTAGCCAATTGGGTTATTGGATAATTTTGTTTTGTTTTGCCCTATAGTTGAAGTTGTTTCATTTTTGTGGCTACTGCTATATATGGCTGGTAGCCACTATGCTATCGGGTTGAGTGTAACAATAGAAACACAGGAAGCCCAACACAATCAAGGCAACCCACAGGAAGCCCATACAACACTAATGCTATTCGCCATCTTTGCAATTTGATGCGTAGGTTTGGATTTCTCATGCTTCTAATATAAATGGTTGCTGTTCAGTTTTCGTAAATGTTTCTTTTCTAGACCTTAGTTGTCACTATTTACAGTGACCATTTACAGTAGCCACATGCAGTCATAGACTGACTATTTTTATGAATTATGTTTATTCCCAAAATATCAATAATGATTCATTCTTATTATTTTTGCAGAACGTTCAGTCCCAATGGAAACAAACACAGACAAGTATCTTTATCTCCTTGAAGAAATCAAGTCTAGAATTGTTAACCTAGAGGATGCCTTGGACAATATCACCCATGTCAGAAAATCCTTGAAGGTCTCTTCTATTGATGTAAAGGCTCAGATCCGTGATAACATTAGCCGTCATCTTGAGGCGCTGAGAAACCGTGAGATATGGCTGTTGAGTCAGGTTGAGCTGATCATGCATGGCAAGGAAGATGTGCTGTCTGAGAAGCAGGGAGAACTTCTAGAAGTTATTGGCGGAATGAAGAAAGTCTGCGAGCTGCTGGAACAAAGCACTGGGACTGATCACTTGGAGCTCTTTGAAGATCAACTGAGCGAGTTGATTAAGTCGGTGGAAACACTGAATGTTGTTCCTGAGGAAAACCCTTGCATTAACTTCAGTGGTGAAAACCTTGAGCTTCTTGAGTCAATCAGGAGATTTGGCATTGTTGATAATAGTGAAGATGCCAACATCACCACCCTGTACAAGAATATGGATGTTGCTGACTGTCCAGGAAATAAGCGCAAGCTTATCACTGATGCAGGGCCGATTGAGAACTGGTTGTTGAATGGGAAGAAGTACTATGAATCTTCATCCCCAGTCTCTGTTGAAAAGTGGCTAAAGACGTGTAAACCGTTTAGTTATGATGATAGTGAGATGGGGTTCTCAGAGATTAGTGATTTGGATAATAATTGGCTTTTATCACTTCAAAAGAACCCAAGTCAACCCAAGCTGGCTTACTTCACAGAGGTAAAGATGTCAAGTCCTTCAAGCTGGATCCGTGAGTCTCCCCAAGCCCCAGAGCTTCCCAAGACAGTGATCAGTGAGACTTATTCTAAGATTGCGGCTCTTGGTAATGAGAATTGGCTGTTGTACAAGCAAGAAAGGAGCAAAGCCAAGAGCCTTCCTGCCGATCTTGGAAATATCCACTCTATCAAAGATTACTCCCAGTGGCTGAGGAAAGCTAGCCTACCAACCAACCTCCCAACCACAACTACTGGGCAAGCATATGCAGCACTTGCTGCTTCTGGTCTAAAGCAATGGCTTAAACCTAAAGCCCTGTCAAAGTGCAATGGTAAGAGTGACTGTTCTGACTGTGATCGCTGGCTGATGAAGAACTCGCCTTCAAGCAAGTCAATCAAAATTGAAGATCTTGAATCGTTGGCTGATTCTGATTGGCTGAAAGTGAAAGATCTGGATGTTATCTCCATCGAAAATCTAGATTGCATGTTTTCAAACTGCAGCATTGAGAACAGCTCCTGCAATCAAGAAGATAAATCTGGTATAAAAAAGTACAACTTAATGCTTCAAGCACAACCCAACCAAAACTGGCTACGACATTCTGCACCACCAGGGAATGCCATGGAAACTGCAGAATCTACTGACACCATGAGCGGTTTCTCGGAATATCTCACTTCGAATGATCTCAATAAATGGCTCACCCAACCAAGTGAAGTTCCCGCTGATGTCTGTAAATGGCTGGCAAGAAGCTCTGTTGATCGCTGCAAAAATTGCTCCAAAGAAACATGCTCAAAAGGCCTGTTTTCTTTATTTGATGAAGTTCAGGATATGAGTACCGATACTTGGCTAAAGAACTAGATTATTATCACAAAGTAAACTTCTTTTAGTACTAAAAGCATTTACTATAATTTCAATAGAAAATACAGTTCCTCAATATAGCAGAGACTTTTAGGAACCAGGAACAATAAAAAGGACTATGACTGGCATCAATTTTTTCACTTCATCTCTTCACTGGCTTATAGAAAATCATGTTTGCCTACTAATCAACACAAAGCAATAGACATTAATTATTGTTCTTCATAAGCAGAGACTTTTAAGAATGTGGAACTACATAAAAAGACTTTGACCAACATCAATTTCTTTACTACAAATGTGCATGTATCTTCTTCCTTGGGACAGTGACTTTTAGGTTGAATAAGTTTTTGCCGACTAATCCATTTAAAGCAATAAATTCTTGTAAATAGTTGTTCTTCATAAGCAGAGACTTTTAAGAACATCAAACAACATAAAAAGGACTTTGACCAACATCAATTGTTTTTACTACAAATGTGCATGTTTATCTTCTTCCTTGGGACAGTGACTTCTAGGAATTGGTGATTATCCACAAATCCATTTAAACAATAAATTATTTTTTGTTCTTCACAAGCAGAGACTTTTAAGAACATCAAACAACACAAAAGGGACTTGAACCAACATCAATTCCTTTACTACAAATGTGCTCGTTTCTTCTTCCTTGGGACAGTGACTTCTAGGAAGTGGTGATTGTCAACAAATACATTTAAAGCAATAAATTAATATTTGTTCTTCACAAGCAGAGACTTTTAAGAACATCAAACAACACAAAAGGGATTTGAACCAACATCAATTCCTTTACTACAAATGTGCACGTTTCTTCTTCCTTGGGACAGTGACTTCTAGGAAGTGGTGATTGTCAACAAATACATTTAAAGCAATAAATTAATATTTGTTCTTTACAAGCAGAGACTTTTAAGAACATGAAAAGGACTTCAATATGCAGCAATTCTTTTGATTTACTTCATGTTGATACCTCAGGGAAATGACTTCTAGGAAATAACGATCTTCAATACAGTTAACCCTGGTCTTCATAAGCAGAGACTTCTAAGAACATGCGGTTCAGCTGTCAAATCAATAAGTTTACATTATTTTTCCAAGTTGCAACAATATCATATTAGTTAGAACAGTTCTTCACAAGCAGAGAGTTTTAGGAACTTACGGTTCATTCAGCTGTCAAATCAATAAAGTGTTTATAAAGTGTATTTTTCCAAGTTGGATCAATACAATATTAGAACAGTTCTTCACAAGCAGAGACTTTTAAGAACTTACGGTTAACCTGTCAAATTAATAAAGTGTATAAATATTTTTCCAAGTTCAGACAACACAGTTATTTCTTCACAAGGAGAGACTTCTAAGAACTTGTACAACTTTATTTCAACTGTCTTATAAAATTCTTGTTTTTTTTTAAATAAGCAGTCTGAATCTGAATTGGATAATTGTCATTTATAACATTTACTTGAAATGCTGGTTATAAAAATAAATTAGTTTTACCTAAATATAAAATCAAGCTCACAATCATGCAGCACCAAAAAAAATATACACCTATTTCAAAAAAGGTTGACTGGGCAATTGGTGATTGGCGATTGCATGACCGAAAGGGACTGTGGGTAATACAAATTTCTTACTCCATTTTAAATTACCCAAACACCGTTCAGCGATGACCTTAGATGGGTGTCTCGAAGGCTGAACGGTGGAGGCATTGTTTGGGTAATTTAGAAACGAATATTAAAGAAGGAATTTGTATTACCCATAGTTCATTTTGGTCGTGCAATCACCGTTCGCCCTGTTAACCTTTCCTGAATTAGGTGTTTGTACTCGTAAGGACATGGCGAATAAGATGTCTTATCATTCTCTTACTAAATTAATTATTATCATCTTAACATCTATCAATAATAAATGAAAACTGGCGAGTAAACTAGTATAGGCTGCGTCGGTGTTTGATATAGAGGATAGGTAAAATAATGAAATTGATGGCGGTCAAAAATGGCCTTTTACACATTGTTGTCTAATTGATTACCTTGTAATTATGAATGGCACGGTACATAATCCTTTGTTGTATATGATGGATTCAAATCTGAAACAACAGAAAGTTTTGAACTTCTTTATAAAATGGGTAAATTGGTTTCAATTTTTCTTTATCAGTCCCACTGTTTCCTTGGAAACATCAAAGCAGCCTTAGTTACACTTTGATTCTCCCTTTTAGTCTTTTTCCTTTCCCTCCGTAACACCTCCCTCACCATAATTTCCCATTGCCAGTGGCAGATCCAGGATTTTAGAAAGGGGTAGCCCGAGAGCTGAGAAAAGAGGTTTCCAACAGTTTATTGTCATTACAACCTGAAGGGAGGTTTACATGGAGCTGTTGAGCCTCCCCCTGAATCCGCAAATGCTTCCCCCCTCCTCAGCTTTTTCCTGCTACTTTACCTCCCCTTATCAGTTCCCTCCCACCCTTGCCCCCCTTCCAACTCTCCAAACCTTTAACGACAATCTAATTTAAAAATTATGCTAGAATTATTTTCATCTTTTTGAGTTTACATTTCAATTGTAGCATTGGGCTTCCTGTGTTACTACTTCCGCTGGTCCAAAGTACTGTGTATTCATAATTACAAACATGGCTGCTGCTTTACGAAGTTCGAGACAAATAGTTCCTGGCTTTAATTATATTGCTAAATGCACAAGAAGAATTTTGCTTTCTAGAGGATGTGCTTCTACAACGGAGGAAACCACCAAGGCTGAAAATTTTGATGAAATGCTGAGAAATTCGCAATTTGTGAAGCTTGGAAGACCGGCGGGAAAGAAAGTTGTTGGAAAAGTCACACACATCGTACAAAGAGAAAAAGATAAAGATGTTTATGTTGACTTTGGATGGAAGTTTCATGCCGTTGATAGTTTTCCTTTAAAAAGGTAGATATTTGATACTTTCAATGCGAAGGGAATTGTTTCTCTTTCTTCCTCTTGGCTTTCAAATCGACAAAATGTGTTCAAAAATCACAACATGTGAGTTGAGTGTGTGTAATGTCTGAAGGATTGAATGTAGTGATAGTGTGGATGCTTACCTTTGATGTCATCATTATTTAATCATCAACATTATCATGTGTCATCATCACTGCATTTTTTTTTCATCATTAACATCATTGTCAACATTTATTATTAGCATCATTATCATGTTAAATGTCATTAACATTATTTATCACCATCATCATTATTGTCATCATTGCTATTATCGTCATCATCATCACCAGTATCATCTTTGTCATCGTTGTCACTCTCATCAACACCAGCACCATTACAATCATCATCATCAAAACTATATTTATCATAATTACCACCATTATCATCATCATTATAATTATCATTATGGTCATCATTTTGATATAAGATTCTTGTTATTTCTGTTATTTTGTAGAGAGATTGAAGTGGGTGATAAAGTTGAAGTCACAATTAAAAGTCTTGAAGCTACTGGTCATTTCCTTGGCCAAAGTAAAAGAATAACATTGAATGAAGCTGAAGCGAAATTCAAGAAAATAAATCCACAACAGGAAGTTGATTTTTATCCAGAAGGTTTATGATATGTTTATCAATAGAAATACAATGTTTTTATTCAGAATAAGAACTACTGTAGTTGAATACAAGAGACTGAATGGAAATATGGAAAAACTTTCTATTGGTCTTGACTCTGGCTAACCTCTTGTACACATTGGGACACAATAGAATTTTCACATGTATGTGAGGCTAGCCTGCAGTTAAAAAAGAAAAAGTATAGCTGTATCTATTCAAATTGGTTGCCTGTATTGTCTGAGATATTTTGTTGGTGATAGATGTTTGGAATATTATCCTATATTTTGTAATGAAATCATTTTTAAAAGAAAATGCTTTTCATTTGTCTGTGAAACAATGTGTATTAGTTAAAAGTGTGATAGTCAACAAAAAAACACAATGGAATAAAGATGCAAATAAAGATATATTAAAAATTGTTTCACAGGTTAATGAAAACCATGCACTCAGTAAAATTGAATCAAAATTTCTTGCTTCTCTTTTCATTGTTGCCTTTCTCTTTTCTTATTTATTCACTCATTCATTTATTCTTTAACTTGCAATCATTCATTAATTTGATATTTTATTTAGTTTTTTTCACTTTTTTATTTAAGTATTTATTTATTCATGAATTTATTTATCTATTCATTTATTTACTTTTATTCATTTATTTATTTATTCATTTATTTATTCATTTATTTGTTCATTAACTCGTGATCATTTAGTAATTTGATATTTTATTTAGTTTTTTTCACTTTCTTATTTATGTATTTATTTATATTTCATGAATTTATTTATCTATTCATTTATTTACTTGTATTTATTTATTTATTTATTTGTTTATCTATTTATTTATTTATCTATTCTTTATCTATTTATTTATTTATTTATCTATTTATTTATTTATCTATTTATTTATCTATTTATTTATCTATTTATTTATCTATTTATTTATTTATCTATTTATTTATCTATTTATTTATTTATCTATTTATTTATTTGTCTATTTATTTATTTATCTATTTATTTATTTATTTATTTATATATTTATATATATATATTTATTTATCTGTTCATTAATTTAGAGTGGCTTTTATATTTAACCATGAAACAAAGTGCACTTATTAAAGTGTTATAGTCAAATAACAACAAAAGAACAATAGAATTGAGGTGTATTAAATAGTAATACACTAAAATGTGTTTCACAGGTTAGAGTGGTTTTCATTAACCCGTGAAACACACTTTAGCGTAATATGCTTTATTACACTTTATTACACTTTAACTTTAACTTTGTGTTTTATAATCATTTGTTCAATAGAACTATTACACATTAATACACTTTATCACTCTTTCCCTATTACACTCTGTTTCACGGGTTAATGAAAACCACTCTAATGAAAACCACTCTATCTATTCATTATTTTATTTATTTATTTGCTTTTATCTATTTATCTTTTTATTTATTTATTTATTTTATATTAGACGGTCACCCTGTGGCGAGTCCCAGGGCCCTTAGCCGAGAATATTCGTGTCCATAGCAACAAACAACTAGATCTACCAGCGGAGCAAAGAGCAACAAAGTGAAGAAGTTTTTTCGCAAAAAAATTGATAATTTAAGATGATTCCTCCTAATGCTTCCCTAGTAAAATATGACAATCCTGTCCTTGTTAGTAGAAACACCGATAAAAAGTCACCAAGGGTAAGTTTTTAGCAAATACACGCATATAACGTTGAACAAGACGATGCTTTTGGCGCCGCTGCCAACTTGTTATGTGAACTTTGTCCCCTTTTCCAGGTAAAAATAGCAATTTTATACTGTTATTTTTGCATCAAAATGTATTACAAGTGCTACACTATTATTTGAATTCATAAGTTGATAAATAAAAACGATATAAAATGTTGTTTTTTAGTTTAAAAAATTGAAAGTTTTTGCGCCAAAAATCGAGCTGAAATCTGTATGTTTTGAAACGTGAGCTTTCATTTGCAGATAAAAACAGCAACTTTTTTTGATTATTTTCACAGAGAAATTGTATTAGTGTTGTCATATTCTTCTTCTTTTTACCATGTTTAAGTATTTATGTTTGTTAAGATGTAATTATGTATCGAAAAGCTAGACAATTTTGATGCCAGAGCACGTGAGATATTGTATAAGAAATTGTACAAACATTTCATATTGCTTTATAGGGGATCTTCACAATGTACAAGCATTTCAGACTAGAAACTTCAACATTGCTGATGCAGCCGTCACAATGTACTTGCATTTCAGACTGGAAACCTCAACATTGATGAATTTTACTCTTTGACATGTTTTTAGATGAAATAAACTAATAAATAATATAATGAAATTTGTAACACTGTAAAAAATGTTGACTTAACTTTACTGACGTGTCGAGCTTTAGCCCTTTGTGGGAGTGAAGGGCTAAAGCTTGAAACGTCAGTAAAGTTATATAAGTTAACATTTTTTACGGTGTTACACATTTCATTATATTACCTATCGTTTATATCAAACACAGACGCAGCCTATACTAGTTTACTCGCTAGTTACCATTTACATTGTACAAAGTTGTAGCTAGTTACTAAAACATGAGTTGCTTTCACAGGCAAGGTCTTTGAAAGTCAGTCAGCAGCAAGGTCCTACCAATGGAGCTGGGCCTGTACCACAGCCCCCTAAGGCCAGTAAACTACCCCCTATGGACGCTCAAAAGAACCAACAGACTGATGAAATATTGAATGCTATTCTACCTCCAAGGTATGATGGATGTAATTAAAGAACACAAACTCCCTTATATTAAACTTGGCATCCCTGTCATTCAAACATACTTCTAACTACAACCTGTATTTACCCCAGGCAATGTACTCTGGGGGTAAAATGTCGGGGGAGGGATGGTCCGACAGAGCTTCAAATTGCAACCCCAAAAAAATAAACAAACCTGAAAATTTACACCAAAACAAATACATGGCATGCAAATTTCGAACCCAAAAAAATACAAGACTTAAATACCTCAAAACTGATTTATTGAATGTATGTAATATGTTTCTTTACGGAACTCACGCTTGGCTGAAAAAAATTTCAAAGAAAATATTTTCTGATTCACGGATCAAAACAAGAATTGAACTTGGAGATGTGAAAACCCAAAAGAATATGGGTTTCTTTTTAAGACCTAAAAAAATATGTGGCAGGTCTCTTGACCCCAAAAAATACCCAGAACGAAAATCAGCTCACATTAATTGACTCAACTCATGTTGTGATATTAAGAAAATTCCTTATGGCAATGGAGAGAACAACACATCAAACAATCTCAACTCACATAATATATAATACTAAGTTAAAGAACAACCTTGGGAGAGAAATAAACATCAAACAAGTTTAACTCGCATGAAGTACATCCTTATTTCCCATCCTTATTTCCAACTTCGTATTCTTACAGTTGATCTATTGTATTATAGGGAGTGGACAGAAAATGGTCAGCTTTGGGTACAACAAGTATCAAGCACTCCTGCTACAAGACTGGATGTTGTCAACCTACAGGTATCAATCATACTACTCACCTTTTTCTTGGTTTTTATTTACCAATATGTGACAGGGTCACTAGGACCTATTTTAGAGTAACATTTATATTATTAATTATTGATTATTAGAAGTAGAAACGTGAGCAACAAGACAAGTTGGGATTTAATAAGGACTCTCAAGGATAATCAAGAGTAACGTGTTAGACGTTCCCGTTTATTGATGTGTAATTAATTGTGATTTTATTCTTTTATTAATAAAATTGCCTAAGAATCCTCAGATCTCATTCGTTCTCACTGGCCACACAAGTCGCCCTGTTACAAATATTCACCTCAACTTTGACAAAAAATAATTTGATATTAATAAGTACGAATACACATTCGTCAAGTGATTCTTGAAAATTGCTTAGTTTGAAAACTTGGGGCTTTTTTGACAATCAATCACATGACGTGTTTCGTGTGCCTTTAGAAATTACAAATATTATATATTTTTTTTAATAAGGCTGGTAATTTTTATTTTGTGAAATAATCACCTGACAAGTGTGTATTATTTTATGCTACAAGAATATTCTCCTCAGGCTCAATATCGGTGAATGAAAACCTCGACTTTGTCTCAGTTATTGGTCAACATTCACCTCTTTTGATAAATAATTTATTTAAAGAGTCTAACCAGTAGTGTAATAACAATCTTTCAGGAACAACTTGATATGCGCCTCCAACAGCGTCAGGCTCGAGAAACTGGAATCTGCCCTGTACGACGTGAATTATATTCACAATGTTTTGGTAAGCATAAATAAAAAAGGTCATTATAGAAGTGTGATGCCATGCTACACTGTGATCAGAAAGTCTGGAATTTTCAATGATTGGCGTAGACTTTTGGCACTTTGCTTGAAGATGGTTACTGCGATTTTCGACTTTCTGCGAACTCAGACATTTCAACGGCTAGTTGTAAAATACGTATTTTGCTGCCATCAATCAAGGATTTAAAAGGTGCCGACTAATTAGTTTTGATTGACGGCAGCTAAAGATGTATTTCACAACAAGCCGTGGGAATGTCTGAGGTCGCAGAAAGTCGAAAACCCCAGTAATCATTTTGAAACTAGAATTAATTTCAGTGAAATAGCTACATAATACACAATAATTGCAGTTTTCAGGTTTCTGCAAATGCAGACATTTCAACGGCTACTTGATAAATACATTTTGGCACTGCTGTCAATCAAAAAAGGTGCCAAAAACATATTTCACAAATAGCTGTTGGAATGTCTGAGTTCACAGGAAAACGATCGAAAGCTGCAGTAAAAATGAGTGTGAACAGAACTTTTGGCATTGAAGTATACTGGAAAATTACTCTAGATTTCATGTCCAATGTTTCAATTACATGTACTAATAATGTTGACCTTGGCCATAGTAATCAGACAAGTATTGATTTCATAGAGTTTTGATTAAATTTCAAAAGCTTGGAGCAAAGTGTGAAATCTTGAACCAATGATTATTATAGTTATCTTGATAATGCTTTTCTAAAATTGATGATAATTGTGACTAGGTGATGATGATGATATTTGATTTTCAGATGAACTGATTCGCCAAGTTACTATCAATTGTGCTGAGCGAGGACTGCTGCTCCTGAGGTAACTTGTACAAAAAAGACCTTAAAGTTTGGGATATTATTACAGCTGTAGATTTTTTCAAAATAATATTGAAAAAATAGTAACTTGCCTTAATGTTTTCCCAATATGATCCTCTTGGGAGATGACTTTGTATTTCTTTAAACCAAATGTTATATACAGTCATCATTTAAAGGTTGTCTATGTAAAGTAGAGATTACCGGTAACAAATTTATACAAAAAGTTAAACATAATTGTTTTTTATTTGTTTTCAGAAGTTTAATATAATTTTTTAACTTTATATTGATCATGAGTAACAGTGAATGTATAGTGCATAGAAAAACAATTATTATGAAATCTATGTTTACATTTAATGCAGCTTAAGTGTCGAGTGGCATTGAGTGTATTTGCATTCATTTTAATTATTTCAAGGAGCAAGGATGTCACAGTGGGTTAGTGCGAGCTTTCAGTGCAAGCGAGATCCCTGGTTTGATTCCTAGTGACCTCACATCCTTGTTTCGACTTCTCTCCTTTCCATGTAGATTTAAGTAGCTTTAAATACCCGTATAACGGAGCACTGATGGCGAGAGAGAGAGAGAGAGGAGTAAGATGAGCACACTGTTGGGTCAGAAGATAAGCTTCGGCTAAAAGGACTTCCAGCATAAAATAGGGCTCTTTATTCTATTTGATATTTTAATAAATTGTAAATATTGCGTTTTTATTGTACAGAGTGAGAGATGAGATTCGAATGACTATTGCTGCCTATCAAACACTATATGAAAGCAGGTAAGAAATCAGTTTAAAAGAGTGAACATCAACACAATAAATAAATAATTAATCATTGTTTTATGAGATACGGCCACTGTCTAAAGTTTAGGTATTACACACAGCCACACAACATAATCTGCTCACATATTGATTTTTGAAGGGGACGCGAGGTAAGCCAGAATTACCTGGAGGAAAACCCCTCACACCATTAGAGAGAACAGCGCGCCAAACAAACTTTGTTCACTTGTTGTCCAAGCCAGAATCAAACCCTGGTAACAGTGGTGAAAGGCCAGTGCTCTCACTGGTAGGCCACCAATGTCAACCAGTAGTATATAATACTGACTTATTCATTGTCATTGCCATTTTGTAACAGTACTGTAATTTTTGCAATTACATGATCTCTTTTGAGCTACAAACACTAATTTGCATATGTCTTATTTCTCCAAAACAGTGTTGCATTTGGAATGAGAAAAGCTTTACAAGCAGAGCAAGGAAAGGCAGACATGGAGAGCAGGGTATGGTTTGTGTGGATTTCTCTTGTAGTTGCTTTTCTGTCTATCTGATGCTTGCTTGTCTGTTTTCTTGTCTATCTCTTTGTTTGTTATTTTTTGTATACAATTTTTTTTGTGTATATTTGTCTGCTTGTCATTTGTCTGTCTGCTTGTTTTTCTGCTTGTTTGTTTGTTTACCTGTTTGTTTGTCTGCTTGTTTTTTTGTTTGGCTGTTTGTTTGTTTGTTTGGCTGTCTGTTTGTTTGTCTGTCTGTTTGTCAGCTTGTCTTTTTGTTTGTTTCTTTGTCTGTTTCTTTGTTTGTCTGTCTGTTTGTCAGCTTGTCTATTTGTTTGTTTCTTTGTCTGTTTGTTTGTCTGTCTGTTTGTCAGCTTGTCTATTTGTTTGTTTCTTTGTCTGTTTGTTTGTTTGTTTGCCTGTCTGTTTGTTCAATTGTTTGTTTGTTTGGCTGTTTGCCTCTCTGTTTGTTTGCCTGTTTGTTTGTTATCTTGGTTGTTTGTTTGCCTATCTGTTTGTTTGTTTGCCTGTCTGTTTGTTTGTTTGCAAGCCTGTTTGACTGTCTGTCTGTTGTGTTTGTATTAATGTATGTATGTTATTCTGTTTGTTTGTCTGGTTGTTTATCTTTCCATCTTCAAAAGGATTGAGAGTTGAGTGTTTACCTAAAAATCTAAAATTGATTCACAGATCAGTCAGCTGGACACTGACAAGCGTGAGTTAGAGCGCCAAGTGAATGAGCTAAAAGCTAAGTGTGATGCCATTGAGAAAAGAGAAGCAGAGAGAAGAGCTGTTGAAGAGAAGAAACATGCTGAAGAGATACAGTTCTTGAAGAGAACTAACCAGCAGCTTAAGGTAATTTATATGATCATCATCTTTATTGTCATTATTATTGTTTTATTATTATCATTATTATTGCCATCACTGCCATTATTAGTATCATTCTCATCCTCATTGCAATCACAATCACATATATCATCATCATTGTATTTATCAATATCATTATAGTCAACATCATCAATCACCACATTCATACACATCATCATCAGTCAATAAAACGAAACTTTCATCCATCGTTAATCATTATAATCATCCCTGTCGTTATTATTATTGCCAATACTTTTATTATCATAATCATCATCAATACAAACATCATCATCATGTTCATCATCATCACATTCATCATCATCATAATATTTATCATCATCATTATATTCATCAAAATCATTATAATCAATCACCAAATTTATACACATCGTCATCGGTCAATAAAATCACACCTTTATCCATCGTTTATCATTATTATTATTATCATTATCATCATCATCATCAATACAATCATCATCATCATTACAATCATCATCATCATCATTATATTCATCCAAATCATTATAATCAACATCAGCAATCATCATCATCATAGACATCGTCATTGGACAATAAAATCACACCTTCATCCATCGTTTATCATTATTATTATTGTCATTATGATTATTATCATCATCATCCTCAATACAATCATCATCATCGTGTTCATCATCATCATTATATTTATCAAAATAATTAGAATCAACATCATCAATCATCATCATCATACACAATCGGACAATAAAATCACACCTTCATCCATCGTTTATCATTATTATTATTATTATCATTATCATCATCAATACAATCATCATCATCATCATTACAATCATCATCATCATCATTACAATCATCATCATCATATTCATCCAAATCATTATAATCAACATCAGCAATCATCATCATCATCATTATAAACATCATCATCATTATATTCATCAAAATCATTATAATCAATCACCAAATTTATACACTTCGTCATCGGTCAATAAAATCAAACCTTCATCCATCGTAACCACTAATTACCTGTTTTATCTATATTTCTCCACAGACGCAGCTTGAAGGAATCATCGCTCCAACCAAAAAATAATTTTCGTAGCATTTCACTTACGTATTTCTGTACAGTTGTTTTAGTGATTTGAATTGTAGCTGGCCTTAATTATGTAGTTGTGAGTGCACGTGTACATATATCTATATATATATTCCTACAATAAATGTAATAAATAACATCCACAAGTGTATTAGATTATTTTGACAGAACGTTTCACGTCGATTTATTTTACTGAACGTTTCACGTCGATTTTTTTACTGAAAGCATCACGTCGATTTTTTTTTACTGAACGTTTCACGTCGATTTTATTTTTACTGAACGTTTCACGTCGATTTTATTTTTACTGAACGTTTCAGGTCGATTTTATTTTTACTGAACGTTTGACGTCGATTGTATTTTTACTGAACGTTTCAGGTCGATTTTTTTTACTGAACGTTTCAGGTCGATTTTATTTTTTTTGAACGTTTCAGGTCGATTTTATTTTTAAACATTTATTAAACGTTCAGTAAAAAAAATCGACGTGAAACGTTCAGTAAAAAAAATCGACCTGAAACGTTCAGTAAAAAGAAAATCGACGTCAAACGTTCAGTAAAAATAAAATCGACCTGAAACGTTCAGTAAAAATAAAATCGACCTGGAACGTTCAGTAAAAAAAATCGACCTGAAACGTTCAGTAAAAAGAAAATCGACGTCAAACGTTCAGTAAAAAGAAAATCGACCTGAAACGTTCAGTAAAAATAAAATCGACCTGAAACGTTCAGTAAAAAAAATCGACCTGAAACGTTCAGTAAAAAGAAAATCGACCTGAAACGTTCAGTAAAAAGAAAATCGACCTGAAACGTTCAGTAAAAAGAAAATCGACCTGAAACGTTCAGTAAAAATAAAATCGACGTCAAACGTTCAGTAAAAAAAAATCGACCTGAAACGTTCAGTAAAAAGAAAATCGACGTCAAACGTTCAGTAAAAATAAAATCCACCTGAAACGTTCAGTAAAAATAAAATCGACCTGGAACGTTCAGTAAAAAAAATCGACCTGAAACGTTCAGTAAAAAGAAAATCGACGTCAAACGTTCAGTAAAAAGAAAATCGACCTGAAACGTTCAGTAAAAATAAAATCGACCTGAAACGTTCAGTAAAAAAAATCGACCTGAAACGTTCAGTAAAAAGAAAATCGACCTGAAACGTTCAGTAAAAAGAAAATCGACCTGAAACGTTCAGTAAAAAGAAAATCGACCTGAAACGTTCAGTAAAAATAAAATCGACGTCAAACGTTCAGTAAAAAAAAATCGACCTGAAACGTTCAGTAAAAAGAAAATCGACGTCAAACGTTCAGTAAAAATAAAATCCACCTGAAACGTTCAGTAAAAATAAAATCGGCCTGGAACGTTCAGTAAAAAAAATCGACCTGAAACGTTCAGTAAAAAGAAAATCGACGTCAAACGTTCAGTAAAAATAAAATCGACCTGAAACGTTCAGTAAAAAGAAAATCGACCTGAAACGTTCAGTAAAAATAAAATCGACCTGAAACGTTCAGTAAAAAAAATCGACCTGAAACGTTCAGTAAAAATAAAATCGACCTGAAACGTTCAGTAAAAATAAAATCGACCTGAAACGTTCAGTAAAAATAAAATCGACCTGAAACGTTCAGTAAAAATAAAATCGACCTGAAACGTTCAGTAAAAAGAAAATCGACCTGAAACGTTCAGTAAAAATAAAATCGACGTCAAACGTTCAGTAAAAAAAAATCGACCTGAAACGTTCAGTAAAAAGAAAATCGACGTCAAACGTTCAGTAAAAAAAAATCGACCTGAAACGTTCAGTAAAAAGAAAATCGACGTCAAACGTTCAGTAAAAATAAAATCCACCTGAAACGTTCAGTAAAAATAAAATCGGCCTGGAACGTTCAGTAAAAAAAATCGACCTGAAACGTTCAGTAAAAAGAAAATCGACGTCAAACGTTCAGTAAAAATAAAATCGACCTGAAACGTTCAGTAAAAAGAAAATCGACCTGAAACGTTCAGTAAAAATAAAATCGACCTGAAACGTTCAGTAAAAAAAATCGACCTGAAACGTTCAGTAAAAATAAAATCGACCTGAAACGTTCAGTAAAAATAAAATCGACCTGAAACGTTCAGTAAAAATAAAATCGACCTGAAACGTTCAGTAAAAATAAAATCGACCTGAAACGTTCAGTAAAAAGAAAATCGACCTGAAACGTTCAGTAAAAATAAAATCGACGTCAAACGTTCAGTAAAAAAAAATCGACCTGAAACGTTCAGTAAAAAGAAAATCGACGTCAAACGTTCAGTAAAAAGAAAATCGATCTGAAACGTTCAGTAAAAATAAAATCGACCTGAAACGTTCAGTAAAAAAAATCGACCTGAAACGTTCAGTAAAAATAAAATCGACCTGAAACGTTCAGTAAAAATAAAATCGACCTGAAACGTTCAGTAAAAATAAAATCGACCTGAAACGTTCAGTAAAAATAAAATCGACCTGAAACGTTCAGTAAAAAGAAAATCGACCTGAAACGTTCAGTAAAAATAAAATCGACGTCAAACGTTCAGTAAAAAAAAATCGACCTGAAACGTTCAGTAAAAAGAAAATCGACGTCAAACGTTCAGTAAAAAAAAATCGACCTGAAACGTTCAGTAAAAAGAAAATCGACGTCAAACGTTCAGTAAAAATAAAATCCACCTGAAACGTTCAGTAAAAATAAAATCGGCCTGGAACGTTCAGTAAAAAAAATCGACCTGAAACGTTCAGTAAAAAGAAAATCGACGTCAAACGTTCAGTAAAAATAAAATCGACCTGAAACGTTCAGTAAAAAGAAAATCGACCTGAAACGTTCAGTAAAAATAAAATCGACCTGAAACGTTCAGTAAAAAAAATCGACCTGAAACGTTCAGTAAAAATAAAATCGACCTGAAACGTTCAGTAAAAATAAAATCGACCTGAAACGTTCAGTAAAAATAAAATCGACCTGAAACGTTCAGTAAAAATAAAATCGACCTGAAACGTTCAGTAAAAAGAAAATCGACCTGAAACGTTCAGTAAAAATAAAATCGACGTCAAACGTTCAGTAAAAAAAAATCGACCTGAAACGTTCAGTAAAAAGAAAATCGACGTCAAACGTTCAGTAAAAAGAAAATCGATCTGAAACGTTCAGTAAAAATAAAATCGACCTGAAACGTTCAGTAAAAAAAATCGACCTGAAACGTTCAGTAAAAATAAAATCGACCTGAAACGTTCAGTAAAAATAAAATCGACCTGAAACGTTCAGTAAAAATAAAATCGACCTGAAACGTTCAGTAAAAATAAAATCGACCTGAAATGTTCAGTAAAAAGAAAATCGACCTGAAACGTTCAGTAAAAATAAAATCGACCTGAAACGTTCAGTAAAAATAAAATCGACGTCAAACGTTCAGTAAAAAAAAAATCGACCTGAAACGTTCAGTAAAAAGAAAATCGACGTCAAACGTTCATGCAGTAAAAATAAAATCCACCTGAAACGTTCAGTAAAAATAAAATCGACCTGGAACGTTCAGTAAAAAAAATCGACCTGAAACGTTCAGTAAAAAGAAAATCGACGTCAAACGTTCAGTAAAAATAAAATCGATCTGAAACGTTCAGTAAAAATAAAATCGACCTGAAACGTTCAGTAAAAAAAATCGACCTGAAACGTTCAGTAAAAATAAAATCGACCTGAAACGTTCAGTAAAAAAATCGACGTGCAACGTTTTTTTTACTGAACGTTTCAGGTCGATTCAGTTTTTACTGAACGTTTCACGTCGTTTTTTTTACGGAACGTTTCACGTCGTTTTTTTTTTACTGAACGTTTCACGTCGATTTTTTTACTGAACGTTTCACCCAGATTTTTTTTTACTGAACGCTTTACGTCGATTATAGCCCATCAAAAATCGTCATTTTTACTGAATGTTTCACCCAGATTTTGATGGACTATTTATTGTTCATCCAAAATAAATAAATAAACAAATAAACACACCAAGGCACATATTGTCGAATATTCTTTTTATTTGGTGATCATTATAACGTGTATTTTAATTGCACTGGGATTTTAACGTTGAACTTCGTGTATTAATTTCAGAATTGTAGGTGTGTATATATATGAAGCCTACATATGCCTTTATTGGAAAGTTTCGGGCTCTTGATAGTCTCCCCCGCAGCCGTGTTTGTTTCACGCAACGATCCCTCATGTGAAGAGTGCGCGTAGTGTGACGAGGCTAAACACGGCTGCAGGGGAGACTAGGCTCTTTATTGCACATGTAAACTTCAACGTGTGGTGTATGTTTTATATCAATGTACAGTTACAGGATTGGCTATTAGAATAACTTTATAGGGCATTGTGGTGCATTTTGCGTGCTAAAACGAACAAATCAGCAGGCTAAAATATATTTTAGCTCGCTCAGATTTATAGATCGTTGCTCTTATTCATGAAAATGACCTTTTTCGCTTAATTAATGCCCTATAAAGTTATTCTAATAGTAATAGAGTTGAGGTTCTTTTTTTTGGCCCTTCTCAGGATGCATTTTAACCCTCTCTGCGCTTGGGCTAAAATGAACCCGAGTCGGGCCAAAAACATATTTACGCCCGCGAACTTCTGTCAACTCTATTGTTATATTATTTACATCATTGTTGTCGATTTACTACGGTTCCCATACACACACGACCAACTAGACCTTCAGAAACAAAAACAAAAATAGAAATTTGATGGACGTGAATCATTCCAGGACAACATATACAAAAATGTCCATTGCAGCCAAACCCTCAAATGATTTTGAACAATGGGTTGAAGTCGAGGCTTTCGGGCGAAAACAATAGGTTTGCCCGAAAGCCTCGATTTGAATCCATTGAAATCATTTGCATATAACTGTAATAACAGCTATTGGGGTCAGGAAGGTAAATATAAACATCATTTCTATCAAAAAAAGATCTAATTTAAACAAATTCTTCGTGTAGTGAATTTATCAACGGGCAATTTTGTCCGTGTTACCTTGGAAACACAGTTGATTGATGTGTACCTAAACTCTATTTCATCAGTGTTTGAAGGTCTTGTTTTGTCACGTGTGACTGGGAACTGCAGTAATTTAAAACACTATATCCATGAAGTAAAATCAAGCTGCTACTGTATAATAGTTCTTACAGATGTTTTTACACTAGATGGCGGACAAATCGTCTGTTGTGAAAACAGAACGAACATAATTCGAGAAGAAAATGTCGTCTGATTATGGTAAGTTCACATACACCTACTTGCAGTAAGGTTGTCATACAAAATAGAACATTTGTCACAAAGAAAATAGAACATTTGTGATTTAGTGCGAAAGGAATTAATTAAAAGACAAAAGAGAGAGTTCAGCTTGAGTGATCTTCTTTTGTCTTTTAATCAATTCCTATCGTACTAAATCCTAATGTTCTATTTTCTTTATAACAAATGTATATTTTTGTATGACAACCTTACTGCAAGTAGGTGTATACACCTATTTCAAAAATCGTTGTCGCAGCCGAAGCTACGGTCCACACTCTGAAGCCTACAAAGAATGTCGGTTACATGGACTTAATTTGTGATTTGTTGCATGCATGTTTTTAAAAGAAATATTTGTATTTATATCTACCACAACAACAACTTGTTATGGTCATATAACACAAACACGTACAACCAAAATATGCTATGAATATATCGATAACAAGAGATGAAATACCGACATCCTTTGCAGGCTTCAGAGTGTGGACTGTGGCTTTGTTTGCGACAACGATTTTTGAAATAGGTGTATAAGACAAACACATTTTACGGGTGATTTGTCAGTCGAAACGATTTGTCCGCCCTCAAGTGCAAAAAGGTCCATTTAGTGACAATTAGTTTCTATCAAACACAAGTTGTAATAAGGTATTGTTTGCTTTTGTAGTTGATGTTTCTGGCTGAGTAACTAAATGGTCACTAAATAGAAACTATTAGCTAGTGACTATTTTGGTCTTATTTCATGGATATATTGTTTTTAAAAGTGTTGAACTACTTGACTATCAACAGTCCATACCTTTACGTGAAAATTCCAACGAAACGAGTTGAAGTTCAATCGAGTGAAGTATTCACCGAAAGGGAATGAGAGATCGAAGTACGAGACACGCACTCGCCTCATCCGCGCGACTTTCTCTAGTTCATTCTCGACCTCGTTTCCTCGGAGTTTTCGAGTAAATGTATGGACTGTTTTGCTGTTGATGGAGATGGAGATGACTATCATGGTTATTCATTATGATATTAGAACTAGTACTGCTAATGTTTCAGTAGCCGATATTGCAGGACAAGATCACCAACTCCCTTCCATATAAAATGTTTTACAGTTCGTAAGTCCACACCAGGATCGAGCACCTTAGAATAAAATATAATATTAAACAATATTATAATATAAAACTATAAAGAACTAAAGCAAAACCTTTGTGACAGTGCTGATGATGATGCTGATGATGACGATGGTCATGATGACGATGATATGTATGATAATGGTAATGATGTTGATGATGATGGTGATGATGATGGTGATGATGACGATGGTTATGATGACGATGGTGATGGTGAAGATAATATGTAACTGATAATGGTAATGATGTTGATGATGATTATGATGACGATTATGGTGATGACGGTGATGATGACGACGTTGATGATGGTGATGGTGATTATGATGATGATGATAATTATGATGGTGATGATGATGATGGTGATGATGATGATGACGTTGATGATGACGTTGATGATGACGACGTTGATGATGACGACGTTGATGATGGTGATGGTGATTATGATGGTGATGATAATTATGATGGTGATGATGATGATGGTGATGATGATGATGACGTTGATGATGACGTTGATGATGACGACGTTGATGATGGTGATTATGATGGTGATGACAATAATGATGGTGATGGCAATAATGATGGTAATGATGATGACGTTGATGGTGATGATGACGACGTTGATGATGGTGATTATGATGGTGATGACAATAATTATCATCATCATCATTACCATATATAACTGCTATCATAATCATCATCATAATCATCATCATTATCATCATCATCATCATCATCATCATCACAATCTTTATGATTTTCCATCATCATTTTTTCTTACCTGATCTTGACAAAGCAGTTCTACGCGAGATTCAGCAATGGAAGCCCGGTCTTCCTCATTATCGTATATCGGGGGATGCTGTGCCTTTTCCCCGGTGGGCGTGGTAGGTGTGCTACTTGAGTGAGAGGTGTTGTCCCATCCGATAACTTTCTCGTAGACGTGTTCAATGACTTTTCTTACATGAAGCATGTCGCTCGCTGAAAGTTTATCCCTAAAGAAAAAGAAGTTGTAAAGCCATAATGCTTTCGTTTCTTTACTTTGAAGATGACTTCCGACACCAACAATCTTTCTCAAGACTACACACGCCCAGATGATCACAACACATCAATATCACTTACACCTGGGTTCAGACTATTCAAACATCAGACACCAGCAGTCTTTCTCAAGACTACACACACCCAGCTGATGATTACAACCCATCAATATCACTTACACCTGGGTTCAGACCATTCAAACATCAGACACCAACAGTCTTTCTCAAGACTACACACACCCAGCTGATGATTACAACCCATCAATATCACTTACACCTGGGTTCAGACCATTCAAACATCAGACACCAACACCAACAGTTTTTCTCAAGACTACACACACCCAGATGATTACAACCCATCAATATCACTTACACCTGGGTTCAGACCATTCAAACATCAGACACCAACAGTCTTTCTCAAGAATACTAACTATGGGTGAGCGTAGTATTTACAAGTGTTGATATTGTGATGCTAATTTGCCAACCATTTTCACAATAAATTTTTTTAATTTTCTTTCACTGTACATTGAAATATGATCAAATTTGAGAATTTTTCGCCTGTCCTTTCCTGCAGGCGAAAAATTCTCAATTTTGATCAATTTTCAACTTTTTTCAAAACATCCCTAAAACTATCTGAGTGATGTCTATATGTTATCTGATTAATCCTAGAATGATTACCAATCAAAATAGATCAAAAATTCAACAATTTCAATTTGTCCAAAAATTGAAATTTTCGACCCTAGGGGGGCAGGCGAAAAATTCTCAAATTTGATCAATTTTCAACTTTTTTCAAAACATCCCTAAAACTATCTGAGTGATGTCTATATGTTATCTGATTAATCCTAGAATGATTACCAATCAAAATAGATCAAAAATTCAACAATTTCAATTTGTCCAAAAATTGAAATTTTCGACCCTAGGGGGGCAGGCGAAAAATTCTCAAATTTGATCAATTTTCAACTTTTTTCAAAACATCCCTAAAACTATCTGAGTGATGTCTATATGTTATCTGATCAATCCTAGAATGATTAACAATCAAAACAGATCAAAAATTCAAAAATTTTAATTTGGTCAAAAAATTGAAATTTTTGCTGTACGCGGGGTAAGAAAAAAATGTCAATTTTGGCCATTTCCAACTTTTTTCAAAACATCCCTAAAACTATCTACGTGATGTCTATATGTTATCTGATCAATCCTAGAATGATTACCAATCAAAATAGATCAAAAATTCAACATTTTCAATTTGTCAAAAATTTGAAATCACCCAGGTGATCACAACACATCAAGACCAAAACACCAAAACCAAAACACCTATTATGAACGTGATCGCAGCTATATAGAACAATAATTATTGCACAGATTTACTCACGGTTTTAATGATTTTGAGGAGCTTGTAGCATGTGGTTGTAAACTGAACGCAATCTTTGGGAACTTGGGCGACTGTCTCTGTACATAACAAAACAAACAGAAAAAAATTACACAACAGGCAAATTATCTATTTGCATGTCTGTCCGTCCGTCCATCCATCAGTCTGTCTGTCTGGTCTATAAACCTCTGTCTGATATCTATATCACCTATATCTGTGTGTCAGTCTGTCTGTGCACTTGCCTTCCTGTCTGTCAGTTTTTGTTGAAACCAAATTGTTATTTGATGAAATTCCTTTTTAACCCTTTCACCACTCGTGGCACCATTAGAGGCCACTAATAACACATGCCCATAACACTTGTGGCGTGATCAATCTGTCTGTCTGTCTGTCCTTCCATCTGTCTGTCTGTTTCTCTGTCTGTCCGTCCGTCCGTCCGTCCGTCTGGTCTATATCTGCCTGTGTCTCTATATCTGTCTGTCTGTGCACTTATTCATTTGTCCGTCCGTCCGTCGGTCTGTCTGTTTCTCTGTCTGTCTGTCTATCTGTCATGTCAATCATACCTTCACTGTAGCATCTACCACCCATTGTGGCACAGTTTCGGCCAGTAAGTACCCCTCGTTTTCACCTGATGCATCAGAAGCAAGCAGTCTGAACAGTGTCCGTCCCGTGCCGCTACTTTCGCTGAATATTAACGGTGTATGGTCTGGAATACTATAGAAACCATTGCCAACTATAACTTTCTGTTGAAACAAAAACCATTCACTTAGTACATTAAATTACTATCATTTATAATAAATACACGCGCACTGTTTTGTTTAATTTCCTTGACGTTAACGCGTTTGTAAAAATATAACCGTTAGTTTTCCCTGATGATGGATTGTAAATCCGAAAGCTAGGAATAAAATTATGATGCTTGATGCTTAAGCTGCGACAAGGTTTTTTGAAATAAGTCTATATATATGTAGGTTTAGTCCTGCCAAGGGCAATAGATATTTTTCTCATATACCTCCAAATACCAATAGTTACTTACTGGTTCGACATTGATGTTTATTTCACTGGCACTAGCTTCCCGGCCATCCTCTGTAACAAGAAAAACAAAGATTAGATTATGATTATGATGATGATGATGATGATGATGATGATGATGATGATAATAATGATGACGATGATTATGTTAATGATAATTGTGATTATGATGATAATGGTGATGAAGATGGTGATTATGATTATGATGGTGATGATGATTATGATTATGTTGATGATAATTGTGATTATGATGATAATGTTGATGAAGTTGGTGATGATGGTGATGATGGTGATGATGATGATGATTATGTTGATGATAATGGTGATGATGGTGATGATTATGGTGATGACAATCTTGACATTGATGATGTTGATGACAACGATCATGACAATGATGAAGATAGTGTTAATGCTAATGATGATGATAAATGTATTTCTCTTGTAATGGACAACGATGGTAGAGAGTTGGTAATGAAGAGAGAAATAGTTTCCTATGTGAACGAGAGGACTAGGGACTAGTTATGCTAATTGAAAGTATGTTAATTAGGAGTTGTATATAGTTTGAAAAGTAATTTCGGTTAGACCATTGTGGTCTAAGTTTAACTCGAGTAACATTGTTTGAGAATAGTTTTAATTATGTCATCTTGATATAAGAGTATTTTTGTTTTATTTTGATAATAGTGTGAGTTGTGGAATTGGGCCAACCACCGCATATTGTGTGCTGTGTTTACTGGGACTTGAGAGAATACTAGGAATGATGATTGTGGTGATGGAGACGATGATGATGATCAGATGATAATAACAATAATTATATGATAACGATTGTGATATTGACATTGATAACTATAACTATAATGATAACGATTGTGATATTGACGTTGATAACCATAACTATAATGATAACGATTGTGATATTGATAACCATAACGATAATGATAACGATTGTGATATTGATAACTATAACGATAATGATAACGATTGTGATATTGATAACTATAACGATTGTGATAACGATTGTGATATTGATAACTATAACTATAATGATAACGATTGTGATATTGATAACCATAACTATAATGATAACGATTGTGATATTGATAACTATAATGATAACGATTGTGATATTGATAACCATAACGATTGTGATAACGATTGTGATATTGATAACTATAACTATAATGATAACGATTGTGATATTGATAACTATAACTATAATGATAACGATTGTGATATTGATAACTATAACTATAATGATAACGATTGTGATATTGATAACCATAACGATTGTGATAACGATTGTGATATTGATAACTATAACTATAATGATAACGATTGTGATATTGATAACTATAACTATAATGATAACGATTGTGATATTGATAACTATAACTATAATGATAACGATTGTGATATTGATAACCATAACGATAATGATAACGATTGTGATATTGATAACTATAACGATAATGATAACGATTGTGATATTGATAACTATAACGATAATGATAACGATTGTGATATTGATAACTATAACGATAATGATAACGATTGTGATATTGATAACTATAACGATAATGATAACGATTGTGATATTGATAACCATAACGATAATGATAACGATTGTGATATTGATAACTATAATGATAATGATAACGATTGTGATATTGATAACCATAACGATAATGATAACGATTGTGATATTGATAACCATAACGATAATGATAACGATTGTGATATTGATAACTATAACTATAATGATAACGATTGTGATATTGATAACTATAACGATAATGATAACGATTGTGATATTGATAACTATAATGATAATGATAACGATTGTGATATTGATAACTATAACGATAATGATAACGATTGTGATATTGATAACTATAACTATAATGATAACGATTGTGATATTGATAACTATAACGATAATGATAACGATTGTGATATTGATAACTATAATGATAACGATTGTGATATTGATAACTATAATGATAATGATAACGATTGTGATATTGATAACTATAACTATAATGATAACTATAATGATAACGATTGTGATATTGATAACTATAACGATAATGATAACGATTGTGATATTGATAACGATAATGATAACGATCGTGATATTGATAACTATAACGATAACGATAACGATTATGATATTGATAACTATAACGATAATGATAACGATTATGATATTGATAGCTATAACTATAATGATATATTGATTTAGCATACCTATGTTATTGGTACAGCCTTGGTCATTTTCTTCTGTAGCGACGGCATGGGTTTCAGGCCAGTGTTCCAGTAAGGATTGTAGCAGCAGAACGCCATAGTTTACTGTAACAATAAATACACTTGTAATCAGTAAAACATCTTACAACAGTTAAGCTCTGAGGCAACACAATGATAACAATGAACTTGGGTCAAGGAGTGTGATGATAACCTGGAAACCAGAGGGTTTCTTGATCTAGTATTTATATTTATCATTTGTATGTCTGTGTTCGTTATCCTTAATTTTTGTACCCTTAAAACTAGAGGGTTTCTTCATCTAATATTTGTATTTATCATTTGTATGTCTGTTTGAGAAACCAATTCCAGTTGCATCACAGCCTGTGTACATCCGTCCCCACCCCTCACCTACGGGGAGAAACGGGTAGGGGGAGGTGTGAGGACGGATGTACACAGGCCAGTTGCATCACAAACCATCAGTTTTACAAACGCCAAAGCAAGTAGAAAATAACCTCTGGTACCCAGGGTATGTGAATGGCAGACTTGTTTTTAAGAAAATGTTGACATGATGTGATTGACCAGGTGTATTTTTGTCTTTTTTCAAATAAAAGCTCAATAAACCATTAGTTCAATCAGGCATATGGTTTGGTCCCAGCGCTGTCCGGTATAGAGGGGGGGAGGGGGGGAGGGGGGGTTTATACAGTAAGTAACAAATAACAGCAATTCAATAATGACAATATTTTACCACACATATTCTACACACCATGTTTTATATCTAGCGCCATTGCTAAAAAGAGAAAAAAAGAAATCAATGTCAAAACACAGTGTTAAC
Source organism: Metridium senile (assembly GCA_949775045.1). Lineage (NCBI taxonomy): Eukaryota > Metazoa > Cnidaria > Anthozoa > Actiniaria > Metridiidae > Metridium > Metridium senile. Next base: position 4,858,971 of record OX459101.1, on the reverse strand, counting down.
ATTTCCTCTTTTTTATCCCTTTTTACTTCTATCATCTCTACCTTTTGCTGCTTAACGTATTTCTCTCCTCCCTCCCTCCATTCTTTTCTTCTTTGGTTCTTTCCTTCCTTGTCTTTCTTTTTATCCGTCTTTCTCCCCCCTTTTTTTTTCTTCCTTCCCCTTCTCTTTGCCTTCTTTCCTTCCCTCCTTCCTCCCTCTCTGCCTTCCTTCCTTCGTTCCCTCCTCCTTTCTTCTCTGCCATCATTAATTACTTACATCTACCCCCTTCCCTCCCTCCCTCCCTCTATCTTCCTTCATTCCCTCCTCCCTTCTTCTCGGCCATCATTAATTACTTACATCTCCCTCCTTCCTTCCCTTCTTCTCTCTTTCCCTCTATCTATCTTCCTTCCTTCCTTCTTCCCCTCCTCCCTTCTTCACTGTCTTCGTTCATTACTTACTTACATCCTCTCCCCCTATATCTCTTCCTTCCTTCCTTCCTTCCTTCCTTTTTATCCTCCTATATCCCTCCCTTCATTCCTTCCTTCTTCCCCCTTAACTCCTCCTTCCCACCCCACCTCCTCTCCCTATCTCCCTCATCCTTACAAAAGGTTAATTGAGAACAGTAGAGGTACAACAGATCTTCTCTTTTTTAACCCTAACCTTCACCCCTCCCTCTCCCAGTTTGATCACACACAATCCTCCTGTACTGTTCTGTCTGTCAAACATTATTCAGCTGACAATAGTAATTACCTTTATTATCTTGTATTCTAGATTCGAGTCCATGTACATCAGAGACTGATATCCATACACTAAACACATCTGATTCTTCTAGTGTTATTGTGAGCATCTAAAACGAATAATCATTATGGTGATGATTATGATGATAGTGATAGTGATAGTGATAGTGATAGTGATAGCTATGATGATAGTGATAGTGATAGCTATGATGATAGTGATAGTGATAGCTATGATGATTTTGGGAGATGGAGGTTATAGGTGATGATAACAAAGACAACAATGAAAACAATAAACGATGATGAAGATGATGATAATAATGATCATAATGACCATATATAATGATGATGCAGATGATGCATGGAGATGATGATGGTGGTAATGAAAATAATGATCTGGTGATGCTAATAATACTTATATACTGATGATAATTTTAATGGTGATGATATTAATGATGATTGTTATAATGACCCAGATAATGATGCACATAATAATATTAATGATGATGGTAATGACGATTATAATACCAATGATGAAGATGATAATAATAATGTTGATAATAATAATAATGATGATGGTAATGATGATAATAATAATGATGATGGTAATGATGATGATGGTAATGATGATGATGGTAATGATGATTATAATACCAATGATAAAGATGATAATAATAATGATGATGGTAATGATGATGATGGTAATGATGATGATGGTAATGATGATGAATGTAATGATGATGATGGTAATGATGATTATGGTAATGATGATTATAATACCAATTGTGAAGATGATAATCATATTGTTGATGATAATAATGATGATGATGGTAAAGATGATGCAGATGAAAATAATGATACTTAAGATGATAACTTGATGATGGTGATGATAATAATGATGATAATAAAGATGATGGTGATGATAATAATGATGATGATATTAAAAATGCTAATAATGATTGTGATGATGATGATGATGATGATGATCGTGTTCATGATGACTATGGTGACAATAATAACAACAGTGAAAGTGATGATAAAGACAATAAGGATGAAAATGATGATATTGATGATAACAATGATGATGGTGATAGTGAGGCTGATGATGATTAGGATGATATGATCAACATCTTGTGGGAAACAATCTGACACAATTATTATGATGACGACTTCGAGACTTCATTGCAGCGTAAAAATTTGACTCAAACTTGTGAGAAAATCGTTGTCGCAAACAAAGCCACAGTCCGCACTCTTAAGTCTGCAACTTTAGGATGTCAGTATTCCGTCTCTTGTTATCGATTTATTCATAACGTAGTTTGCTTGTAAGTGTTTGTGTATATGACCATAACAAGTTGTTGTTGTTGTGATTGATATAAATAGAAATATTTCTTTAATAAACGTTAAATAAACCACAACTTAAGTCCATGCAACGGACATCCTTTGCAGGCTTTAGAGTGTGGACTGTAGCTTCTGCTGCGACAACGATTTTTGAACTAGGTGTATATCAATCTTACCCCTGTTTTAATATCTACACTAAACCAGTTAGGTACATAGACTTTTTGTTCTCGTCTTTTTAGCTCCTCATCATAATCAAGTTGACCAAGTTCTTTGACTTTTTGAGCCTGAAATTAAACATGTTGAGATTTATACATTCATCAATCTAATTATTCTCATCACTTAGTCAATCAATCAATTTATCAGTCGTTCAAAAATATTTTTGTTTATATTAATTATTTAAATATGTGTTAACTTTGTTTATTTGATGTTTTACTTTTATGTAATATTATGTAATGACGAATTCTACTAAACTAAACTAAACTAAAACATGTATTCAGAGTCAGTCTGACAGTAGGTCAAGCAGTCAGTGGATTTTCATTCATTCATTGATTTGCTTGGTCATTGAGTCTTTCATTCATCCATTCTTTCATCCACATTTTCAGTTCATTATTCATCCATCCATCCATCTATTCATTTATTTATTCACTCATTCATTTGTTTGTTTATTCATTTGTCCTTCCATTCCACCCATCCACCTATTCATTCATCCGTCCATCCATTTATCCATTTATTCATTTATTCATTCATTCATACATCTATTTTTACAATCATCCATCCATCCATCCATCCATTCACTCATCCATCCACCCATTCATATATTCATTCATTTACTCATCCATATGTTCATTCATTTACCCATTTATTGTTTGACTAAATTATCCAGCCAATTTATCGTTCAGTTAGTAAGACATCAACAATATTAAAATGCAACAACTAAGCTAGTCTATATAGACTATATAGACTCCATACATTACCTACCTTTAAAACATCCCATAAAATAACATTATTTTCTGTGTCCTTAGTAAGAACATGTCTGCGATCTTTCAGGATATTGAACTTCTTAATACTTGGTGCCCCTGTAGAAAGATGTATTTACAGTAATTGAATACATAAATTGAACATATATATTATAATTATTGGGTATATTATGTCTAGTGGATGCGGATGTTTACTGTATTTGTGTCCCGGATCTAAAACACCCATGTCCTTATAATAAATAAGACTATTTACTCGGATAAGCACAGCACCCGAATATAAGTGCCGCCCTCGAATAAGCACCGCACTTTAATGCTTTAATGTTACTTTAGAACAGCATTAGAAATAAATTTTTATCAAAAGCTTTATTCTTCAGTCCAAAGTAATTATCTATTTCACCGCTCGACACATTAAGTTATCTCCCCAATATTCTTAGTTCTGATCAAGAAAGGGACGGTGAGGTCGAGAAAAATTTAATATTATTCGAGTAAATATGGTATGTTACCTTTGATGACCATTCTCTTTGATGAACAGATAGGTTTTGGGTCACCTTCACTGTGCTCCATTGTAGAATCGTTCTCAAATCTTGAGAAATCAATAGGCTGAGAGAAACAGCAAACCCATATTGAAAAATTTGATTGTTTTCCTCATTATTAATCATCAAAATGACCATCATCATTATCGTTACCACTATCATCATCAACATGATCATCACGATCATCACCACCACCATCATCTTCATCATCATCATCATCATCATCATATCACTACCAACTTCATTATCATCATCTTCACAATCACAATCACAAAAAGTCTCATCACCATCATCATCATTGCCACTATCATCACCATCATTATCATCATATTTCTTACCATCATCATCATCACCATCATTAACATCATAATCATATTATCATCATCGCCACCACAATTATTATCATCATCAGCACCACCATCACCATCATATCATCATCATATCATTATCACCACCATCAACATCATCATCACCACCACCATCATCAGTATCGTCATCAGCACCACCATCAGTATCATCACCACCACCAGTATCATCACCACCACCACCACCATCAGTATCATCATCGCCACCACAATTATTATCATCATCACCACCACCATCATATCATCATCATATCATCATCACCACCGTCAACATCATCACCACCACCATCATCACTACTATCATCACCATCAGCACCACCATCAGTATCATCAGCACCACCAACACCATCATCACCACCATCATCATTCAACTTACCCAACAGTTAATATTAGAACTAGTTGTGGCCACCCATAATGATGTGGGGTCTGGACAGTACTCCAGCTGAAAGAAATAACTATGTAAGCAACACAGAAAATAAAATCATTATCTACATAACTTTATAATGTTTAATCATCCTCATTTTCTATATCCTTGTCATCATAATCAAATGATTATCATAGAAACAATTATCATTTTCATCATAATAATCATCATCATCATCATCATCAACATCACCACAATCATAATCATCATAACAATTTAAAAAAAAAACATATATACTACCTTGCCCTCCCCCACAGGTCTTTTAGCTACAGCTAAAACAGGAGCTTCCTCCATAAATAGAATCTCAAATCTATCCCCTCCCCTCCCCCACAGCTCTTTTTGGCTTACAGCTAAAATAGTTATTTATTTCAATTGCACACAATCCCCTCCCCACATGTCTTTTTGACTTACAGCTGAAACAGGAGCTTCCTCAACAAATAAAATCTAGAATCTCTCCCCTACCCTCACCCAAAGGTCTTTTTGACAAATAGAATCTGAAGTCTCTCCACTCCCCTCCCCCACAGGTCTTTTTGACTTACAGCTGAAACAGGTGCTTCTTCAACAAATAGAAGAACAGAATTGTCATCTCTTGTCATGTCTGTCCAATAAACATGTTTATCCCGACCAGCAGAGAAAAATTCTGAAAAGTTTTCATTGGCACTTAGAGACCAGACTCCCTCTTCGTGTATACGGTAAGTTGCTAAGCAACGCTGCTGGCCAAGTGACCACAGTCGAATAGATCCATCTGAGCTCCCAGATAAACACTAAAGAATAAAATAAGAATTACTTAATAAGAATTATCAGCAACAAGTGAATAGTGTTTGTTTCTTCTCTCTCATGCCACAAGGGGTTTTCTCTGGGTTATCCAGTTTTCCTCCCTCAGCAGAGGGGGAGGGGATGGGTGAGAAAATGGGGGGACTTGAAATTTTAATGAGCCTGCAAAAGGGTCTTGAAATAACTGAGTTATCCGATATATACAAAATATTTCCTCAGTGTAAAAAAATGTAAAAATTTGCTAATTTCTCACCATCACAACCCCCCCCCCCTCCGCCCCCCTTCCGATAATTAAATAATGGTGGTCCCTAAGCCATGATATGTTGTCAAAATATTGACAAATTTCAAGAAATGAAAAAATGTTATCCTTTAACAGATTTGTGTTTGAAAGATATCACCACCATTTTCATCATATCACATAATCACACATAATCACACATAATCAATCTCCATGATCGTCATTATCATCAAAATCATGTAACAAAAACAAGGACCATCTGCTGGAGGTTAGTTAGGGGCTGCCCATTTAACTTTTGGGGGGGGGGGGGGGTGGGTGATTTCCGATCAGCAAGAAATCTCTTTTCCAACGTCTTGGTGGACAGGATATTTTTTTCCTTCTCAATGCTCTGCAGGATATTTATTTCAATACTTTGCAACATTTTTTCTCCCCTTACAATAGTGCAGGAAAATTTTTTTATTCCATTTATATCCAGGAAATTCATTTTCAAAATCCCCCATCCCCCCCCCTCAAAAGTTAAATGGTCTGCCCCTTACTTACATGTGTTCCATCGGCATCAATACATAATGCTTTTACATTATCCATGTGACCTTTGAGTTTCATGACCTTGCCACAAGTACGAGGGTCCCATACTCGCAGTATCTGTCAATTATGACAATTATGACAATGATAACAATCATCAATACATAGATGTGAATATTGTCATTGTAAACAATAACCAATACAATCAAAGTCATAATTGTTTCAAAAATCTGTTCAATATTGATGAGTTATTGTGGGTGTCATCACTCATGGGTGACATACTCAGTATCTGTTAATCATGACAATGATAATAATAATCAATACAATCAAAATCATAATTGTTTCAACAAACAACTCATTATACATGAGTTATCGTGGGTGACATACTCGCAGTATCTGTCAATCATGACAACGATAACAATAACCAATACAATCAAAATCATAATTGTTTCAAAAGTCTGTTCAATATTCATGAGTTATTGTGCGTGACATGGGTGACATACTCAGTATCTGTTAATCATGACAATGATAATAATAATCAATACAATCAAAATCATAATTGTTTCTAATTAATATTCATGAGTTATTGTGGGTGAAATAGGTAAAATACTCAGTATCAATCATGACAATGATAATAATAATCAATACAATCAAAATCATATTTGTTTCTATTTAATATTCATGAGTTATTGTGGATGAATAGTGGTTTACTGCTCGCCTCTCACTACTTCAGTCCAGGTTTGAGTCATCGGCTAGAGCATGGATTATATGTGAGTAGAGTTTATAAAATACCTCTTCACGATTTCCATCGAACAACCTCAGCCTCAATTGTCCTATTTCACTATGACGTCACATCAAAACATTCTATTGTTCTAACGCTAAGGATCATGGTCGCCAGTGGGGGACAGATTCATAACAACAATACAAGAATACATGATAAAATTGCATTTACAAGACGGATAGGAAAGAAATGACAACAAAATGCCATAAATATGAAAGTATAAACATAGACACATAACATAAATATAAATTAGATAATTTGAAGCTCAATTTTCAAAGAGAAAGAAGATTTAGTTGAAATTACCATTGTTTTCGGCGATTCTATCCCCCACTGTAAACACATCGTGACGTCATAATGAAATAGGGCAATAGCATGTAATATATTCTTTACATGTTGACTACAGCCCATGGAATTTTGAAGTGTTTCAATTAGCTTTGATTGTTAGATAATGTGTACATTCCTAAAATTATCACAAGCTGTAGTCAAATTGTAAAGAATATATTATATGCTATGGAGGCTGAGGTTGTGGATGATAACTGTGAAAAGGTCCATTATTTGCTGTATAATAGACCTCTTTACCTCCATATGCAAATTGCCCCATTCAGACCACGTGTCATTCCCTTGAGAATTGTTCTCTTATGATGAATGTGTTATATCATTTACATGTGAAAGAAACAATTCCAAAGGATAGCATCACATGATCTGAAATGGGACAACAAACAAGGAAGGAAAAGAGGCCTATTGCTGTCTCCCTTCTCAGATCTTGTCAGGCCTGAATCACACAGCTATGCCTCATGGTTTTTAACTTGATAAAACATTTGTTTATTAAACATTACATACCTTCTCTGTCGAGCCTGATATCAACACAGTTCCATTGCGATTCATAGCTAGACTATAAATAGAATCTTTTTGACCACTAAGAGATGACGCTATCAAACAAAAACACTGTATTGAGTAACAAGTTATTATTTCTTTATTTATTCACATACACAACATTCATTGATTCAGTCACTTATTGATTCATTTTCACATTTATTTACTTACATTCCCCCATCTATTCAGTAATACCTTTATTCATTTTTTATTTGCCCATTCTATAAATAATCCATCCACCCATTCATTCATTCATCGGTTCATTTATTAAATATATATGTGTTCATTTATTTATTTATTCATCTATTTATCCATCTATCCATTCATTTCTCTATCTGTTCCATTCTCATCCATTTTCTTGTTCATTCATTCTTCCATTCATTTTTTTCTTTTTGTTTCCATTCATTTATCCATTTATTCATTTGTTAATTCATTAATTCCTTCAATCATTTATGCTTTCATTCAACCAGTCACTTATTCATCTAATCATCCATTCATTCACCCATCCTTCCCCTTACTCAGCCATCCATTCATTAACTTGTTGATCCAATGTTTCATCCATCCATCCATGCATTCAGAAATCTATCCATTCATTCATTTGTGATCCAATCTCATCCATCCATCCATCCATTCCATTTATTCACCCATCCATCCATGCATTCAGAAATCTATCCATTCATTCATTTGTGATCCAATCTCATCCATCCATCCATCCATTCCATTTATTAATTTACTTACTTGTAACAGTATTATTAGTAGCTGTCAATGCCGTCAACGTATTTACGTCCCATAAGAAGATCTGCTTATCCAGGCCCCCTGAAGCAACAAGTTCTTTGTCTGCTGCATAAGCCAGTGCCTTGACATAATCTTTATGGGTTCTTAGTGTTGACATGCAGAAATTCCTATTGGTGTCCCATACTTTCACAGTTGTGTCTGATGACGCCGATAATACTGGGAAAATGTAAACCATCATTAGTACTTACATTTTACATTTATTAACCCTTTGACTCCTACGGCGCCCGAAACCGCCCGTAAAAAACGACCTTGCTTTGAAAAATTCTAACTTTTTTAAACAAGCCAAATTTTCCCAGCCGTTTGAATGTTAGTAAGCACTAGGAAGTTTTTCAAATTTTCATAGCATGTCAGTCACAAGAAACAAGCAATTTTAGCACAGAAATTCAATATGAACTTTAGGAAAGTCAAAAATGACCGTTTTTGCCGTATTTTTCTATAGTGAAAATCACGCTTTTTTGACCTTGGATTTTTTATCGAAAAAAATCGTTTTTAGACGAAAAGGCCGTTTTCACAACAAAATTCAGTCCTTGTGCTATAGCTTTGGCAAGTTTTTTCACTTTTTTTCACTTCACGAACTGAGCTGCGGTCGTTTGATTACGGCCATTTTGGTACGCACGTGTTTTCAAGTATTTACGACTGCAAAGCATTGTGGGTAACCATGACAATTTTCCACATGGAGTACCCCCCACCGTCCTTTTATACATTTTTTTATAAGTCTAGGGTCACCTCGGTTTTCTGCCAAAATTTTGCGCTTGTTGTGTTCCTCTATCATCACAACTTCGATAAATAGCCGCGGCAGGTCCGAGAATTTGCCTTTAGTCGAACTCCAAACCTAACTTTGTTCTAAGCCCGCCAAAACCGAATGAACCAAACATCGATCTTTTTTTGCTGACAAAGTGAGATTCCTCGCTGCTTTCTTCCAGAAAGTGAGCTCTTTGCTACCTTGAAGCTTAATGATGCTCTTCCAGTAGTGACTAAAGGCAAAATATGACCCTAAAATTAACGAAATTCCGATTTAAGCCAACTTTGAGCCAGTGTAAATATCCAACGATGCTTCGAAACCATCTAAAAGTCATGTGGCCTGAGAACTTGAGCCCCTGAGATTACAAAACAGCAGCACTTTCCATGGTAACGCCAAATATGGAGTCAAGAAGTCCTACGGATCGTTTATATCCAGAAAATCGCTCAAAAATGTCAAAAAAGCCCAGTAGTCAAAGGGTTAACTTACAAAATCACTAAGACATAGCACAAGTATCTTAATATCATCATCATCATTATTGCAGCGCAACAAGCAAAAGTATGACCACTTTTAATATATTTGCATACTTCTATGCACATACTTTATGCTTCGGAACAAGTTTTTACACGCCTTATTTGGTAAAATCAGACAACACATCAAATGTGTCTGTTTAAAGTACAAACTCCCATGCATAGAACTATGCCAATACATTAAATGTAGTCATACTTTTGTGCATGGAGCTGTAATATTACCATCATCACCACATGATTGTCACTATTATCATCATGTTCACTATCATTAGCATTATCATCAGCAACATCATCACAATCATGATAACTATCATGACCATCATTGACCATCATTATCATCAGTCATCTTCATCATCGACATTTTCACCATGATCATGATCATTGCCATCATCACCACCATCATAATAGTGTATGTATATAACTCACTTGTTTTTCCATTTCTACACAATACAATGTCATTTACCCAGTCTGTATGGTGTTCTAGTGAAGCCTTGTAAGGATCCTAGTCAACAAATATACTGATTTTTATACTGTTTTACTCTGTTACAATGTAACAAAAAATCATGCAAAACTGACTATAACTTTTTTGAAGATTAAAAAAAATAGGTCTAAAATGGTCTCTGGGTACATCTAATGTCCGTAACGGTGGAACGACCCACATGTATTTCTCAAACTAATGAATATTTAATATAGACAAATCAAAGCTAACCCCTAGCTATCATGACATACACCGAATCGAAATATGGCGGCCAATTTGAATAACAATTCTTCTTGACTGCCCAGCCTCGCATACATGTGAAAACTCTATTGTTTTCCAACATGAACACAAGGCTAGACAGTCAAGAACAATAAGAGTACGCCGTATTTCGATTCGGTCTATTGGCTGAGAAATCTGATACTAATTTTGGATTTAATTCAAACATGTGAACTACACTATAGGTAGTGTATTTAGTACTACTACACTTCAATTCTTTTATTTTCAAAATTACTAAATTGTTCTCGCCTGTAAAAGACTTTTGTATTTCTGTACTATCTTGTACATTGTACATTCCAATTCAATGCACTTGTTTATTCATGCATAATTTGCTTAAAGTTTATCAGTGTACATTTCTTAGCATATTTTGTTTGCATTGATCCTTTGAGCTCAAAATATCCAGTCAAAACCATGTTTACAAATAAATGTGATTTACACAAAAAAAACTCAATCAGAAAAGTAATTTAACTTATTGCGCTATTATCTTAAGCGCTAGACGTGTAATAATTTGGATGCCTAACCAGTCAAAACAAACATATTGTTATGATCGGTTCCATGTGAACAGCATGTCCAGGTCAATCTTTTGACCGGTCAAAAATTCGTCCGGTCCCGTGTAAACCTAGCCTTAAAAATCTTCTAGTAAAGTAAATATTTTAGGTTTTATTAGCAGGGACATTATTTATTATTTAAGTTTAATTAGCTAAGTAGATTAATTATTTTAATTGATCTATTTACATAATATATTCAACATTGAATACATGTATATTGTATTTTAAATAGCAAAAAGCTTTGTTTTACTTCAAAATTAGTTGTATCACGACATCTTAGGCTAGTCAAATTCAGTGAAGAAAAGTTATTACAAATATGAAATATTGATTCAGCAAGTTTATAGAGCTTTTGACTTGAAATTTGGAGAATGTTTGAATTTCATAACAAGCGACTCTGACAAGTCAAGGGGGAAAAATACACAATATAAAATATATAAAATGTTATGTTTAGAAATGTTTTCGAGGAAAGTGAAAGGACTCATCTTGCCATGATCTAAAATTACACGTTTTTGTCATAATTAAACTAAATTCAAGATAAAGAGCTCGTCAAAAAACACTAAATTTTATTCAAAATACAAATATTGGAAATAAAATATAATTATGAAATCACAAAAAATCATACCCATTACTATTAAGGAAGATAATATTTAGCGTTTGAACGAAAGGAAGACTACAGCTAAGTTATGGGATGAAATTTAAAGTTTAAATTTCGAAATGTACCTCAATTTTTTCGCTTTGCACATTCCAACATCGAATTATGGAGTCTCTTCCGGCCGAATAAAGCTTGCTTGAGTGGCAGTCATATTGTAAAGCGTTTATTCCTGATCTTTGCCGTCTTTCTTTCTCATCTCGTATGACAAAACTTACTGAAACCCTTCTCCTGTGAATTGAATGAGAATGGGTTGTAGAAGGCCTGCCGGCCGCCATCTTGGTTTAGTCGCTCTCTAGGTACTAGACTCCTCTCGGTTGTTCCACAGCACAGCCCTAGATTTTACTCAATGGCCGTAGCCGATTCGGTACAGAAATTGACCGATTATATGTTTTCTAAATTCATGTTAGAATACAAGAAAACAGCAGAAAATCACAAATAACAAGTCAGCTACAAATTAACCAGCCGGCAAACCAATCATCCAATTAATCAATCAATCAATCAATCAATCAACCAATCAATTAGTCAATCAATCAATCAATCAATCAATCAATCAATCAATCAACCAATCAATCAGTCAACCAATCAATCAATAAATCAACCAATTACTCAACCAATCAACCAACCAACCAACCAACCAACCAACCAACCAACCAACCAACCAACCAACCAACCAACCAACCAACCAACCAACCAACCAACCAACCAACCAACCAACCAACCAACCAACCAACCAACCAACCAACCAACCAACCAATCAGTCAACCAATCAATCAATAAATCAACCAATTAATCAACCAATCAATCAACCAATCAACCAACCAATCAATCAATCAACCAATTAATCAATCAATCAATCAATCAACCAATCATCCAACCAATCAATAAATCAACCAATTAATCAATCAATCAATCAACCAACCAACCAACCAACCAACCAACCAACCAATCAATCAATCAACATATCAATTAGTCAATCAATCAATCAATCAATCAATCAACCAACCAACCAACCAACCGACCGACCAACCAACCAACCAACCAACCAACCAACCAACCAACCAACCAACCAACCAACCAACCAACCAACCAACCAACCAACCAACCAACCAACCAACCAACCAACAAGTCCACCCCTGAACAACCAAACAACCAACCAATTAACCAACCAATCAATCAATCAATCAACCAATTAACCAACGACCAATTAACCAATCAACTGCCACCAACAAACCCACCAACCAACCAAAACAAATCGACCAACCAATTAACCAAGGGGCTGAAAATCGTTCGTGCACTTCTTCCGATCCATACCTAGTTAGTGATGGTTTTGTAAACTCCCGACAAGCCGTACCCCATACAATTACACATAAGTCCACCAGGAGCTTGTACAACTAGAAACGTCTTGATAAAAAATGTACAGCAAAAAAAGGTTTTGATATATATAAAATGACGGAAGGTAAAATAATTATCTCACTGCTAACACGTTCCGTTAGATAATATTTCAATTATATTTACATTGTATACATTCCCATATAAAACACGTACCTCAGATGTCCCGGGGGTCTCACGTACATGTCTTGAAACACAGTACGACCTCGGTATTGTCTCTTTGATTGCAGAAACAGAAATACAGAATACGTATCTTTTTTTGTGAAAAGCTTTCAGAGGTAGAGACTGCAATCATGTTCAAAATTGTTGGGACATTGTATCATTTTTATGAACGTTTTTGTTTGAGTCTTTTTTAAATATACGGGGAGAGGGGAAAACGGAAAATGTTATAGAAATATTTTTCATGTAAAAAGAATAATAGTAAGTTATTTTGCACACGATTGTGGTTCAAATAGGATCGCATATAATCGCACTGTATCGTACAACATGCAGAGGTAAAGACTGGTTCACATTAAAAGAAATGTTAAAACCATGTATGTTGATCTCAACTCCTTAAAGGTATGACTGTGCAAAGTTCTTGGCAGCTATCTGATTATTTTTAATCACAAAGCTAAGTACAATTGACCCTTACATTTCCGGTGGCACGTTGCATAGCGAGAAAACAAATAAAATAGTACACACAGAAAACATAGAAAAAGAAAAGAAGCGCCGACCACCCCTAACACATCCCGAGGATATAAACACAGCCAATGTGGAGTTATTATATTATATTTATTATTCTTTTGTTCTGAACAGGCTATCTTTTTTTTTTCAGCTACAGCTGGTGGAATCTATGAACTCTGGCTTTGTACTGTGGCGATCGATTTATTTTCAGGGCTTAATTACTTTTGAGTCACGTAGGTAACGAGTTCAACCTGCACTGTTAATGGGGTCAAATAGACCGGTTACTGACCTTTGTGTGAATGAATCAAAGAACAAAAAAGAACCGTCTGTGGCCCTTTAATTCTGTGTTGATAGATGTATTATAAGCTATAGTATAGATAGTATTATCATATTGTAATATCAATCATACGACAACATCAGCTAAGCTGAGTATGTTACTTCATGTCATGTTACGTAATTGACTTTTGAGCAAGAACGCCCAAGGGGAGGGGGGGGGGGGGGGGGATGTGTACTCCCTTTGTCCAAGTGGTAGGGGTGATCGGCTTCCCGTGCCACAGCGAATAATTTTTAAGATTTTGTTATTAACTTATAAGGCACTTAATGGCTTGGCACCTATATATATTAGCGATTTGCTCTCTCGATATATTCCAGCTAGACAATTAAGGTCATCATCTCAATTTTTATTAGAAGTTCCGTCATCTAATCTTAAAAAGAGATAGGGCGTTTTCTGTTTGTGCTCCTAAATTTTGGAATAATCTTCCACTTAACATTAGACTTAGCTCTAGTATTAGCTCTTTTAAATCTAATCTTAAGACTTATCTTTTTAAACAAGCTTTCATTTATTTTTTTGTTCATACGTATATTTATAATTTTTTATTCTTTTAAGTTAGGTTTATTTTTAAGTATCGTATTTTATTACCATAAATTTGTATATATTATATTATATTTTATTATTATTATTGTAAGGCGCCTTAGAACTTTAGGATCATGTGCGCATTATAAATAAAGTATTATTATTATTATTATTATCGGCAGAGGTTTTGAAAACGACCCCTAAAAGGTACGCACAGATAAGAATAACTGATAAAGCCTTGTCTACCCCAACAAAGCAACAAAACAGAGTATAAATGACTCTTAAAGGTACGAAATCATGTTACGTAACTGATTTTTGAGCCAGAACCCTAAAAGGACCCTAAAAGGTACGCACAGGAAATATTTTTACCCCAAAAGGTACGCCGATCACCCCTACCACTTGGACAAAGGGAGTACAACCCCACCCCCGGGGGTATGTTACTTCATGTCATGTTACGGCTTTTGAGCAAGAACGACTAAAAGGTATGCCGAGTTACGAATATTTTCAACCCCAAACGGAGCGCCGATAACCCCTACCACTTGGACAAAAAGCTTCATCCTCGGGGACAAATGGCATTTTTATTTGCATGGCAAAGGCATGTTTCTTGATGCATGTTTCCTTGCATGCACAACGGGCTGTACTAAATACATAGAGGATATGTCACATCAGTGTTAGCTATTGAATTAGGCTACGCACACGAATGACTCGAGACTAGACTTAAAAGTAACACACAAAGCCTGTGGTATTTTAAATGTTTTTTGATTAAAATACATGTGCATGCATTTTCTTGTCATAATTATTACGGCTTATACTGAACCGATACAAAAGAATATATTTATCTATATAAGAGGTTCTATCACAATGAAGAACTCGGCCATACTGGTAGGTATATTCGATTTGCGCAAGTATCGCCATGACAACCTTGCGCATTGTGAGAAAGTGCTGAGGTCTGCACGTTCCTCACAGTTGTAGACACATTGATGGCTTTCGAATTATCCTTTTGTGAAGACCGACATATGATAGTTTGCACCTGGACAGCATTGATTCCACACATTTGCGCGAAATCTCCCATAAAAAAGTGTTGGAATTCGATCAATTAAAGTGTTAGTTAGCAGGCAAGCAGGCAAGCAGGCAAGCATAGCAAGCATTTTGTATAACAATTTTTAATAAGGAAACTCCTTTACTAAAGTGATTTTCAAAGAGGACCTAAAATAATTGCAAACAACAAACTAAATAATAGATAAGTGTAAGTTAACTTATGAGCAAGGAAGCAATTAAGCAAGCAAGGAGGGAAGGAATGAGGCGAGCAAGAAAGGGAGCCTGAAAGGAAGCAATGAAGGAAGGAAGGAAGGGGGAGGAGGGAAGGAGGGAAAGAAGGAAGGAGGCAAGCAAGCAAGCAAGCAACGAACAAAGGAAGAAGGAGGACTAATCACAGCTGGCCAAACGTTGTGGTATTCAGTAGTTGGTGTAATTTGATAAAACATGGTGACTCATATACATACTTTTTACAAAGAATTTTACTGTAATGGCTTCCCTACCCCCACCAATCCAAAATACATCTACGCAGCTGGGCCTCTCTGGCTAGTTCATTCGCTAGTATCTTTACTTGTGTTAATTGATTTTTTAGAAGTACAGACCCCGGGGGGGGGGGGGGGGGGGGGGGTACTCTCTTATATTTACTATACGGGGACGTTCCGCCAAATAGGGTATGGTTTTTTGCCTTGGCGTCTTGAATAGGGTATACAATTTAGCCTAATTTGTCTTAAATTGCCTTACCTAGGGTATACAATTTCCCCCTTGAGTCTTGCAGAGGGTCTACTTTTTACCAATTTGTCTTGAAATAGGGTACATATTTTTAGGATTCTGCTGTCTTAAATAGGGTCAGGGTTTAGAGGTACAGCGGAACGTCCCCGTCAGAAACTTGGTCAAGTACCCCCCCCCCCCCCCCCCCGGTACAGACAAAATTATTGTCCTTTGCAGATGTAAATGATTTTTTAATTAATAAGTTATCATTAAGAAACTAAAGATACTGTAAAATACCACAATGTTTGGATGTTTTCACGTACTCTGTACATTGTATCTGGAGTAGTCCATTTAGGGAGTCTACTTTGGCTGTCTTGGCTGCCTTTCACCATTGAGAGAGCTAAGTGACGCACATATGTAGTGGACGCCCTTTGCGTGTTAAACGTTGGTGGTAATATAAGTAGATACAGATTGTAGAAGCCCTGCATAAGAGTTATGGATTTAATTTCTTTATCTTTATATTTTCGAATAACGAGTGCGCGCATTTATAGCTACCTGGAAACCAGAGGGTTTCCTCATCTAGCATTTGCGTGTTAAACATTGATAGTAATATAAGTAGATACAGATTGTAGAAGCCCTGCATAAGAGTTATGGAATTAATTTCTTTATAAGTTAGTTTTATCTTCTCGAATGACGAGTGCGCACATTTATAGCTACCCTGGAAACCAGAGGGTTTCTTGACCTAGTATTTGTATTTATCATTTGTACGTCTATGTTCGTCCAGTCGTTGCTCACATCGTTGCTCACATCGTTGCACAAATCGTCAGATTTACAAACGCTAAAGCAAGTAGAAAATAACCTCTGGTACCCAGGGTAATATAGCCCACTTTCCATGTGAAATATGTTGAAATTTGAGTAAAATTTAATATGCTTGAATATCTTTCATTGTTAAAGTGAAAAACCTGGTTTAAAAATTGCAAAAATTATTTTACCGGTAAAAATGCAATATTGCTTAATTTGGCCCCCTACTACAGCTCTACTGCACGTAATTTAGACAGAACACGATGAGAAATTAAAAAAAAAATGATTTAATACACTCCTATTTACACAAATATTTTAATATATAAATACATCATTTGTTAAGTTTCAGGCTTAACAGTAAATAAACATTTGTTCCAAATTGGACTTTAGAATGGTAAAACATCTGTACAACGTTGACCCGTGTGCTGACCTTCTCAAGAGTATATCGATTGAGAAATTGAACCCATATGACAAAGATTATACCAAATACTTTAACAAATTATATAAATAACACTCGGGAAAATCCTTCAGATTTTAAGAAGAATATAAATATAGTTTTTCACGTTTTTAAAGTTCGATCAGTATATATTATACTGTTCAGCAATCTTCAATCCCATAAAATTCACTCAAATTATTGCTTGCTTTTCTTGATTGATCGCTTGCTTTTTTTCCTCGATGTTCTCAAGCTTTTTCATTGTTTCTTTAAGCTTTATGAAGATCAACAGCGTTTTCGCTCACTGAAGCAATCTCGGAGTCTCTAAACTTCAACTTTTCTTGGTCCAACTTGGATTTTTTTCCTGAGCTCCAAACGAGAAAGTTTCTCACTCACTGACATCCAGTTTCTCGGGTGAATTGATTAACACAAAAGTCGCCCGCTTTTGAAATGTTGGGAGTTCTTCAAAAGTCCTCGTAAACTTGCTACCAAAAAGAAACATCCCAGAACGACGACCATGACGCTCAGCTCAAAAATATATTCTTGCGTTGAATAAAGTCTTGTCACACGATTTCCTCTGGAGTAAAAAGGCTGTTGTACTGCTCTTTGTTCGTTGAAAGTCTCGACGCTTTGATGCGTAATCTTAGGGACGTCTTCAATTTTCTTCTGGGTAGCGTTTGAGCTCTTAGAGGTGAGTGTTTCCATTCTGCAGCGTTGATTTAGCGATTTCAGGCCCCTGATGCGTTGTTGGTGACTTTACGATAGAAACTATTTGCGGCAATGAAGAGATGCGTTTATATAGCGCCGGCTGTAATTCAACCCGGATGGCTTTTCCCTCAGCTTCCGGTTTCTTGTGTTATTGACGTCATTTCCTGCGTCACGATACATGCACAGAATCATTCGTACGCTCAATATTACATCTTTCTCGCTTCTCTGCCTTGTAAAATTTCATTTTTCAACTTTTCTTTGTCATTTTTTAGACTTCTTGAAGTCAAATTCAATATGTCTGCTTTGTGTCTGTCAATAAAAGCTGTGAGCAGTTTATTTTGGTGACTCGAACGTGACAACTTCCTCGTTAAGCGTGACGACTTCCGTAGTACGTGCGTGACGCTACAAAGTGAGGAAATGCATAAAACAAAGTCATTTGTTTACGATTTTGTATATAAACATTGCTTATTTAATATCGACCTTTCATCATTTTCTTTTATACAGTCCTAAAAGTCAATAGGTAACACTCTCTTTTATACAGTGAACAAGTTACCATTTTTACTCCGACGAAGGATTGACTTGCTAAACGTCAGTAAATAACACTCTCTTTTATACGGTTTATAAGTACTACGTCTGAATGGATAGGCCTTCGACACATCCCACTTTTTTTTCCCCACCTGCAAAATTTAGTTTAATACTTATATGACGAGAAAATGTCCAGGAGGTGTCCAGGGAATATGGTACGTTGGCAGGAAAGGTGGGACTTTCTATTTTTATACAGGTCAAGTGCACTTGACACCTACCCGGGATGCTAGAAAAGTTACACTATAGAAACTTCCAGAACGATGGCTATAAATATCAACTACATGGGTTTGACCTGCAGAACTATTATTGTAACGAGATGGAGAGTTGCTCGTTCGTTTAATTTTGCGATTTGTTGGTCTATCAGAATTACTTTGTTTTTGTTTGCATATTAGTTTTCCAAGATTGTCACTGAGTGTATCTTCCTTTCCGCTTGTTCAGTTTGTTTTTTATTTCTTTGTTCTTTTTGTTTGTTCTTTTTGTCTGTTCGTTTTGTTTGTTTGCTTATTTGTTTGTTTGTATGTTTGTTTGTGTTTGTTTGTTTGTCTATTCGTTATGTTTGTGTGCTTGTTTTTTGTTTTTTGTTTTTTGTTTTAGTTTATTTGTGTATCAGTTGTGAAAGTTGTACTGGTCACGTTGACAGGCATGATGTTTCTAGCGGTTAAACTAGTATGGACCATTCAGTTTTCTTTGTTATTCATAGGGTAGTATTTCCCTTGTTTACCTTTGTTTGACCTGGTTTGCGGGCTATATACAGATATAGCCCAGGTACGTCTGTATATAGCC